>PUQB01000010.1:978193-1250533 GCA_003024785.1 Selaginella tamariscina
CCTGTAATTAAAGTAATTAACTCCTTCCCTCTCTCTCACACACGCACACACACGGTGCTTACAGGTGTGAGTGACCATGCAGCAGAAGCTCTTGCACGTGTATCTCCAAAGTCTGCTTCCAATGTGCTCTCTTCAAAGTTCCAAACGCTGCATATTTATTATCAACAAGTGTATAAGCTTAAGAATCTACACATTTTAACTAGTACGTAGATTCTCTCTCTCTCTCGCACACACACACAGAGTCCGAGCGAGGATAAACATTAACATCCGTATGTAAGAATATCAACAGTGTTAACGATATACAAAAAAAATACACAAATACCTGAGGGACTCCGTATGTGTTAAACACCAGATGCTGTCATGACAGTCACCGTGGAATCCTATTCTTGATATTGAAGTACCAACACTCATCACCTAAACTTAAGGACATAGTTAACCGCTCCACAGTGATGTCAATATATACATATACACATTATAATGAAGTGAGTTACCGAGTCTAATCCTTCATCATCATTGATATCTCCACTCGTGTTAATTGTGCACATTAGTCCGTCTACTGATGCAGATAATAGCTTGTCCCTTTTCAATGGATGAAACCTGACCTGTACAGACAAAGAAGTATATTTATATACTTTATATCGATATACATACATACATATATATATATGTGTGTGTGTGTGTCTTAAGTATAAGAAGATCTATTATCCATACATATACTCTTAAATGCAAGTTTAATATCTCCAACTCAATCGGGAGTATCGCTTCTATCTCATAAACTAATTGAAATGCTGTACTCCATATTATCGTGTATTTATTGACTAAAACGTGCGTAACCATTATAAATATAATTAATACAAATACTACAAAACTATAGGACTATCTACACAATATGCATTATACGTCTAAAACACACACACGCACGCACGCACCTGAGTAACATCCTCAGTGTGACATTCCGTTAAGCATGCTATTTGTCTCTTGGTCCTCCAATCCCAGAAGAATACCTTCAAAAACATCTTATATTAAAATCTCAAATTGGAACTTATCATTGTATTAATGGATTACCTGTGCCTGACTTCCAGCTGCAACCAAGTTCCCACTCAAACCACCTAATGAAAAGCTCCATAATTGTCTAGGAGAAGGAGACTTTAGACAACCTATCTGCAAGACAAGTACATCTTATGAGTGCGTGTGTGTATTATAACGTTCAGTGCATATTTATGTAACAAGCCGAGGTCTCGAAATCCTATATATGCATATTAATTCATAATGATTGAAGTTATAACTATAATCAAACAACAAAAGCCTGACCTGCCTATGTGTCCGGGTATCCCATATTCTAAGTGTCCCATCAGCAGAAGATGAACAGAGCTTGTGCGGAGCCATTCGATCGGGGAATGAAATGTCCGTGATTGTGCTACTGTGACCTGATAATTCTGCTAATAGCTTATCCTTAACAGGAGAATATAGCTTTATCCCATTTGTTGACAGGGAAACAGCCATATTTGAACCATCATCACTGTAAATATTGTGAATCTCAAATCGTATATGTATAGATTCATTCATTCATATGCTACAACTCGATACAATTATGCTTTATGTTTTTCTTTCTACTAATGTGTGTGTGTGTGTGTGTGAATTTTCCAGCATACAGAGATATATATAAGATCTAAAATTTAGACATATCTTCATTCTTCAAATAGCAATCATATTATCCATATTCCTAGATACGGCATATAGATAATGTGTGTGTGTGTGTGTGCGGGTCTCGTAACTAGGACCAGAATAACTATCATTATCTACATAACGCATGATATTTTAGTACAGCTATATTAAACAGTAATATTGGGTTCTCTACAAAATAGATTATACCAGACATGTATACATGTATAAACGTACACTTGTATGTATGTATGTACATTACGAGCTTGTTCACGGGAGACTAGAGGGTTATCCCAACATGGGAACAGACAAAAAAAAAATGCGAGATTGGGATATCTGGGATTAAGGGGAATTTGGGATTTGTGGGATTTGCGGGAATTACCTTGTGGCAATGTCGAAGACGTAATCGGGATTGTCTGGCGCACCGAAACTGGCCTGTATCGCCTTCCTCAAGCTGTAGCGCTGCACACCGCAGTCGCTCGCCTCCATCTCTCGCACCCCCAAGAACCCTAAACCCAACTAAATTAAAGTTGCTAGTTTAATTACCCTGTTTAAGGTTAGTCGTGCGTGCGCGTGCGTGCGTGCATTGGAAGTAAAATCAAATTTTCCACTTGAATAGATTACATTTACCTATATGTTTATATGTAATGTACACACGTATTTATGTCATATACACAATGTGTGCAAGCATATCAATGTGTATATTATAGCATTTAATTATTATTTTTAACTATCTTATTACCAATGTTAATGTAAAGATTCTTAAGTAATATAGCATTTTAAAAATAGTTTATATTCGCTGAACCTACTTTTTTAATATGCTTTTACAATTAGCAAATTTAAGCCTATCGATTACTTTAATATTAGCATTGTAATTTAAATATCTAAAATGAATTGATTAATAGAAATAAATAAAACCTTAGCAATTTAAGTTTTTAATTGTGATTAAGTAACTACTTACCATTTTGCCTTCCTAAGTTATATTTACAGTGGACAAAATTTTGATAAAGTTGTAGAATTATTAAATTATAAATTCTTTAATAATTTATATTTTAAAAAATCGGTATCAATATATAAGAAATTAGAGGAATAAAATGAGTTTTATTTACTTAAATAAGTGAGATGCCACAAAAAAATTGTACATTAAAATTCATACATAATATTTAATATTTTAATATAATAGCTCACTAATTTATATAACAATATATAAATATATTTTAAACTTATATTGTTTTAATTAACTTATGTCTCTTCCTTCGTTTTAGTGAAACGTTTGCAACTCTCTGTAATTTTATATTAATAACAAAAAATATAAATTATAAAATTATAAATTAATACCCATAGAACACAACGAATAAAAAAATGATAAAGTATTATAGGTTGTAAATTTATAAAATATAACATTCAAATGTTTTTAAAGAATATATTAATATTTAATATTAAATTTAATGTTATGTACATAAATAATAAAAGTATATAGATTGAGTATTATAGTCACCTTTATATTTACATAAATAATAAAGTCAAAGTATATATATACAAGCTATAATAAACTAATTGCATGTATAAATAATGTTACTTTTGTAAATTTTCATATTATAAAAACAATAGTTCTAGATTTTTTATTATATGAAATAATTATGTCTATGTGTGCAATTAATGTATATGTTTCTTAAAATAGTAAATTGGGTGTACATTATGATTATAATTAGAAGATAAAACACAATTTAAAAAATTAATAATGATAATAAGATATTTTTGTTTAGGAGATAATAATTAATATAATTATATATTCAATTAATTATTATATTCTTTGTACATGCTAAAATATAAATACATTCATGAAACTTATACAACAATTGTTATTGAATTAGAAAAACTTATAATGGATAGAAAATACTTTATACTAATAAAAAAGTGCATACGATATTATTATTGTAATAAAATAAAACTATTTTATAACGTTTGAAAAAAGTGCATATAACATTACTATTGTGCTACGAGTGTGTATATATGTGTCTAAATGTTTATTACGCATGTCATTCCATGTGTATATAAATGTGTGTGTGACATATGTAATATGTATACATATGTCTATGAATGTTTTTATGTGTAAATGTGATTGTTATATTGTGTGTGTGCATCTATGTGTACTTGCTAATATACATATAAATGTTTTATTGTGCATGTGTGTGCATATAATTTTGTGTTAATGCTTTATATTGTTTGTGTATGTATGTATATATAAATGTTTAATTGTGTGTGTGCGTATATATGTGCATATATGTTGTAAATGTTTTATTATGTATGTTGATTGAATATAATAATAATTACAAGTATTATATATATACACACACACACACGTACACTTAATTTTTTCCTTGCACAAGTTGGGTCCACACTACCAACTTATATTAAATTGAAAATAATGCATTAGCAAGATTTTTTTCATTAATTCTCATGTGTAAACCATTAATCATTAACTGATTATCACATATCACATTAAGGGCTAGTGTTAAACAAGACAGATAAAAATTTAAGACATATAATAACTAACTGTAAGTTATTGTTTAACTTACCAAACTAATTATAATGATTAATACCTTAATTGGAATCATAATTATTATTAAAACCTTGACTTCACCATGAAAAGCCATTTTTAAAATTATAATGAGATTGAAAATTCATTGAAACTAATTATAAAACGCAAAGAAAATTTAATCAATCAAGAACTAAATAAAAAAATATAAGAATAAAAATAATTTGAAGACTAATGTTAAAACTATATATTTTTTTTTTTTGCATATTAAATTGCATGAAACTCTTATAATAGTTATTAAATTAGAGAAATTTGTACTTTATATTAAAGATAACATAAATGTTGAATATGTTTTGGTAAATGACATGGTTTATTAAGCATAATTATTAATTTATTAAGTAAATAATGTTATTTATAAGGGATTGTAACACTTCTTTTTTGCCATTGTAAAGAAATTATAAAAATTACAATTAAAGAATTAACAATAATTCTAAGATTATGATAAGCATTTATTAAATTAATTATTAGTTTTTAAAATGTTCTTCATTATTCAATTGTAATATATGAGTTCTAAGCACATACATACTTTATTAATATTATTTATTATACACATGTTGCAAATTGATGTTTTCGAATATAACATCATTATACGAAAACATCATTATGTATGAAATTTATGATATCTTTACTTATTAAGGTTGATTTAAGAAAAAATATAAATAAATGTTGATATTTTATGTATAACATCACTATATAAGAAATATATAAAAGCAATAAGTGCTTAATAAATATTTTTACTTATTAAGATCAAAATTAATACCAAAATAAACAATTTAAATTGCATTTTAAAGTGCCCTCTTTTTTTAATTAAAAAGTCAAAGAGTTAATTAATGTTATTATTAGTGCTATATACTACTTAATTGAGTGATATCTGATTTACTTAAGTGATTATTATCAAATGCAAATTATGTTACTTATTAATTATTGAAATAATAGATGTTGCTACGGTAAATAATACATCACTCGATTAAGTAATATAAAGACCTCTTTATACAATCAATTAACTCTTTATCTTTATAGCTAAGGAAGAAGGAATAAAGTAAAATTTATGATATTAAACGTATTAGACTTAGAATTTTAAATATTATTAATGAAGGTTTATCGAAAAAAAAGATTATTATATCCTTAATAATCTTCAATAATTATAATTGTTATTTCAATACTTTTTACTTTCTCAATTATAAAGACAAACTCAAAACGGTCCATAAGTCTTTTTATTATATTTTTATTACTAATTAAGTAAAGAGGTAATTACTTATTTATACTCTAATTTTAAATGAATTATGTAATAGAAGTGATAACAACAACCTTAAATTCATAAATGAAGGCATTAATGAAAATCATTTTGATAACCAGTAATTTTTAAAATCTTAGGTTCAATATATTCAATGTCAGTCATTTAGATATATCATGTATCACTATGTTAAATAATATGTGATCCTTATTAATTAATTATTTATCACTCTGAAAATCATTCATAATAATCCTTAAGATCTTGGGTTTAATGCATTCAATATAATAGGTTTTACCTAATAAAAATTACTTAAATAAATTATGTATCACTTGGTTAAGTAGTATATAGCCTTCACCAATTGACTCTTTTTCATTTTAGTTAAGAAACAATGAATAATGTTTTTATTACTTTATGAAGTTAATAAAGTTTATTAATATTTGTCACTAATTGACTCTTTATTCTTTTTAATTAAGAAAAGATGGATAATACTCTTACAATTACTTCATGAAGTTAATAAAGTTTATAAATTCATGTCACCCAATAATTTTTGAATTCATAGAAAAAACTTTAAAATTCTTTAATAGTTTAAAGTTCTTAAAGAGAGAGAATCATGTTCTAACCTTATTTATAAAAAATGAACCAATTAATCATACTCTTAACTTATCATTTCAATACTTATTAAAATTCATATTAGTTAAGAATACATTCATAAATTTAGAAAATTATAATTTCATATTATTTTGTAAATTTCTTAAGTTTTTAATAATAGATTATAATTAATTTTGTAATTGTTACAATTTAGTAATTAATTTTTTAATTGTTATACCTATTGATATTTTTATTTTCATGTTGCAATTTGTATTTCTCTTTAATCCTTTCATAATTCCTTTCTCAAATAATTGACTTCAATATATCATTCCTTAAATTTCAATAAGCTTTTACTAATTGTTTATATTCAATTTCATAAATATCACAATAACATTGGATGAAAAGTTTTATTATTACTTATTTGTTATGAATCTATATAAAAATTTTGGATCAAATTGTTAATATTAAAACCAAGGACAAAATATAAAATAAATATTAAAGTTTATTAATAAATAAATAAATAAAAATTAGGAATTTAAATCATAAGTACATATTTACCGTGCCATTACCACATGACAAAATTTTAAAATTTAAAATCATTTCATGATCTAAATTTATTATTGATGATCAATTTAAATATTTTCACATTTGAAGTATAATAATATCAAATTTTAAAAATTAACTTAAATGATGTAAAATTTTGGAGAAAAATAAAAAGTAAAAGAAGTGTTTGTAAGCTAGTTATACAAACAATGCAACCTTTTAAAAATATAAGCGGGGTACAATGGTTCCTTAAGAAAATGAATATTATTGTTACTCTCATATATATTAAGAAATACAAGAAAGAAGTTTTTAATATGGATCTCACCTTACATTAAATAAACAACAAACAAAGAACTTTCAAATTATTAAATACACATTTATCATAATAAAAAGTTTTAAAAAGTTAACTTTTAACCGAAGTAATGTTTAACAACATTATTAAGTTTGAATAGTAAAAACATAAAGTAAGAGTTAAAGAAGCAATAAAGTATCATGTTATTTAAAACCTCAATCATTTGCTTTAAATTTTAATAATATTCGTTAAGACCTTAAACCTTAAATATGGTACCCATAAGTTTTGATGATCAATAAGTTCATTTTAAAAGTAAATTTAATATCTTAAGTGTTATTATTAATGAGTAATTATATAAAGCAGTATGAGAGTAATTACACTGAAGTAATATTCTTAGGATCTAAATTGTAATCTAATATATTAACACATTACACTTAAGTTAAATTAAATTAATTTACCAATTACCCTAATTAAATTGCTCTAATTGAAATCCTTTCACACACTTGTAATTAACAGTTCAGATAATGAATCATTATTCTTTAATTAGCTAACTATAAATGATTAATAGTATTAGTTTCACACATGTTTCTTTTATGTTTAATTAGACTAACATAATTAAAAAGTTTTGCACCATATATTGTTAAATTTGCAATCCTGTGCATTAACCAAACACAAAACATTATGAAAATACAAGATACATCTTAATCCACGAGACTCTTCTTCACCCGAAGTTTTTACCTTCGTCCTGCCCATATGGTTCTCTTGCTGCTCAAAATCAATGTCGCAGCCTTGATCTGTCAACAACAATGTAATTAACAGGCTAATGACAAGATAAAATACAAATTTCATATTGTTAAATTTTATGAATAATGTTTATTATTAAGGCTAACTTAATTGAATAAATTGTGTGAATAGGTAATCATTAATTTTGTTCATTAAATTAAGATTGTTAATTTTAATTTAAAAGATCGATTGGTGTAAAGACATTCTACGTTAATGATAATTGTTAATCTAACTTAATCACTGGTGTGAATAAGGCCATATTCTAGTACAATTAATTAAAAAGACATAATTAAAAAAACACACACACATTTGCATATTCTTATTAAAAATTACTGCAATTCTAAATAAAATAATGTTATACTTAGCAAATTCAAAAACATTTTTAAATTTTACACACAACAATTAAAAGCATTTATTATTATTATTTTTAAATTAACAAAATTTAAATTAATAAACTTATAATTACATTTAATGCCATTAAATTGGAGTATAAAAATATGTGCATTACTCCCATCTTTCATTCTACCCTAATTCTTCGTTTCGTACTTAATATAATATTATAACATGTGATATTTTAAAGTTACCGTTGAAATTTTTATATATGCAAATATTTTGTATAAACATTATTAAAATTACCCTAAATTTATGGAAGTACAAAATGTGAAGTTGCAATTCAATCAGAATCTTTAGGTTTTGATTGTAATGAAGTATTGCTCTCTCATTCCGTATACACATTTGACCTGATAATACTCCATTGTTCGTACAAAGAGTGTGAATAAATTTCATAATATTCAAAAGCATATCGTTATGAATAACTTTTTAATTTAATAAACACAATTGACTAAGACAACGCTCTTCTTCCAAAAACTGCCACATACCTGAATTGAATTATTTGAAAAGTTCAACTATGCGCGCGGGCGTGAGAGCCCGCGCGTGTGTGTGGGAGAGAGAGACAGACAGAGACAGTCCTTACCAAAAGAAGATTATACATAATATTTTTATGTACATTAGATACTATACTTTGGACACACACACACACAGCGATACCTGTCTAAGTAATTTATTTTCCTCGAATCAAAACTGGGCCTGCTTAGGCATTGGCTTCATCTGAACATTGTTGGATTCCAAGTCGAGAGTAGAGAGAGGTTCATACAAGGACCTTCTCCTTGAAAGACCGCAGCATAGAAACGAGGTTAGCAACATTGCCAGGATCAAGTGGCAAACAAATGCCAGATCCACTAAGGCAAATGCACGAACTTTAGCCTCCTCAAGTTCGCACCTTGTTGATCCATCTATACCCGCTGGCAAATGCAGAAGCTTGTGACAACCCTCCGGAATAAACCTGTTATAATGTACTAAGCATATGAATCTCTCACTCTCCAGGTGTGTGCCCAATGTGTTTTACAGCGGGTCCGTTCACCCAGGTATGTATTATGCTAACCTGTTCACGTAGAGCATCATTCCGGTCTGAAGCAACCACGATCCTTGGAGAAGAATGGCCTCGGAGAGCACCAAATCCGCAAGAAAAGCTCTCGGCTTCCATGCAAGCAATCCAGCAGACAAAGAACACGCAGCAGCAAGATTGGCGAAAATAGTGTTACATTTGCCCTCTAGACTACCTGCACCGTCTTTGAAAATTAGTAAAAGCTGAACACACACACTGATACATTACTTGTCTATACATACACTATACAAATAGTGTGTCACATGTTTTAAGTATAAAACTGATGTTCATATGTTAGTTCATATCAAACCTTCATATACTTGTCTATCTATACGTTTGATACATTTATCTATATAACACACAACAAAGAAAACTACCACATATATATCAAGATATATGACATAAACTACGGATATTACACTTGTAAATGGTTCTATAGTGGCACTTAAATATACGTATGACATGTTTTATACTTATAACGTATGAGAACAAGAAAAGTAACCATATACTATATGAACACTGTCAACATAAGAAAATATACTTACATGAACTACTTATGAAATCGTCTATATATAAAGTTAAAAGTACCATGTTTATACTGATAACCTGTACCATTGGCAAATTGTTTAATATTTGTATCAAGTATCAACTGATATGTGGTATATGCTATAAGCATGAAATCGTCGCCTATGGAGCTTTATGTTCATACCTTTGTATATACGATATAAGTATAAAGATCGTAGTTTTATGTAAAAGTCGTAGTTTTGTTCATATAGTATATAACATATTTATTTTATATAATGGTTACCTGGACTTTCCTTGGAGATAATGAAAAATTCAATGCCAAATGCGACTGAAGCGAGAAGAAAAGGCGATTCTTGCGGCAAAGGGAGCCAGAGAGTAATCTCGCTGAGGAGCGTGATCAATGCACAGATCCAGAAAGCGAAGATCATGACAGCGTGCTGGAAATCAACGACTCTGTAGATCGGAACATCGATTTTCACCAGATTCTGGAAATCCATGGAAGAAACGAGCTCGTAGATGATGAAAACGGGAAGAACGAGGAGGAGAATGCAGAGCTCGAGGTGTTTGAAGCGGCCACGGATAGGATGCCATGACCGAGCTGTGTATTCCCTTGGCGATCGCGTGTAGCCGGAGAGGCATCGGACAGTATGCCAGAGTCCGATCGAGATCAGGAGAATACCCGGAAGAATGTGGCTCGAGATCGTCCCCATTGCGCACTGAAGAAGCCTAGCTCAAGACCGCCATAGCCAGAAACACGCCATAGCCGGCGATGCGCATTCTTCTAGCTGAAGAAGCGCGAACCCTACTCCCACGTGGTTAGAATAATACTTTACGATGCCACGTGGCAGACGAATAGATTCTCTTAATTGATGACATCAGCATCTCATTTAAAAAATTGGTGTTAAAAGAGCAGATATATTCAAAATGTCAGATACTATTCAATTATAAAACCCTGCTTATATACAGGAGACCTCTGCCATGTGGCACACATGCAACACGTGGTGCTGACACATGGGGGCCAGATCACCACCCATGTGTCACTACGCATGTGCGTATATACACATGCGTATATACGGTATGTTACCTAATATACAGTATCTTATATTATCCTCCCCTCTGCGGTTGTGTAGATGGTGATGGATCTGATGGTCCTGGATCCGTGTGAGCTGGGCCATCTAAGGTATGACCAAATGTACTCAACGAGTCTCGAACGACAAACCGTTTCATTCGAACCACGTGAACTATCTCAACCTCATGAGATCCCACCAACTGTACTTGATATACCTGAGGACCAACCTTTCGGAGTACTCGGTAGGGACCAAGCCACTTGTGTAATAAACCAGTTGCAAGCCCAGGTGCAGTCAGCTTGGGAAAACGTACCAGGACTAAGTCACCGTCAGCAAAATCTGGTGGAATTTGATGTCGTGCATTGTAAGAAGATTGCTGCCGCATTTGAGCTCGACCAAGATGTTCAGCAGACTCTGCACGCAGAAGAGGCAAAACAGCATCCAAATGTCGAGCCCACATCTTTGCATCCTCGGCACGTGGCAGATTCGATGATAACCCCAATTCACTAGGCAACTTAGGATCATATCCATACAATGCCTTGAATGGAGAGATACCAATCGAACTCTGAATGCCTGTTACATAAGCAAATCTCAAACATCGCAAATACCAATCCCAGTCCGTGTGATTGAAGTTCACATACTTCGAGATCATACCCTTGAAGGTCCGATTCAATCGCTCCACCAAACCATCAGTTTGTGGATGATACGGAGAGGCAAATGAATGTTTTACCCCTAACCTCTCACACAACACTCGGAATACCTCTGCAATGATAACATCCGCTCTGGACAAGAATGCTGCAAAACCACATTATCGAACAGAAACAAAGCTGTTGACATGGCAGTTGCATCCGGAAGAGCACCAACCTCCACCCATCGAGTTAAATAATCGATACAACAATGATGTACTGGTTACCTTGAGAAGAACGTGGAAAAGGTCCCATTAAATCCACTGCAATTAACTCAAAAGGGCGAGAGACATTGATGGATTCCAACACCCCATGGCCCGAGTCGTAGAGGAATTCCGAGTTTGACAAGTGGGACAGCTTTGAATATACCTGATCACATCACCACGCATGCTGGCCAATAAAATGATCGGGCAGCTTCTCCAACACTCGTTGGTGACCAAGATGACCTCCAACAATAGGTGAATCATGATATGCTCGAAGAAGGTGTGGAACATATGTAGAGGGTACAGCCAAACGCCATCTGTCCTCTGGATTTGTCCCAATAAAATACAATAAACCATCCTGAAGTCGAAACTGAGCATGATATTGTCGAAACCGAGGTTCGGAAGACGGATTTGCAAACGCATCGCGTAATTGCCTCGTCCATGGTTCATGTTTTTGAGCATCCTGCCACTGTTCCAAGGATGGTAAGTCGGCATCGAATACCTGAGGGGCTTGTATCAAACCGAATGCTGCAGCTACTGCATGAGCAGGCAAAGTGGAATCGGAGAGGGGTGCGAGAAAGTGCAGATCTCGAGAAAGTGCATCCGCATCCACCATTGTTCGCCCAGGCCTGTGCACCACCTTAAAGTTATATACCTGGAGACGTAATGCCCATCTGGCTACACGACCCACTAAATTCTTCCGTTTTAATAAGGAAGTGACAGCAGCATGATCACACTCCAAAAGTGTTTCACTCCCATGTAAGTAGGCATGAAGTCGTTCAAAACCCCAAACAGCAGCAAGGCATTCTTTTTCAGTAGTGGAATAATTCCGCTCAGCCGGCGTGAGTACTCGACTAATGTAAGCCACCGGGTGTCGAATTGAAGAATCCACAGCATCAGTTTGCATCAATACACCACCAATACCAACATCTGAGGCATCTACTCGTAAAATGAACGGACGAGTAAAATCTGGGTATTGAAGCAATGGTGGAGTTGTCAGGAACTCTTTTAACTGGTCAAATGCCTGCTGACACCTGCGAGTCCACCTGAAAGATACCTGTGGACGAACTAACTCCCGAAGAGGGGCAGTTCGATCAGTGAGATGATCGATGAATCGACCCAAGTACTGCACCGTGCCCAAGAAACGCTGGACTTCCTGTACTGTACGGGGACGAGGGAACTCTCGAACAGCTCGCAACTTCATTGGATCCACCTGTAAACCCTCTCGAGATATACGGTAACCCAAGTAAGTGGTGTCGGTCGAACCAAACACACACTTTTCAAGTTTCAACTTCAGGCCAACTTCTCGAAATCGATCAAGAACGCGCCGTACATCACGAATGTGATCCTCCCAAGAACCAGACCCATGAATGAGCACATCGTCGATAAAATCGGCAGTGATATCAGGCATATCGGAAAGAAGCTCATCCATCATGCGTTGAAAGGTGGCAGGAGCTGAAGTCAATCCAAAAGGCATGACCAAAAACTCGTAAAGACCAAATGGTGTCCGGAAGGCCGTTTTTGGAATATCCTCCTCAGCCATAGGAACCTGCCAATATCCTGATGCCAAATCCAACTTAGTAAACCATCGACTCTGACCCAAACGATCTAATAGATCGGCAGAGTTCGGAAGTGGATAGACATCTTTGATGGTAACATCGTTAAGAGGTCGGTAATCCACACAAAATCGGAGAGATCCATCAGGCTTGGGAACCAAATGAGGTTCACATGCCCATGGACTCCGTGACGGACGACACACTCGTTTACCAATCATATCAGTAACAGCTGTTCGCATGGCTGATAACTCCTTTGGTGACCTGCGTCGAACCGGGACTTTGAAAGGCTTTGCATTGCCGGTGGGTATACAGTGTCGAGTCTTCACACGTGCACCTTGGGACAGATCAAATTTGAACAAACTTGCATACTGTGTTCTTAAGTTGTTCGATGCAGTGTGCTCGACACTCAGGTGACGGATCCGGCATTTGAACCTGTTGAGATGAACACCACCCCAAGACCGGAATCAAAGGAGCTATATGCGTGATACAAACAGCAACAAACTTCTCTAGACGTAAAGGAACAGACTACAAAGACACAGACTCCAAGCGTAATACAGGAGGAGAGAGTGAAAAATCACATGTACCTTTCGACTGCTTTAACCAATCACATCCCAAAAATGATGTCAAAGACCTGGGAAGGGACAACCCTAAGAGACCCAGAGGGAAACTTACAGTTGGCACCCATAACCAGCGTAGTCGAAGTGGTGTACTGTGATACTGCACGAGACTGCCCATTACCATATAAAATGTGCAAGACCTTATCTGCTCGTCTCAAGGGTAATGAGCACTGATGCGCCAGAGAAGTAGTTATGGAAGACATACTAGATCCTGTATTCACAAGTAATGTGACTGAAACATCATTCACTCGTGCAGAAAATGTGAAAACTGGATGATTTGGTGGAACTTGCAACCCTTGATATGCATAGCGGAAAAAGCATAGAGGTGGAGTTTCCATCGCACGGGATCCCTCCGTCGCCCGTACGATTATTGGTTTTCCGCAACAGATCCACCCGCAAGAGAAGCGTCATCATCTGGAAGCTCATCATCAAACATAATGGCTACCACATGTACACCATCTGGAACATATGGTCGCTAGCCTGGATGTGGTGGACGCCAATTAGGATACACATCGCATGCCCGCCACGTATGTCTAGGTGCCCAACAGGCCAGCAATGAACTTGATTGGGTTGACCTGCATTGTTCCGATTCCTCCTGTCACGAATCCGTAGATTTTGACCACCACGGGCAGGAACTGGAGCAGGTGCAGGACGATTTCGTGGAGGTGGTCCACGGGGTGGGCCCCGAGGTCGACCATGAAAGGCTTGTCGTGCGGGCACATATGCAGCAGCGTCAACCTCCATTGGATCAGCACGCTGAATAGGAGGAGCAGGTAACCCAAGGGGACCACGTCCCTCACCAGGCACCAACTCAAATCGTTGAGCTAGTGCAAAAGCTTCCTCCAATGTGGTAGGACGAAGAGCCCGAACGAATCGAACAAGTTCGGGTCGCATAGTTGGCCATAACATACCGAGCTTAATGGGCTCAGGCATGTTAGGATATGCACGCCGAGCTAAATCCCCGAACCTAATACTGAACCGCATAACAGACTCACCAGGATGTTGTCGTATCGCATGCAGTTGTTGGAAAGCATCATTTGAATCTTCAACTTTGCCAAACGTACGTTTGAGGCATTCCGTCAACCGATTACTATTGGCTTGAATCTCCGCAGCCAATCCATTATACCACTTGAGCGCAGGGACTTCCAAACATGTAGGGAATTCTCTTAGAGCACGGGCTTCATCCCAACCATGGTAACGAACAATAACCTAGAAATGATCAAACCAGTGGTATACATCATCTCCCGGATCACCACAAAAAGATCGGAGTCGAACCCTCGGATTTGTGACATGTGAAGAAGACAAAGGAGCACTAGAAGCAGATCCCCCGGTAGGAGGCTCAGGCGGGGAAGATGAGGATGAACCCTCAACAAAGCGCTCCAACAACTTCGTTTGTGCATCAATAGCAATAGCAATAATGCTAAAAGCTGTCTCCATATTCATTGTCATGGAAACAAGAAAAGGAAGAGGCAAAAGAAAGAGATACCCAACTTCTCCACCAATGAAAGAGCAGATATATTCAAATGTCAAATACTATTCAATTACAAAAACCCTGCTTATATACAGGAGACCTCCTGCCACGTGGCACACATGCGACACGTGGTGCTGACACATGGGGGCCAGATCACCACCCATGTGTCACTACGCATGTGCGTATACACATGCGTATATACGGTATGTTACCTAATATACATTATCTTACAGTGTTAATATAATATTTAATTTATATATAATAGAATATTAAAATATTAAACTAACATATTCATATAAGAATCTAAATCTTCTTTGCTCTAAAGGAAGTGTATATATGATTATCTTAAAAAGTCTGTAACATTAATCTTCAAAATCAAGTTTTAAATAAAGTTCCTTAAATTTTAGTTATATACTTTATATATGTGTGTGTGTGTGTGTGTATTCACACACACACACACACACACACACACACACACATATATATGTTACACTTTTAGTAAACTATATCATAGTCCATATCTTATTATGTAAAACTAAAGTTACGTGTATATGTATGAAAGTGACATACCCTTAAATGTGACATACCCACACAAGGATATAACACAAGAGTACCGTAGTTTTTCCAGAAATACCAGTATGCTCACTACATAATTAGCCTCATTAACCCCTTTAGTTTAAGTTTAAGTTTAAGCCTAATTATTCCTAACCCTAAGTTATATTATTTTTAACCCATGTCAAACTGAAACGGATAAAGAATTAAATAAGAAAAGAGGTTTTAAAATATAAGTTTTGCTTTTACTTATTAGTATTTTATGATATTTTAACGAAGTGCATTGATTAACAAGACCATGACTTAAACTACAAAGGAAAAAGCATAATGATTTAAATTATAAAAATTTAAATTAATTTTGTGAGAGCTCGGAATATAGAAATGTGTATCTCCATTAGTTCAGAAACCCTAACTTATATACAAGAGCGAGTGGTCCAGATTGAATCCAATCCGACGGCTATCAAAATCCACTACGCTAATAATAGTATGTGCACATGCAGCCGTACACGTGGATCTTACATCATCCCCTCCTCTCGGAAGGGTGTAAGTTGGTTAGGGTTCTCTTGTAGACGGGCCCGGATCTGGAGGAACATCAGGAGGAGGCACTGGTGGATCTGTAGGCGGCACAACTTGTTCCCGTTGCACAAAATGCTTCAACCGTTGCATGTACAATCTCCGGAGGATCGGGTTGAATGTCGTGCCGAACCTCATAAACCTGTGGCCCTACTTGCCGTAGCACTCGATACGGTCCTTTCCACTGAGGAAGGAGACTCTTAGCTAAACCACGTACCGTAAGCTTGGGAAAACGAACCAACACCAGTTCATCAACCTTGTACTCCGCAGGAGGACGATGATGCGAGTTGTAGCGTTGTTGTTGTCCTACTTGTACGCGGCCCAAGTGTTCTGCTGACTCCGCACGAACCAATGGAAGAATGCTCGTCAGATACCGATCCCACGACCTAGCATCAGCAGCTCGCGGTAACCGAGAAGGCAAACCCAACTCCGTTGGCAACACCGGGTCATGACCATACAAAGCTTATATGGGGAAGTACCAATGGAACTTTGAACTCCAGTGACATAAGCATATCGGAGAGACGGCAGATAACCATCCCAATCTGAATGTTGAAAGTTCACATACTTTGCGATCATCCCCTTGAAGGTTCTGACGAGCCGTTCCACTAAACCATCTGTCTGAGGATGATAAGCACTTGTGAAAGTGTGGCGTATCCCTAATCGAGATGTCAAAACATGAAATGCCTCAGCCATAAATGCGGACCATTATCCGAGAGAATTCGCTCCGGACAAGAATGCTGAAACACGACCCGATTAGGAGAAACTGACCAACAGCAGAAGCAGTCGCACTAGCAAGAGCACCAACTTCTACCCAACGAGTTAGGTAATCAGAAGCAATAATAACGTACTCGTTACCAGCAGTTGACCGCGGAAAAGGTCCCATCAAATCAAATGCCACCAACAAACGGACGAGAAACTGCAATTGACTCCAACCGTCCTTCCGAAGCACATGGGGGAGTATTGCGAGCTTGGCACCACACACAGCTACGCACATACCGAATCACATCTCCTCGCAACTCCGGCCAATAGAAAGATCTGCGCAGCTTCTCCATCACCCGACGATGTCCCATGTGCCCCAAGAATAGGAGAGTCATGGTAAGCATGGAGGAAGCGTGGAATGAAGATTGAAGGCACCACCAACCGCAAAGGATCATCTGGATCAGTCCCCACAAAATAAAGAAGGTCATCCTGAAGGCGATACTGTGAATGTAAATGCCTGAAAGGCAAGTCATCAGCAAGTGATGCAGGATTCTCAAACCCATCACGAAGCCTTCGAATCCACGGCTCAACCTTTTGAGCTTCCCGAACCTCATCCAAAGACGGCAAATCTAACTCTGCATTCTGCGGACACTGAACGTCAAGCACAGCAACTGCTGATGGTACGGAATCTTCATCCAAAAAGTCCACTGAAGCTGGAACAACTGGTTCCTCTGGGGCAACAGAAGAGAGAGAAGGTGGAAGAGGAGCCCGAGAAAGAGCATCAGCATCAGCCATGGAACTCCCTGGACGATGAACAACTTCAAAGTCGTAAATTTGAAGTTTCAAGGCCCACCGAGCAGTACGCCAATCAAATTCTTCGCTTCAACAACGAAGTGACTGCTGCATGATCGCCTTCCAACAACGTCCGCGAACCATGCAAGTAGGCATGGAGCTTCTCAAAACCCCAAACTGCTGCTAGACACTCCTTTTCTGTCGTGGAGTAATTCACCTCTGCTGGCTGCAATGTACGGCTGATGTACGCAATGGGATGTCGTTGGCCAGGAACACTCGTACTCTCCTGCATCAATACGCCCCCGAGGCCGATGTCAGAAGCATCTACACGCAAGATGAAAGGACGGGTGTAATCCGGGTACGCCAAAACTGGAGGAGTCGTCAACAACTCTTTGAGATCTGCAAATGCCTGCTTGCAATCCTTAGACCAAACAAAAGAAGTCATTGACGATTTCAACAACGCGCGCAACGGTGCAGTACGATCTGAAAGATGATCCACAAAACGACCCAGATATTGTACCTTGCCAAGAAAGCGTTGCACATCATTCACACACTTTGGCGTAGGGAACTTCAAAACTGCAACTAGTTTGTCAGGATCGACTTGCAAACCTTCACGTGAAATGCGATAACCCAGATAAGTGGTGTCCTTTGATCCAAACACACACTTAGATGGCTTCAACTTCAAACCAACTTCCCGCAGCGATCCAAAACCTTACGTACATCACCGACATGCTCCTCCCACGTTCCATCCGAATGGATCAAAACATCATCGATGAAATCGCAGTCACCTCCGGCATGTCGCAAAGAACCTCGTCCATCATACGTGGAAAGTTGCTGGAGCATTGCTCAAACCGAAAGGCATCACCAAGAACTCGTACAGGCCAAATGGTGTCCGAAAAGCAGTCTTGGGAATGTCCATGTCAGCCATCGGAACTTGCCAATATCCAGATGCGAGATCTAACTTGGTGAACCAACGGCTCCGCCCCAGTCGATCCAAAAGGTCTGCAGTATGAGGAAGTGGGTACACATCTGAGACGGTTACCTCATTTAATGGGCGATAGTCAATGCAGAATCGAACGCTCCCATCAGGCTTCGTCACAAGGTGAGGTTCGCACGCCCAAGGACTTCGAGATTCCGGATAACACCCTTCTCCAACATCTCTTTGACATTCGCTCGTAAGATCTTGAGCTCCTTTGGTGACCGACGCCGAACAGGTACCTTGATTGGCCTAGCTCTCCAGTTGGAATAGGGTGGCGTGTCGCAATCTTGGCCCCAGATGACAAGTCGAAGTTGAAAAGATCAGCATACTCCTTCTTGAGTTGATCAACAACTACAGCACGACGATCATCTGATGGATCCAGAGAAGGAAAGGAAGAGCATGAAGGAAAATGGTTGGAAAGGGTGAGACAAAAGTGATGGAAGCAGAGGTGGAAGCAGATGGACGAAGTGGAATAGAAGTAAGAGGAATGGAAGAAAGACGAGGGAGAGTCAAACAAGGGGGAGACTTTTCAAAGTCACACTTGGCATGATTGCGAGTTAACCAATCCATACCAAGAATAAGGTGAAAAGCTTGACTCGGCACCACCCGCAAAGATTGAAGCTCGAGCTCACATCATCCACACGAAACAACAATGTCCACTTCATCGCGAACAAGCATGAGTATGTCCGTTGCCGTACAGAATGAAGACTGGTTCTACCGCACGACGCAAATGAAGGCTGCAACGTGTAGCAACAGATTGAGAAACAGAGGACAAACTTGAACCTGTATCCACCAACACTGAAAGGAAAACAGGACGTGGCGTGTGATTAAACGAGCTTGAAAAGTGAAAACCGGATGATTTGGTGCCGAGTGAACCCCTTGATGATACTCCCGAAAGAAAGATGGAGGGGTCACTAATTTATTCGCACGAGGACCCTCCTCTACTCGTGCGATTCGTCGTTTCCCGGAAGATCCACTGCATCACAACCTTCCACTGCAGCAGCACCAACCGGACGTTGTTGACGCCATGGCCTCCATCCTGGAAATGGGGGACGCCAATCGGGAAACCGTTGACAGCGCCGATACGTGTGTCCAACCTCATCACACGCCCAACAACGAACTGCACGTCCACGTCCTCGTCCACGGGCCCACCTTGTGCTGGTACACGAGCGGCAACAGCCTCAACCTCCATCGGAGCAGGTCCATCCCCAACATGAAGTGGAACAAGAGCACGTGAAGGCGCAAGTGGGAGAGGTGACGACTCATATCGTTGTGCCAGCCTCAAAGCATCGTCAAGAGTCACTGGAGCTAGTGCATGCACAAGCCCCACAAGGTCTTGACGAAGTGCTGGCCACAACATACCTAACTTGATGCGTTCCGACATGTTAGGTTCTGCACGCAGCAAAAGGCTTCGAAAGCGAACACCAAACTGCATCACCGACTCAGATGGCTCCTGACGAATACGATGCAACTGCTGAAAAGCATCATCACAGTCGTCCGCATGCCCAAATGCACGTTTGAAGATCTCTGGAAGAATATTCCAATCTCCACGAGTTGCAACGTCCAGACCATTGTACCACTGCAACGCCGTCCCTTGAAGACAAGTAGGAAACTCGCGCAAACACTGAGCACCGTCCCACGAATGATATGTGGCAACCACAATGAAGTGGTCAAACCAATGGTACACATCATCTCCAGGATTTCCGCGAAAGAAATCCGGCGGACACGGGGGTTTGCAACATGAGTAGGAGGAGTACCCTGGACTGTGAATGCTGCCATCAACTGAGAATGATTGTTCAGTTGCACACGCATGGCATCCAACTGCATGAGTAACTGCTCCACAGACAAGGGATTTGCCTGTTGTGGATTCATGGACGAAAAGAGACAAAATCCACAAGAAAGAATAGATCTAGACAATGGAAAAGCTAGACCTAAGAAGACAAGAAAATTGATAAAAAGACACAAATCCGAGCACTCCGTAGGGACAATTAGAGGTGCCCCTCACCTCCACCAATGTGAGAGCTCGGAATATAGAAATGTATATCTCATTAGTTCAGAAACCCTAACTTATATACAAGAGCGAGTGGTCCAGATTGAATCCAATCCGACGGCTATCAAAATCCACTACGCTAATAATAGTATGTGCACATGCAGCCGTACACGTGGATCTTACAATTTGATATTGTATCTTCAATTATATAAAATATATGAATTAAATTTTGTAATTTTTAATTTTATAAATATATTATTTATCGATTATATATATATATAAATAATTAAAATTGGTTTTTCTTTTTATGAATAGTAAAACCATAGTTTTTAACATTGTTTGAATAATTCTAAAAATCTTATAAGTTCCCTATTTTCTTTTCCTACATGTGAAAACATTGTTCATGCATATGAAAGGAAATCTTACTTATTGCCCATGAATGCTTATTTCATTTCTTAAATCAGGATGGCATAGGGTATTGAATGAGAAAGAATCATATATATATGACTTGAGAGAGTTATATAGTAAAGAAAAACTCAAGTTTTAAAGATAAAATAAGCTTTTACTATAAAATTTTAACAGATTTAAACCTCCATCCTATACTACTGAAGAGTTACTTATGTGGACTCACAAGAAAAACTTAAAACATTAAGCTAAAATATGACTTCGAAAATGTTAAAGTACAATTATTTAACCGACAAAGTTAAAAAAGAAAACTCCGCTAACTTAATATTACGGAGCTAAACGTTGATGACATTAAAATAAATACCATTAAAAAGTAGATTAAATTTATTTGACATCTCATGAACTATATTGTGACATATGATGTTCAAAGCAATGGCTTCTTTAATTTTATACATTATATATATTCACTTGTAATAAATGTAAAATACTTTTTTATTATTATATTAATCTTTCTTATAAAGAAAAATTTCCAAAGTTAACCTTGTGGCAAACTTATTGTGATAAAATGAAATTTTCAATGGATATTAAAAATATGTAAATAAAATTATTAAATTAAAAAAGATATCTTTAATAAAATGAAATTGTTATTGTATTTATTATTTTATGTTTAATAAGATACTAATAATTCTCCAAATAATCTTCAAGTTTCACTTATTTCATAAAAATTCCACAATTACATATTACTCTAAAAATATTTAAATAATATATGCTATTTCTATTTAAATCATTATTGTTAAACAGGGTATTCAGTAAATTCATTCAATGTATGGCATTAATGCAATAATTTAAATGTTTTGTTAAATAACATTTAAATTATTCATTTCAATTTACTTAATTCATGGTGTAAGAGCTCCGAATATATCCCATTAGCTCAAAAACCCTAACTTATATAAAGTAGCAAGTTGTTTGAATTAAACCAATACGATGGTTATGCCAATAATAGTATGTGCATATGCAGTTGTACATATGGATTTTACATCATCCTCTCCTCTCGGAAGGATGGAAGGTGGTTAGGGTTCTCTAAAAGATGGGCCTAGATCAAGAGGAACATCAATAGGAGGCATTGATGGATTTGTAGGTGGCACAATTTGTTCCTAACTCTGTTGCACAAAATGCTTCAACCGTTACACATGCACAATTTCTAAAGGATTGAGTTGAATGTCGTGTCAAACCTTGGAAGAATGCTCATCAAATACCGATCCCAAGACCTAGCATTAGCAGTTCGTGGCAAGCGAGAAGGTAGACCTAACTTCGTTGGCAATGATGACTATATAAGAGCTTATATGGCGAAGTACCAACAGAACTTTATATTCTAATTACATAAGCATATTAAAGAGATAGTAGATAACTATTACAATCCAAATGTTGAAAGTTCAAGTACTTTGCAATCATCCCCTTTAAAGTCTTGATGAGTTATTTCATCAAACCATTTGTCTAAGGATAATAAGTACTTGTGAAGGTGTGGCGTATCCCTAATCGAGATGTTAAAACATGAAATGCCTTAGCCATAAACGTAGGATCATTATCCGAGAGAATCCGTTATGTATAAGAATGTTGGAACATGACCCGATTAAGGAGAAATTGGCCAACAATAAAGGTAATCGCACTAGCAAGAGCACCAACTTCCACCCAACGAGTTAGGTAGTTAAAAGCAATAGTAATGTACTCATTGTTAATAGTCAACAATGGAAAAGGTCTCATCAAATTAAATGTCACAAACTCAAATGGATGAGAAACTATAATTGACTTCAACTGTCCTTCTGAAGTACATGGGGGAGTATTATAAGCTTGGCACCACATATAACTATGCACATACCAAATCACATTTCTTCGCAACTCTAGCCAATAGAAAGATCTACGTAACTTCTCCATCACACGACGATGTCCTATGTGACCGTCGAGAACAGGAGAGTCATGGTAAGCGTGGAGGAAGTGTGGAACAAAGACAGAAGACACAACTAATCACAAATGATCATTCGAATTAGTCTCCACAAAATAAAGAAGGTCGTCTTAAAGGTGATATTGCAAATGTAAGTGCCTCAAAAGCAAGTCATTAGCAAGTGATGTAGGATTCTCAAGCCCATCACGAAGCCTTCGAATTTACGGCTCAACTTTTTAAACTTCTTGAACCTCATCTAAAGATGGTAAATCTATGTGGACACTAAATGTCAAGCACAATAATTGTTGATGGTACCGAATCTTTGTCCAAAAAGTCCACTAATGCTGGAATAATTGGCTTCTCATGGACAGAAGAAGAGAGAGAGAAGATAGAAGAGGAGCTCAAGAAAGAGCATTAGCATCAGATATGGAACTCCATGGGCAATGAACAACTTCGAAGTCATAAATTTGAAGTTTCAAGGCCCATCGAGCAATATAGCCAACCAAGTTTTTTTCGCTTCAACAACAAAGTGATTGTAGCATGATCACCTTCCAACAGTGTATGAGAACCATGCTGGAGCTTCTCAAAAACCCAAACTACTGTTAGACACTCCTTTTCTGTCATGGAGTAGTTCACCTCTGTTAGCTGCAATGTATAGCTAATGTACGCAATGAGATGTCGTTGGCTAGGTACACTTATACTCCCTGCATCAATATGCCCCAAGACCAATGTCAAAAGCATCCATGCGCAAGATGAAAGGACAAGTGTAATCAGGGTACGCAAAAATTGAAGGAGTCGTCAACAGCTCTTTAAGATCGGCAAACGCTTGCTTGCAATCCTTAGACCAGATAAAAGAAAACATTGATGACCTCAACAACAACCGTAATGGTGCAATATGAACTGAAAGATGATCCACAAAATGACTCAAATATTGTACCTTACCAAAAAAGCATTGCACATCGTTCACACACATTGGCATAGAGAACTTCAAAGCTATAATAAGTTTGTCAGGATCGACTTGCAAATCTTCATGGGAAATGCAATAGCCAAGATAAGTGGTGTCTTTGGAGCCAAAGACACACTTAGATGGCTTTAGCTTCAAACCAACTTTCCGCAACCAATTCAAAACCTTATGTACATCACCGACATGCTCCTCCCACATTCCATCTGAGTAGATGAAAACATGGTCGATGAAGTCGGTAGTCACCTCTGGCATATCACAAAGAACCTCGTCCATCATACGCTGGAAAGTCACTAGAGCATTACTCAAACCGAAAGGTATCACCAAGAACTCATACATGCCAAATGGTGGTCTTGGGAATGTCCATGTCAGCCATTGGAACTTGCCAATATCCAAATGCGAGATTTAACTTAGTGAACCAACGGTTTCGCCCTAGTTGATCCAAGAGATTTGCAGTATGAGGAAGTGGATAAACATTTAAAATGGTTACATCATTTAATGGGTGATAGTCAATGTAGAACTGAATGCTCACATCCGGCTTCATAATAAGATGAGGTTTACACACCCAAGGACTTCACGATTTTTAAATAACACCCTTCTCCTAACATCTCCTTGACATTTGCTTGTAAGATCTTGATCTCCTTTAGTGATTGATGTTGAACATGTACCTTAATTGGCCTAGCATCCCCAGTTGGAATAGAGTGGCATGTCACAATTTTGGCCCTAAACGAAAAATCAAGGTTGAAAAGAGTAACATATTCCTTCTTAAGTTGATCAACGACTGCAATACGACAATTATTTAAGGGATCCAAAGAACGAAAGAAAGAATAGATGGTTGGAAGTAAGGGTAAAACAAAAGTGATGAAAGTAAAGGTGGAAGGAGATGGACGAAGTGGAATAAAAGTAAGAGGAATGGAAAAAAGATGAGGGAGAGTTAAACAGGGGGAGACTTTTCAAAAATGACACTTAGCATGATTGCGAGTCAACCAATCCATACAAAAAATAAGGTGAAAAGCTTGACTTGACACCACTTGCAAAGATTGAAGCTCAAGCTCATGATCAAACAACATGCCAACTTCATTCTGCAAACAAGCATGAGTGTGTCCATTGCCGTACAGAATGAAAATTGGTTCTACTGCATGACGCAAATGAAGACTGCAACATGTAGTAATAAACTGAGAAATAAAAGACAAACTCGAACATGTATCCACCAATGCTGAAAGGAAAACATGATATGCTATGTAATTAAATTGAGCTTGAAAAGTGAAGACCGGTTGAACTGGTACCAAGTGAATTCCTTGATGATACTCTCGAAAGAAAGATGGAGGGGTCACTAACTTATTCGCATGAGGACCCTCCTCTACTCATCATTTCCCGGAAGATTCACCACATCAAAAACTTCTACTACAATGGCACCAATCAAATGTTGTTTTTGCCAAGGTCTCCACCCCGGAAATGAAGGACACCAATCCAGAAAATGTTGACAATGCTGATACGTGTGTCCAACTTCATCACATGCCCAACAACAAACTACACGTCCACGTCCATGGCCCCAACCTTGTGTTGGTACACGTGCAATAGTAGCATCAACCTCCATCAGAGTAGGACCATCCCCAATATAAAGTGGAACTAGAGAATGTGAAGTTGCAAGTTAGAGAGCCAATGACTCATATCGTTGTGCTAGTCACAAAGCATCATCAAGAGTTACTGTAGCCAGCGCATGCACAAGCCCCACAAGGTCTTGATGAAGTGTTGGTCATAACATACCTAACTTGGTGATGCAATTTGGTGTTCGCTTTCGGGGTCTTTTGCTGCGTGTAGAGCTTATCATGCCAGAGCGCATCGGCTCATATAGCTCTTGACAAATACGATGCAATTACTTAAAAGCATCGTCACTGTTATAGTGTTTACTATGACTCAACCTTTTACTTTGAAGATTGATTGTTATTTCTAGATGTAGTGAGACACAGCCCCACTTAGTGCACTTAGGTGTTTAGGGGTAGTATGACGGCTGTCTTTAGATATCGTGAGAAATTTTAAGCGAAGGTAGCACTTACCTTCTAGAAAAATCCACCTAGATTTTAATGTCCTAGTTAGGCTAATTGGTTAATGTGTCACGACCGATACAGAATACAGGATTCGAATATAGGATATGCATTGCAGGACTTTCCTATAGGATATTCCTACCAGATTCCGGACACAGGATACGGTTGCAGGATATTCCTACAGGATATGCCACAGGATATGCCTAGAGGATAAGGGACATGTGGACTCATCTTAGCCTTTACATGCATGCAGTCACTTTTGCATGCATGCAACCACTTTTAGCACTCATGCCTAGATTAGCTCTTGGAGTTGTGAGCATAAAAGCTCCGACCTAATTGTTGTACAATCAGTTACTATCAACACCAGTCTTACTACGATCAATCTCGTCTTGTCTTGTTTCCTGTCTGCTCCTACCTCACTCCTGTTTCCTATCCTGCTCCTGGATCCTGTCCTGCTCCTGTCTTGTTCCTGGATCCCGTCTTGTTTCTGTCTTGTTCCTAGATCCTATCATGCGCCTTCCTGTCTTGCTCCCGGATCCTATCCTGATCCTGTCTTGCTCCTGGATCCGTCCTGTTCCTGTTCCTAGTTCCTGTCCTGCTCTCGGTCCTGCTCTTGAGTCAAGCCTTCCTGTTCTTGGAATCCTGTTCTCTTCCTGGTTCCTGATCATGGCTTGACAGTTTGATAGTAACTGTTTCATAGTTCTCCGTTTTCCAGCTACCTTTTTCTTGATTCTTTTCCTTTATTTTCCTCCTTTTTCTTTCCTAGATCATGGCTGATTTTGAGCGCTTTCAATGTGAGCACCAAATGTTACTTCATGAGCTGGACACTTTGCGCCAAGTGGTCACCGACCTGCAAGGTTCCACCAATGCGGCACATGCAGCTGCTAATGCATCCTCCAAGGCTGCTGCGCAGGCTCTCTCCCAGGCATCGGTGGTTCCCTCTTCATCGAATTTTTCCTCGAGCCGAAGGTTAGCATGCCAGAGAAGTTCAGTGGCAATTGTGCCGATTTCCAAGGTTTCCTGAATCAGATCCGACTCTTGATCCGTATGCAACCACGGCGCTACTCGACTGATGCTCAAAAGGTGGGTCTTTTGGCATCCTAAACCCTAAACCCTAAACCCTAACCTAAATGGATCTCCACGGGCTTGGGTTGCCCCCTTGCTGGAGCGTGACGACCCATTGATGGAAGACTTTGAAGGTTTCGTGGCTGCCTTTGAAGCCTGTTTGGAGATCCTGATAAGTACCGTTCTGCATGCACGAAGTTACGGAAGCTCACTCAAGGATCCCGACCAGCTTCCGTCTATGCATCCGAATTTCAGCAACTTTGCACGAACATTCCATGGGACGAGACTGCATTGATCGAACACTTCCGTTTTGAGTTGAGGGATGACGTGAAGGACCTTCTCCTTACGTTACCGGATGCCCAAACATTAGCGGAGATCATGCAACAAGTTGTTCGTTGCGACAACCATTTGTTCGAGCGTCGTCAGGAAAGATCCCATCAGCAGTTCCTGCAAACCAATCCTGCAGCTGTGGTACATGTTCCTGCACCACCTTCTGGAGTAGTTCCTATGGAGGTTGAGAAATCCAAGCGTGGCTCTCTTTCCGCTACTGAGAAGCAACGTCGTCGTAGTGAGAACCTGTGCTTGTATTGTGGTGGAGCAGGACACAAGGTGGCAATTGTCCTATTAAAGCCAGGAACTTCAAGACGCGTGAAGTTGAAGCTAAAGTTCAGTCGGAAAACTCCAATGTCCACTTCGTCTAGGAGCCGCGAAGTTGAACGTAGGTGCAGGCTCCATTGGTGCTGCTCATACCATCCCATCACTTAAGTTTCCTGTACACATTCATCTTAATAATCGAGAGCTCATGGAGTTTGCCTTGTTAGACACTGGTGCAAATGCATGCTTCATGGATGACACGTTTGCAACTCAACATGGCATTTCGGTGGTGAAGTTGAAGCGTGCAGTTCCTGTAGAGGTGGCCGATGGGCGTCTGATTGCTTCTGGCGCAGTTACCCATGCTACCCAACCTCTCTCCTGCAGTTATGGCACATCAACTATTCAATTTCCTTCAACTTGATCAAGACTCGGTCGACTCCCATCATTTTGGGCATGCCATGGTTCGTTGTTGCAAATCCGCAGATCGACTAGAGGTCTAGGACGCTCACGTTTTCCTCTCCGACAGCTAGGATCAATTCTGTACCTTCCTGTGTGCAGGATACATCCTTAGTATCTGAGGCATTACAAGCTACAGGATTGACTGTGCCTGTTCCTGTATCAGTGTTGAAGGTTCCTCCTCAACAGGATCCACCTCCTGTTGATTTGTCAGCACATTCGTAGCTTTTCCCACTCCTGCGCAACCACGGACTCCTGTACAGGATTCTTCCAATCCTGTACACTCATCAACACCACACAGGTTTTTCCAATCCTGCCTCTTTTGTTACCCTGCTTCTGTTCCACCTCCCAAGATCCTTCCTCTTTTTCAGTCACAGCTCCCTCCTTCTCCTCTCCGAGTTCTTACCACTACCATGCATGAACTCGCCACTGATCCTGCCCTTTCCACCTCTTTGCCTTTCAAGTAACTCCTACGTCCTCTTCTACCTTTCCTATATCCGACACTCCTATTTTTCAATCTCCTTCTCCTACTTCTTCCTTCTCCTCCTTCTTCCCTACCATCCAAGTATCATGCCTTTAAGGACGTTTTTGACAAGCACAAGGCTGTAGTTCTTCCTGTTCACAGGTCCTACGACTGTCCTATTGATCTTGCGGAAGGAAAGACTCCACCATTCGAACCGATTTATGCATTGTCACCCACAGATTGGAGGTTCTTCGTCAGTACATCGAGGACAACTTGGCATCCGGCTTCATTCGTCACTCAAAGTCCCCTGCAGGAGCGCCTATCTTCTTTGTCAAGAAGAAGGATGGGAGTTTACGTTTGGTTGTGGACTACAGGGGTTTGAATCAAGTCACCATTCGGAATCGGTACCCGTTGCCATTGATCCCGGAACTTCTCGATCGGCTGCGAGGAGCAAAGGTGTTCACGAAGATCGACTTACGAGGGGCCTATAACCTTGTACGGATTCGTCCGGCGATGAGTGGAAGACTGCCTTTCGTACAAGGTATGGACATTTTGAGTACACGGTAATGCCTTTCGGCCTTACCAATGCCCCAGCCGTGTTCCAACACATGGTGAACGACATCTTTCGTGACTTCTTGACCAGTTTGTGGTGATCTACCTCGACGACATCTTGATTTTCTCCAAGGACCAGGCGGCACATGACAAGCATGTACGACTAGTTCTAGAGCGGCTTCGCGAGCATGGCCTGTACGCGAAGTTGGAGAAGTGTTTTTTTGATAGGGATTCGGTGGAGTTCTTGGGCTACATCGTCTCTCCTGCTGGCGTTTCCATGGACATGCACAAGGTGAAGACCATCGTGGAGTGGGAGAGGCCCAAGTCGGTACGAGATGTACAATGTTTCCTTGGCTTTGCAAACTTCTACAGGCGTTCATACAGGACTTCTCCAAGTGTGTACTTCCACTCACAGAACTCACCAAGCGCACAGGGCTTTTCTCTTGGTCCGACAAGGCGGAACACGCGTTCACAACACTCAAGGACGTCTTCACGACAGCTCCGATTTTAGCACATCCTGACCCTTCTCATCCTTTCTTCATTGAAGCAGATGCCTCGGATTTTGCAGTAGGATCCGTCCTATCGCAAGTTGGAGAGGACAAGTTGCTTCATCCTGTAGCTTTTCACTCTCGTAAGTTCCTGTCAACGGAGATCAATTACGAGATTCATGACAAGGAACTCAAGGCCATTGTGGATTCGTTTGAGGAGTGGCGGCATTTCCTGGAAGGTGCTGCACATCCTGTACAAGTTCTTACGGATCAAGAACCTGGAGTACTTTCAAACGGCTCGAGTTCTCAGTCGGTGATAGGCTAGGTGGGCGGAGTTCCTATCACGTTTTGACTTCGTCATCGTCTACAGGCCCAGTTTTCGGAATGGCAAGGAGGACGCATTGTTTAGGCGCTCTTACCTTGCACCAAGCCCGGGCGATCCTGCATTTGACTATCAAAGGCAAGTGTTGTTGGGTCCTGATCGATTCCGGTTTGCGGCACTGCAGGTTCATCAGGCTCCAGCAAATTCAACACTCCTACAGGACGTCCGTTCGCAGTTGGCTACAGACAACTTGGCAAAGAATGTGTTCTCACACATTCATCCTGACGTTGCAAGTTCCTCTTCCTCCAGTTCCCGTCCAAAATACAACCTGTTCACCATACAGGATGGACTCCTTACCGGGAAGGTCTCCTGTACGTTCCTGTTGGTATTTCCAGGACTCTTGTGGTACAGGATTGTCATGATACCCCGGCTACAGGACATTTTGGTGTGGCCAAGACAGTGGAGTTGGTGACTCGCAACTATTGGTGGCCTGGGTGCGAGGTTTTGTGGAGAGGTTTGTACGGAGTTGTGACACTTGTAGCAGGTCGAAGATGCCTCATCATCCACCCTCTGGTCTTCTTCGTCCTCTTCCTGTTCCTTCTGCTCCTTGGAGATCCATTTCTATGGATTTCCTCACAGATCTTCCTTTCTCGTGGATTCGATGCAGTTCTTGTGGTGGTTGACCGTTTCACCAAGCAGGCTCATTTCCTACCCTGCAACAAGACAGCTACAGGTCAGACAACTGCCGAGTTGGTGATCCGAGAGGTGTTCCGACATCATGGTCTTCCTGAGAGCATTGTTTCCGATCGAGGTCCACAATTCATGTCCAAGTTTTGGCGAGAGCTTCTTCGGAGTCTACAGGTTAAAGCGGATCTTTCTTCAGGATATCACCCAAAACCGATGGGCAATCCGAACGCACAATTCAGACTTGGAACAGTATCTTCGTTGCTTCATCAGTTACCAATAGGACAACTGGTTGGACCTTCTTCCAATGGCGGAGTTTGCTACAACAACTCCGTTCACGCATCTACAGGACAGACACCTTTCTTTGCTCTTACAGGCCACCATCCACGTTTTGACTTTGTTCCTCCCGCTTCTCTTCTTCCGCTCCTGCAGTATAGGATCGTCTTCAACATCTTTGGCCAGGTACATGATAATCTCCAGGTTCATCTTCAGCAGGCACAGGAACGATACAGCATCATACTGATGCTCACCGTTAGCCGGCACCTGCATACAAGATTGGTGATCTCGTGTGGCTTCTTCGTCAACACATTCGCACCAACAGGCCTTCTTCTAAGTTGAATTTTCAACGATTGGGCCCTTACAGGATCGTGGCGAAGGTAAATCCTGTAGCTTTCCAACTCGAGTTACCATCCACGGTGAAACTTCATCCTGTGTTTCACACCTCCTTGTTGGAGCCGTATCATCTTCTTTTCCCGGTGTTTCTTCTCCTCCCCCTCCTGTGGTCATTGACACTGAACCTGAGTACGAAGTGCAGCCATCCTTGATTCTCGTCTTCATCGTCACCAACTCCAATACTTGGTGGATTGGAAAGGGTATTTGCCCACTGATCGCACTTGGGAACCTGCATCCAACTTACTCCATGCTTCTCCAAGGTTGCTGCCTTTCATCGGCATTATCCTGCTAAACCAGGTCCAAAGACTCATGGAACTCGTCTTTAGGGGTAGGTTATCACAACCGATACAGAATACAGGATTTTGAATACAGGATATGGGTTGCAGACTTTCCTACAAGATATTCCTACCAGGATTCCGGACACAGGATACGGTTGCATGATATTCCTACAGGATATGCCACAGGATATGCCTAGAGGATAAGGGACATGTGGACTCATCTTAGCCTCTGCATGCATGCCAGTCACTTTTGCATGCATGCAACCACTTTTAGCACTCATGCCTAGATTAGCTTTGGAGTTGTGAGCATAAAAGCTCCGACCTAATTGTTGTACAATCAGTTACTATCAACACCGGTCTTACTACGATCAATCTCTCTTGTCTTCTTGTCTTGTTTCCTGTCTGCTCCTACCTCACTCCTGTTTCCTATCCTGCTCCTAGATCCTGTCCTGCTCCTGTCTTGTTCCTGGATCCCATCCTGTTTCTGTCTTGTTCCTGGATCTTGTCCTGCACCTTCTTTTGCTCCCGGATCCTGTCTTGCTCCTGGATCCGTCTTGTTCCTGTTCCTAGTTCCTGTCTTGCTCTCGGTCCTGCTCCTGAGTCAAGCCTTCCTGTTCTTGGAATCCTGTTCTCTTCCTGGTTCCTAGATCGTGGCTTGATATGAGTTCAGCGTGTTAAGTAGGGTTAGGAACACCCCTAGGGTTGACCTAACCCTAGGGTTGCCCTAACCATGCCCTAAAACCCCCACCCCCTCAAGTAGGGAAGAATTAGGTTTTGTTGATAACTCATTTCATTAGCTATGGGACATGCATTTCGTGCCAACCCACTTATTCTATTAGGAAAACGGGGGGGGGGTGCTCTATCACATAAATAAGGTAGAGTATGTAGGAGTGAGGGTTCTTGGGTTTATGATTGAGTTTGTTATTCTTCTCCCGATATAGCTTTTAATTAGCTTGTGTTGTCAAGGCACAATCCTATATTGTGCCACCTCAACTTTCAGACAATAGGGGTATATCCTACCTTCGGGGTCGCTTACCCTTAATGTTGGCGAATCCATGCCTAAGAAGTGTCACGACCCAATAGAATACAAGATATGCTTATAAGATACAACCTACAAGATATAGGATACGGGATATACTTACAGGATATGCCTATAGGATATGCTTACAGGATAAAGGACATTATTTTTAGCTCATGCTTAGATTAGCTCTTGGAATATCATTTTTAACTTATGCCTAGATTAACTCTTGGAGTTGTGAGTATAAAAGCTCCGACCTAATTGTTGTATAATCAGTTACTATCAACACCAGTCATTCTATGATCATTCTTGTCTTATTCCTTGCTCTTGCCTTGCTCTTGAGTCAAGCCTCTTTGTTCTTATCCTGCTTTTGGGTTGTGGCTTGACAGGAGGTCTTGTCGGACTACACATTCTAAGAGGCAAAGGTTGCCAACCTCCTCCTCCACGTCAAGCTAGGTGCCAATCAAGGCACATTCGTGTCCTTGTTCAACTGTGAATGTGAGATCTTATTTGACAGGTTCACTTTACCCAGTTCTTGAGAGTTCACTGAGGGTTTTAGAGTTGGCATTTAGGAGCCACATTTGTGGCACTTGGTGCAACTCTTGAATTTAAGGGGCTATGGCATGATAACCCGAAGCCAGTGACACATAAAGATGTGACACTAAGCTAGACGTCACACAATACAATGCCTGAGGCACAACAAATATACAAGTTAAAGATGGACCCATTGTCGATGTTCAAGGGAGTATAGGCTAAACAAGTTTGCCCTTTGGGGTTGTGTCATGGGTTTGTTGCCAAGGGGTTGAATACTTTAGTAAACATGCATGTTTGCACTAAGGTGTTAAGCCTTGGGCATCGATTCAAGGGAGGTTAGGTCTCATAACCAGGTGTGCTTTGGCACACCTGTTAGGGGAGTGTTCTCCTTAGAATCCAGGGGTTGAACAACCTAGGCTTGTTAGTAGGAGTCCTTTTTGTGAGGCATTTGCAAAGTCATGTACTTAAGGTTATCCAAACCTAACCTTAGGGAGTTTGCTTAACAAAACACTCGTGTCCACCTATTTCACACATTTGTGTCCTCATTAAGTACTAACCCTAAGTCTAGGGTATGACTTGGCCACTCAATCCCTTAGGGGTTAGTCGTGGTTCAAGGTACCCCTTGTCGCCCTAAAAAGGTTGTACTCTCAGATGAGGATGATTCCTCAAGGGGTAAATGACGATGCCTTAACTTTGTCATGGGGGTATGTGTGAGACACATCTCCTTTATAGAGTTAGGGCATGAGCTTGTTTAGGTCTACTAAGATAGGATCTTAAAGTTTATTTGGGTTATCCTTTAGGGTTCGAAGAATAATCATTCTAGGGTATGACTCTAGATCTTTTGCCTAATTGGGCATATGAGTCAGACTTCGGTCGAGGCAGGATTGGGTGCTACGAGGTTTTGCACCGCGATCGCACCATGGTGTTGCAGGCGGGTGGCACACCACCGACCCCAGCCGGTTCAGAGACCTGGGGGATGGGCGGATGGAGTCGGCAGGGATCATCGAGGATTGAGATACCGGGATGGTGCGCCTTTCCTGTGCCTTAACCCCGCTGCAATAATGAATGAGCCACACAGCCTCCTAAACAAGGGCGTTTCCACAACGATGACCTCGATCGTCAGCACTGTGGGGCTGGTCCTTCCCCGTAAACAAACCCTCTTGGGTCATTTTAAAAGACTTAGCATTGCTTACATAAGGTGATAATTTGAATGACCACTTGATAATCATGTGTTATCACATGTTGGCCCTTCAAGTTAAAACTTTGACAGTCATAATCATTAGCATGCCCAAATGCATATTTAAAAACAATTGAAAAATACCAATTCCCAAGAGTTACAACGTTTAAACCATTGTACACCATCTCTTAAAGACAAGTAGGAAACTCGCAAAACACTGAGCATCATCCAACAATAATATGTGGCAACCATGATGAAGTGGTCAAACCAATGATATACATTATCCTCAAGAATTTCACAAAAGAAATCCAACCGACAGAGAATTTGCAACAGAAGCAAGAGTAATACCCTAGGCTATGAACACCACTATTAATTAAGAATAATTATTCAATTGCATTTGCATGATATATAATAACTATATAAGTAACTGCTCTACAAATAAAGAATTGGCCTGTTGTACATCCATAAAAAATTTAAATTTTTTTTTTATTTAAAAATGAAACAAATTTACAATGAAAAAGCTAAATCTAAAAACTAAAAAAGATTTATAAAAAAAAGACACAAATCTAAACACTCTATAAAGACAATTAGAAATGCCTTTCACCTCCACTAATATGAAAGCTTGAAATATAAAAATGTGTATATCCCATTAACCTAAAAACCTTAACCTATATACAAAAACAAATAATCCATTAACCTGAAACCTTAACCTATATAATAATTCAAATTAAAACCAATCCAACAACTATTAAACCAATTCAAAGACTATTAAAATCCACTACCTTACACATGGATCTTATTTAATAAATTCATTCAATGTATGACATTAATGCAATGATGTTTAATTCATTAATTTAATTAATTTATTTATTAACTTTTACATGCCTGTAAGTTTGACCCAAGGGGTTAAGTGTTAAAACAATTGTGGAGACATGTAAAATGTTAGAGAGTTTTCCCTTAAATTAATTTCATATCTCTCTCTCTATCTATCTATATATTTATTTATCTCTCTCTCTCTATCTATCTATATATATTTATTTATCTCTCTCTCTCTATCTATATATTTATTTATTTATTTACAGTAATGATTAATCTTACCACTTTTTGAAGATTCTTGATATATACTAGATTGTACAACATAATATAATATATTATATAAAAACACGAGGAGCTTACCAAAAATGTATAACCTTCTTAATCCTCTAGTTTATTCTTCGTAATCCGTATATCTTGTGGATCCAAAAGAATATTCTACACTGGATGGCATTTTATTGACCATTGCACACCAGGCAATGCTGCAAATGCTGCCCCGCATCCGCTTTGACACAGGCGGCATGCTTCATTGCCCGCCAACAATTTATATGAATTCTGCCACCAAAAGAGAGAGAAGTTAATTACTTTGAAATACACAAACGTCAACACACACACACACACACACATTCAAACAATTTTTTGGAACAAGTTTATCCATATGACTATTAATCAATATCCATTACATGAAAATGTAGAACAGAGTGCGTGTGTTGTGTAAATCTCTCTCTAAAGCACAAACTGATAGAGCACGTTTATGTATTCACACTTGCACGCATATACACCCATCTACATAAAAACTACAAATGCATGGTTGTGCTATCATTTTGGGATGACATAAATGCTGCGATGATGATTACAACTATATGATATATCAGAAAGAATCACTTAAATATACAATCACCTGTGTGCACGCACACACATACACGAGGTGAAAAAACAAACTATATATCACTGCATAAATATATTTATACTTACAGCAGATCAGATGTCACAATCTATATAACAATCTCAAATACCTACTATATATATAACACACGCACACAAGAGGACACGTACCTCGATTTGCAGTTTAGTGAGCCGAGGAATCCCAACATGACCAACAGCAATCGCCCCGAAGTAATTCCCAAGCACAACAGCCTTCTCAACAGGCAAACCTCGGTATAAACCGGCAGTAAATCCACCTAAGAAGCTATCCCCGGCACCAGTCGGATCAACCTCACGAGCAGGAAAAGCATCAACGTGGTACTCCTTGTTCATATAATACACACTACTCCCCTTATCCCCATTTGTAACAATCACACACGTCCTCTTCCTCACACTCTCCAAATCCATATATTTTGCTTCGGACTGTGCAGCTTTAATAAACGAAACCCTATGCAAAATCCTGTCAAATGCTGTATCTTCCAGTTTCCGGTATTCGACTTCCCCGTTTACTGGATCGATCACACGAATAAGCGCTTGAAGATCCACTATAACTCTGCCACATATACCCACTATCGTCTCGAGTGTGTCTGGAAGTATCTCACCAGCAACACCGACTGCCAAGCCGATATCGTATCTGTATATTCCGTCGGAAGCACGAACCCGGATTGTCCGAGGCAGGATGGATAGATCGGCTCACAGACACGGACTGCCCGAAGAAGACGATCTTCTGTACCTCTGTAATCCGCTACAAAGTGCGTCGTTGGGGAATCTGTGACTATCGGGGATGCAATACCTTGGAGCTGTATGCAAAGTCGGACCCTACCTTGGCGATGACGGACGTCTGTACATCGAGGGCATGGAGGACGTTTATCAAGTATGCAGCCGAGCCGCCCAGCGTCTCCGTGCGAGATTCCTGAGAGATGATTGTGTCGTGGCAGTAGTTTCCGGCGATGAGGATCGGTCGCCGATCTGCCGTAGCATCCCCGCTCATCGCATTTCTCTGCTTCTAGGGTTCTTTCCCCGAGCTCTTAACTCTGGCGCTAGGGTTCTTCGCGCTGACAAGTGGGTGGTTGCCGCGTGTCCCCCACTTCAGCCCTAAAGCCCACATATTTATTTTTATATATTTTTAAATAAAAATATATATAAAGTGTATTTAAATGTGTGTAAAACTTAAATGTTGTTCAAGGAAGGATGAAATTACAAGGGCGTTTTAAAAAAATAATTAATGTACACAAATATAACGACGTATTTTTATATATATATATATATATATATATATATATATATATATATATATTAGAGAGATAAAAATGTAAATTAAGTTTAAATTTAGGTTTGAAATATTTTCTTAAACCCTAGTCAAAGCCCTAACCCTAAAACGGGCAATATGCTTGCATTTCCAGGGCTTTCTAGAGCATGTGTCGGGCGGGGCATCTTTTACCATGTGCACAGCGGAAGCAATTCGAAATGGTCGCTTGTGATACGCTCTTGTTCTACACAGCAGCAATTGTCGAAATCTGCAACAAAATCGGCCAAATCTGCACCAAGAACGGCATTTCAGGCCCCATTTGGGACCGGCCTCGAGGCATTGATTGCATTCAGCTCGTCTGGGAAGATCGTAGGCAAGGATTCTGAAGGTAATCTTGTAATTAAGGACTCTCCCGAACCTCCTGCGGAGATTTCGAAGGTACCCATGAGTTCCAAGGAGCAGATTTCGAAGGAGGTGCGGTCTACCAAGGTGAAGAAGGCTCCCTCTCCAGAGCCCAAGTTCTCTAAAGCTGCTAGAAGGTTTTTCAACATGAGGTTTAGGAAACCCGAGCGATTAAGCAAGGTTATGGCAGCTGCAGGAGGTGAGAATGTGTGCAATATACCACATGGACTCATAAGAAAAATGCAGTATTAGAGTTGTGCATGTCGCTATAATATCAAGCAAGTGCCTGCACTTGCGTACTTCTATATATTGTTGTAGCTCTGTGTTAAGCAAGGTTATGGCAGTTGCACAGGTCTTGTCTATATATATGTTCTTTACGAATTATAATTATATATATAAATTTTATTTCTTTGCTTTTTAACAAACTTGTTTATAGCTTTGTAGTTGCTTCGAGACGGGCTTGTGAAGAAATTATATTTGCTGGCAAAGTTGTAGTTAATGGGAAAGTTTGTAAAACGCCCGAGGTAATCATGTCACATGTGTGTGAGCGTCTTTACACGCTCAAAGATCTCTCTCTGTGGGACTAATGCTAGTAATTGACTTCGATGATAGACTCATGTGGATCCATTGAAGGATATCATTTACATAAACGGGAAATCAATTCCCAGGAGGCTACCACCGAAGATGGTATTTGCGTTATACAAGCCCAAAGGGTAAATTGCGAGATATGCTAGTTATGATATTCTATGTATTTATGTTTTAAGGTATATAATTTTTTCTATGCAGTTACATATGCTCTGACTCTAAGGATGATACAAGAACTGTCAACTTACTCTTTGAAAAGTTCCTTCAAACATGGGTGGGTTATCATCGCGCGCCCGTGTGTGTGTTTTGATTTGAAATTTTAATGGTCAGGCTAAGAATAATCCGGGGATAACACGGCCAAGATTGTTCACCGTAGGTCGACTGGATGTTGCAACTACAGGCCTTATGTTTGTCACGAATGACGGTGAGAAACACACGTACGGATGTACATGCATGCATACTTTACAAGAACGAGTGATAGTGAGAAACACACACACACACACACACATGTTGCATGTTTTTCACTCTCTCGACGTGTGCCAACAGGTGAATTTGCTCAGAAGGTTTCACATCCATCGTCTGGGATCACAAAAGAGTAAGCCAGAGGTTCCTTTCTCAGTAATCACATACACACACACACACATGTAAATATACATTGCATATGCGTGCGTGCATGTGGGTATGTTTAAACATTAGTTATGGGAAACATGCAGGTATATAGTTACAGTCGGTGAGAAAGTGACGAGGAAGCAATTTAGAAGAGTGGCTGATGGAACAGAGGTAGACGGGGCCATGTGTGTTCCCATTTCTGTGGAGCTTCTCAATGCAGAACCTGGAGACAGCAAACAGAGACTGCGAGTTGTTGTAAGTTTATTACATTTTCCGTTTTCTGCATAAGAAATTGTTGTGTACCTATCAATATGCATGCGAAAAGACATGCATAGATACACATATGGTGTCTGCAGGTCTCTGAAGGACGACACCACGAAGTACGAAAGCTTGTGGAGAATGCATTTCTACAGGTAAGGAGTAATCACATATGTACATACACGTACACACGCATATATGTCTATCTGTGTATGCTCAATACATATAGTGATTCATTCTGTTTGCACCAGGTAACTGCTTTGAAAAGAGTACGAATCGGTGGCTTGCGACTTCCATCCAAGTTAAGGTACAGAATTCGGAAGTTGTTCACATGTATAAATGTTCTTTTTAACAATATCTGAGTTTACATCCATATACATACGTACTAGGTACAGTGCATCATATAACAATATAAAGATAAATAATTCATTAAGGAGAGAGAGAGAGTCAATCAACGTATGCAAACACATATGCATGTGTGTGTAGTTTATTGACATTGTGTGCAGCGCGGGGAAGTACATACAGCTGACGGAGGCTCAAATGAAACAAGTAACCGAGCAGGACCCGGTGCTGCTAGAGAATGGGAATATTCCACTGGTATCAGGTACGGACGATGGAACTAGTAGTACGGCACTGGTGGAATCTAAGGAACCCAAGGAGAGAAACAAGTACCCATTGTTAACGGAAAGGAAGGAGATTCAAGCAGTGATCGAATCGAGCAGCATGCGACCGTTGATGTTGGAGCAGGTTAAGAAGATGGTCGTAAACCCAAAGAGCAAGAATCCTACACGGCGCGTCCGTCCCCTCGTCTTCAAGTGAATGTAAAAGTAAGTCACTGTTAATCTTAACAATGTTATATTCTTCTACACAGTCAAATATATTTTCCCCGCGCGTGTATGTGTATGCGTGCGTGCGTGTGTAAATAGATAATAAATCCATTTATTAAGCATAATTCAGTACATCCTTCACTATTTTGCATAAACAGCAGTATTCGGGATCGTAGTGATTCGGTGTTAGCGTACATTTGTTATCTATAACTAAGCCGGATCCGAAGTAGTTATCCAATGTAGACGAACCCAGTAAGCCAGCAGAACTAGCAGGAAGACCGCTTGCGTTTGAAGTTATACCGTGGCAGTAGAATGTTATATGTTGCTCGATCAAATTGTTTCTCACGTTAATAGTGATACTTTTGTTGCATATCCCTGTGGCCAACCCAACGCATTAAGAGACATTCGAATCCTTATTACCACAACATAGTATCAGTTGTTATGTCCTAACGAACTCCAAACATAATATTAGCAGCAAAGAATTCTGTTCCTTTGTTTGATGCACTCATCCTCAATCTCACACACGATTGTCCTAACATTGAGCATATTATTTCTGTTCCTCGAACTAGAAGAAGCTGTTTGATGCGCTGGTGTCAATGTATGCCCATCCTCAATCTCACACGCGATTGTCCTAACATTGAGCTCGATAAAGTAAAGGGTACATTACACAATTCCAAGGCAGCAGAATAAGTTGCCAAGTTCACTGTAACTTACACAAAGTCGAGCAGCTCACAAGACATATGTTTCTTTCTACCTTCCCTATGCCCATACATGTAATCAAATGTGACTCGATTTACACGGTGAGTTTAAAGAAAGTATAAACCAGCATGTTTAAGATTCTCCCATCTAAATAATAGTTCCTCGTCTTGACAATCAGGTTAGAATGGCCGACACGCTGACTAACTCAACCCTTGTTCATACATTGAAAAGAAAGATGAGGCATTGTTAGTGATCAAGTGCATTTGTTTGGCAAATCTAAACACACTTGGTGATTAGTTCCTCAATTTGTGATAAAAATATAACAAATATAAATCAAGACTAATATTTATTGGTATAGAGAGGTCATTGTCTTGTTGTGTTGGCATTACTAAAGTAGTGACAATGAAGTAGCAACACGTTTGGCTAGAATGTAAATTTTAAAAAATATTATCTTTTTAAATAATAATTTGCATTAGCATTTTAAATTTTAAATATCATGAAGGTTTACAACAAGCAATGAAACAAAACAATGAATATAAAAATAACATGAGTAAGGTTTATATACCTTTGCAAATAGCAATACATTTCCTAAAGATTGCTTGATTTAGATCAATCGAATACTCACTAAGCATTAAACACAGATTCAAGGTGTGACTAACTAACAATCATCCACGCCACGTACTTCTCTTCGCTCATTACACCTGACCACACGAGTGCAATAAAACCTTTGTATTAAAGCTTTTAAATAATAACATAACAAATCAAAATATGGCATGTCCATGCCATGTATAAAACAATCCATAATAATTTTAAAATCTTAATATATAAAATTATAATTAAATGTACCATAGATAAGAACAAATTACATATCATGTATATGTTTATAAGGTCAAAAGTTACTTACACATAATTGTATAATTATACAAATATGACATGTCTTATTAACTACTTCTACACAGTTGCTAGATTAATTGCCTCTGTCTCCACACTATGCAAATTCATATTCCATAAATTCTAATAATTATAGCATTGTGCATGCGATGAAATCCATTAAATACAAATATGAATCTAACAAGAGCAACCAGCATATAATGCCTAAATAGAGCTAAACCAATTAAAATAATTAGCTATATTAAATACTAAATATTTAATATAACTTGTGAGAACCCACAATAAATATACAAAAAGACAGGAAACTTCAATATGTTTTGTATTTAAGATCATGGTTTATCTATACAAAGCAAAAGATATATTCTAATTATAGTTAGATTATTATATAAAGGATTTAGCCACCATAAATATCTCTAGTAACTTCTAAAATATATCATGATTAATCTTCGTAATTACATTACATTATCGTATATACCCAAAATAATTGTTGAACATAGAAAAATCTTACGGACTAAAACATAGCAGTGATCACCACCGACAAACCTGTATTAAGGGTCTATTGGAATAAGAAGGAATAGAAATAGAGTACATATCAGACTTCAGAAGGTCGGGAAAGGATAAGGATGATAAGGTATGTAGCAGGCAGCAGTACTGTGGATCCCGTCACAGTATTGAGAGAAAAATAGTATACATCAAAGCAGAAAGATGAGCAAAAGATAGAAAGGAAATTTATATTATGTCCGTGTCAAGCCACGATCCAGGAAACAGGAAGAGAGCAGGATTCCAAGGACATGAAGGCTTGACTCAGGAACAGGACCGAGAGCAGGACAGGAACCATGAATAGGAACAGGACGGATCTAAGAGTAGGACAGGATTAGGATAGGATCCGGGAGCAAGACAGGAAAGCACAGGATAGGATCCGGGAGCAAAAAGGACAGGACAGGATCCCGGAGCAGGACAGGATCCAGGAACAGGACAGGAAATAGGAGCGAGACAGGAACAGGACAGGAAACAAGACAAGACAAGATTGATCGTAGTAAGACTGGTGTTGATAGTAACTATTGTACAACAATTAGGTCGGAGCTTTTATGCTCACAACTCCAAGAGCTAATCTAGGCATGCATGCAAAAGTGGTTGCATGCATGCAAAAGTGATTGCATGCATGCAGAGGCTAAGATGAGTCCACATGTCCCTTATCCTCTAGGCATATCCTGTGGCATATCCTGTAGGAATATCCTGCAACCGAATCCTGTGTCCGGAATCCTGGTAGGAGTATCCTGTAGGAAAGTCCTGCAACCCATCCTGTATCCGGAATCCTGTATCTGTATCGGGTCGTGACAGCACCTCCTCCCTAAAGACGAGTTCCACGAGTCTTGGGACCTGGTTTAGCAGGATAATGCCGATGGAAGGCAGCAACCTTGGAAGAAGCATGGAGTAAGTTGGATGCAGGTTCCCAAGTGCGATCAGTAGGCAGGTACCCTTTCCAATCCACCAAGTATTGGAGTTGGTGACGATGAAGACGAGAGTCAAGGATGGCTGCATTCGTACTCAGGTTCCGTGTCAATGACCACAGGAGGGGGAGGAAAGAAACACGACCAGGAAGAGAAGAAGGATGATACGGCTCCAACAAAGAGGTGTGAAACACAGGATGAAGTTTCACCGTGGATGGTAACTCGAGTCGGAAAGCTACAGGATTTACCTCCGCCACGATCCTATAAGGGCCCAATCGTTGAAAATCCAACTTAGAAGAAGGCCTGTTGGTGCGAATGTGTCGACGAAGAAGCCACACGAGATCACCAATCTTGTATGCAGGTGCCGGCTGACGGTGAGCATCAGCATGATGCTTGTATCGTTCCTGTGCCTGTTGAAGATGAACCTGGAGATCATCCTGTACCTGCCGAAGATGCTGAAGACGATCCTGTACTGCAGGAGCGGAAGAAGGAGAAGCGGTAGGAGCAAAGTCAAAACGTGGATGGTGGCCTGTAAGAGCAAAGAAAGGTGTCTGTCCTGTAGATGCGTGGATGGAGTTGTTGTAGGCAAACTCCGCCATTGGAAGGAGGTCCAACCAGTTGTCCTGCTGGTAACTGATGAAGCAACGAAGATACTGTTCTAAGGTCTGAATTGTGCGTTCGGACTGCCCATCGGTTTGTGGGTGATATCCTGAAGAAAGATCCGCTTTGACCTGTAGACTCCGAAGAAGCTCTCGCCAAAACTTGGACATGAATTGTGGACCTCGATCGGAAACAATGCTCTCAGGAAGACCATGATGTCGGAACACCTCGCGGATCACCAACTCGGCAGTTGTCTGACCTGTAGCTGTCTTGTTGCAGGGTAGGAAATGAGCCTGCTTGGTGAAACGGTCAACCACCACAAGAACTGCATCAATCCACGAGAAGGAGGAAGATCTGTGAGGAAATCCATAGAAATGGATCTCCAAGGAGCAGACGGAACAGGAAGAGGACGAAGAAGACCAGAGGGTGCATGATGAGGCATCTTCGACCTGCTACAAGTGTCACAACTCCGTACAAACCTCTCCACAAAACCTCGCAACCCAGGCCACCAATAGTTGCGAGTCACCAACTCCACTGTCTTGGCCACACCAAAATGTCCTGTAGCCGGGGTATCATGACAATCCTGTACCACACGAGTCCTGAAATACCAACAGGAACGTACAGGAGACCTTCCCGGTACAGGAGTCCATCCTGTATGGTGAATAGGTTGTAGTCTGGACGGGAACTGGAGGAAGAGGAACTTGCAACGTCAGGATGAATGTGTGAGAACACATTCTTTGCCAAGTCGTCTGTAGCAACTGCGAACGAACGTCCTGTAGGAGTGTTGAATTTGCTGGAGCCTGATGAACCTGCAGTGCCGCAAGCCGGAAACGATCAGGACCCAACAACACTTGCCTTTGACGTCAAATGCAGGATCGCCCGGGCTTGGTGCAAGGTAAGAGCGCCTAGACAATGCGTCCGCCTTGCCATTCCGAAAGCCGGGCCTGTAGACGATGACGAAGTCAAAACGTGATAGGAACTCTGCCCACCTAGCCTGTCGCCGACTGAGGACCCGAGCCGTTTGAAAGTACTCCAGGTTCTTGTGATCCGTAAGAACTTGTACAGGATGTGCAGCACCTTCCAGGAAATGCCGCCATCCTCAAACGAATCCACAATGGCCTTGAGTTCCTTGTCATGAATCTCGTAGTTGATCTCCGCCGACAGGAACTTACGAGAGTGAAAGCTACAGGATGAAGCAACTTGTCCTCTCCAACTTGCGATAGGACGGATCCTACTGCAAAATCCGAGGCATCTGCTTCAATGAAGAAAGGATGAGAAGGGTCAGGATGTGCTAAAATCGGAGCTGTCGTGAAAACGTCCTTGAGTGTTGTGAACGCGTGTTCCGCCTTGTCGGACCAAGAGAAAAGTCCTGTGCGCTTGGTGAGTTCTGTGAGTGGAAGTACACGCTTGGAGAAGTCCTGTATGAACCGCCTGTAGAAGTTTGCAAAGCCAAGGAAACATTGTACATCTCGTACCGACTTGGGCCTCTCCCACTCCACGATGGTCTTCACCTTGTGCATGTCCATGGAAACGCCAGCAGGAGAGACGATGTAGCCCAAGAACTCCACCGAATCCCTATCGAAAAAACACTTCTCCAACTTCGCGTACAGGCCATGCTCGCGAAGCCGCTCTAAAACTAGTCGTACATGCTTGTCATGTGCCGCCTGGTCCTTGGAGAAAATCAAGATGTCGTCGAGGTAGATCACCACAAACTGGTCCAAGAAGTCACGGAAAATGTCGTTCACCATGTGTTGGAATACAGCTGGGGCATTGGTAAGGCCGAAAGGCATTACCGTGTACTCAAAATGTCCATACCTTGTACGAAAGGCAGTCTTCCACTCATCGCCGGGACGAATCCGTACAAGGTTGTAGGCTCCTCGTAAGTCGATCTTCGTGAACACCTTTGCCCCTCGCAGCCGATCGAGAAGTTCCGGATCAATGGCAACGGATACGATTCCGAATGGTGACTTGATTCAAACCCCTGTAGTCCACCACCAAACGTAAACTCCCATCCTTCTTCTTGACAAAGAAGATAGGAGCTCCTGCAGGGGACTTTGAGTGACGAATGAAGCCGGATCCTAAGTTGTCCTCGATGTATTGACGAAGAACCTCCAACTCTGTGGGTGACAATGCATAGATCGGTCCGAATGGTGGAGTCTTTCCTTCCGCAAGATCAATAGGACAGTCGTAGGACCTGTGAACAGGAAGAACTGCAGCCTTGTGCTTGTCAAAAACGTCCTTAAAGTCGTGGTACTTGGATGGTAGGGAAGAAGGAGAGAAGGAGAAGGAGAAGGAAAGGAGAAAAAACAGGGGGAGTCGGATACAGGAAAGGTAGGAGAGGAGTAGAGTGTACTTGAAAAGCAAAAAGTGGTGGAAGGGGGGGGCAGGATCCAGTGGCGGAGTTCATGCATGGTAGTGGTAAGAACTTCGGAGAGGAGAAGGAGGGAGCTGTGACTGAAAAGAGGAAGGATCTTGGGAGGATGGAACAGAGGCAGGGTAACAGAAAGAAGCAGGATTGGAAAAAACCTGTGTGGTTGTTGATGAGTGTACAGGATTGGAAGAATCCTGTACAGGACACCGTGAGTGTACAGGATTGGAAGAATCCTGTACAGGAGTCCGTGGTTGCGCAAGAGTGGAAGAAGCCTGCGAATGTGCTGACGAATCAACAGGAGGTGGATCCTGTTGAGGAGGAACCTTCGACACTGATACAGGATTGGAAGAACCCTGTACAGGACACCGCAAACTTACAGGAATGGGGAGAGCCTGCGGATGTGCTGAGGAATTGCCATGAGGTGAATCCTGTCGAGGAGGAGTCTTCAACACTGGTACAGGAACAGGTACGGTCAATCCTGTAGCTTGTACTGCCTCAGATACTAAGGATGTATCCTGCACGCAGGAAGGTACAGGATTGATCCTAGAAGTTGGAGAGGAAAACGTGAGTGTCCTAGACCTCCAGTCGATCTGCGGATTTGCAACAACGAACCATGGCATGCCCAAAATGATGGGAGTCGACCGAGTCTTGATCAAGTTGAAGGAAATTGAACAGTTGAATGTGCCATACCTGCAGGAGAGAGGTTCGGTAGCATGGGTAACTGCACCGGAAGCAATTAGACGCCCATCGGCCACCTCTACAGGAACTGCACGCTTCAACTTCACCACCGAAATGCCATGTTGAGTTGCAAACGTGTCATCCATGAAGCATGCATTTGCACCAGTGTCTAACAAGGCAAACTCCATGAGCTCTCGATTATTAAGATGAATGTGTACAGGAAACTTAAGTGACGGGATGGTATGAGCAGCACCAATGGAGCCTGCACCTACGTCCAACTTCGCGGCTCCTAGACGAAGTGGACATTGGAGTTTTTCCGACTGAACTTCGGCTTCGACTTCACGCGTCTTGAAGTTCCTGGCTTTAATAGGACAATCTGCCACCTTGTGTCCTGCTCCACCACAATACAAGCACAGGTTCTCACTACGACGACGTTGCTTCTCGGCAGCGGAAAGAGAGCCACGCTTGGATTTCTCAACCTCCATAGGAACTACTCCAGAAGGTGGTGCAGGAACATGTACCACAGCTGTAGGATTGGTTTGCAGGAACTGTTGACGGGATCTTTCCTGACGACGCTCGAACAAACGGTTGTCGCAACGAACAGCTTGTTGCATGATCTCCGCTAATGTTTGGGCATCTGGTAACGTAAGGAGAAGGTCCTTCACGTCGTCCCTCAACCCAAAACGGAAGTGTTCGATCAATGCAGTCTCGTCCCATGGAATGTTTGTGCAAAGTTGCTGAAATTCGGATGCATAGACGGAAGCTGGTCGGGATCCTTGAGTGAGCTTCCGTAACTTCGTGCATGCAGAACGGTACTTATCAGGATCTCCAAAACAGGCTTCAAAGGCAGCCACGAAACCTTCAAAGTCTTCCATCAGTGGATCGTCATGCTCCAGCAAGGGGGCAACCCAAGCCCGTGGAGATCCACTTAGTAAGGATGCCAAAAGACCCACCTTTTGAGCATCAGTCGAGTAGCGCCGTGGTTGCATACGGATCAAGAGTCGGATCTGATTTAGGAAACCTTGGAAATCGGCACGATTACCACTGAACTTCTCTGGCATGCTAACCTTCGGCTCCGAAGAAAAGTTTGATGAAGAGGAAACCACCGATGCCTGGGAGAGAGCCTGCGCAGCAGCCTTGGAGGATGCATCAGCAGCTGCATGTGCCGCAGTGGTGGAACCTTGCAGGTCGGTGACCACTTGACGCAAAGTGGCCAGCTCATGAAGTAGCATTTGGTGCTCGTGTTGAAAATGCTCAAAATCAGCCATGATCTAGGAAAAAAAAGGAGGAAAATGAAGGAAAGGAATCAAGAAAAGGGTAACTGGAAAACGGAGAACTATGAAGCAGTTACTATCAAACTGTCAAGCACGATCCAGGAAACAGGAAGAGAGCAGGATTCCAAGGACATGAAGGCTTGACTCAGGAACAGGACCGAGAGCAGGACAGGAACCATGAATAGGAACAGGACGGATCTAAGAGTAGGACAGGATTAGGATAGGATCCGGGAGCAAGACAGGAAAGCACAGGATAGGATCCGGGAGCAAAACAGGAACAGGACAGGATCCCGGAGCAGGACAGGATCCAGGAACAGGACAGGAAATAGGAGCGAGACAGGAACAGGACAGGAAACAAGACAAGACAAGATTGATCGTAAGTAAGACTGGTGTTGATAGTAACTAATTGTACAACAATTAGGTCGGAGCTTTTATGCTCACAACTCCAAGAGCTAATCTAGGCATGCATGCAAAAGTGGTTGCATGCATGCAAAAGTGATTGCATGCATGCAGAGGCTAAGATGAGTCCACATGTCCCTTATCCTCTAGGCATATCCTGTGGCATATCCTGTAGGAATATCCTGCAACCGAATCCTGTGTCCGGAATCCTGGTAGGAGTATCCTGTAGGAAAGTCCTGCAACCCATATCCTGTATCCGGAATCCTGTATTCTGTATCGGGTCGTGACAGTCCGCACATGGCACATAGTACAAAATTACAGTACCATTCTAGTCTTAATCTAGTCTATTTATACCTACTCTTGGTCATGTACTAGCAGTTATAGTAACTACCTCTTAGCCTTATCCATTTAGTTACTGTAACTCCTTCTTATCCTTATCCGTGTATGCCGTACTCTGCTTCAAACATCGTATTGCAGTAGTGACTCACTCATACTCCGATATTTCCATCCGACTCTCATTTTTCCACAATATATACTTTTTTTTGTGTTTTTCCTATTACATTTGCCCATGAAATAAACACAACTAGGATCCTTCTACTCTACTACGATCCTAACATCCCCCAGACTGGAAGTCTTGCATCACCTTAATGCAACCTTATGAGTCCCCATTGTTCCGCAAAAAAACGCAACCACAGTCTTGAGCTTGTGATTCTCCTCACGTAGTTTGCGTACTTCTTCTGTGTCGTCCGTGGTTGTGGTGTGTACTTGTTCAACTTATGTGTGTACGATGTCCATGAGTACCTTGTGTTGTTTGTATATACGACACACGATGTTCGAACGTTCCTGGAGTTGCTTGTCGATGGCGTTACAGCGGTCATGAAATTGTTGAGTGACAATCGCCTCTTCTCATTGAACCACTACTTGCTGTATGAGGGAATCGACAACACTCCAAAGATGTGATAGCTGACCTTCAAGAGTAGGATCATTTGTCGGTCTTGTGGTGGTAATCCGAGTGAAGCAGTTTGATCGGTGTGCACTTTGAACCTTGAGTGTGTCCCGCTCTTGTCGATCTGATGCGTGATGCCCCATTTGTTGTGGTTGGGTGTAGGGTTCTTTTATCATGAATTTCGTTCTTGGCTTGCTGTCCAGGTGTGGGTGAGGGTGAATGTGGTTCTTGATGTGTCTGCTGAACAACTGGATTTCGTACGTGCTCTGTCGTAGTTCGTACCTGTTGTGTTATGATGTGAGGAATGGTGCTGAGTCTCCACACTCCATGCGTGCTGCAGAGGTTGATGCTGTGGGCTTCTTACGTGTTCTCCGAAGGTCCCCTCGTGGTAACGGTCTCCTCTGTAAGATTTGATCATCTCTTCCACAAATTGGTAGGACACTGGTTCCTGTGTTTGTATTCTTTTGGTTTCTTTGCATGTGATCGTGGTCATTTCTTCGGCTTCATTGGTAGTGGTGCATCCAAATTACGAGTGTCGAAAATGTTGTCTGGGTACTGTGAAGTGAGACCTAACCAAAACTCTATCCTTGTTGTCATTATCGGTGTACCTGTTGGTGCTAAATCTGCATGCTTAATACGAAGTGTTGTTAGAATGTGATGAAGCACTGGAAATACGTTGTCTCCTTATCCTTGTTTTTGGGATTGTGTAGAGTTTGCAGCTCACGTTGTAATCCTAGCCCCCCCAATCCGGTTTGTGTCCATGTTCATTTATATGATAGACATACTCGATTTCCTTATTGAAACCTGCCGGAGTTTTTTGAAAAGCAAATGCAATGCTGAATCGCCTTGATGTGGCTCTTATGGGGCTCCCGTAGGATAGACGTTGGTGCTACGTTGGCAGTCCTCTGTTTTTGGAGAAATCTGTCATAGTTGTCGGTGTAGGCTTGAATGTATGTGTGGACTTGCGGAATTGGATCGAAAGAAGTTTGCGGATCTGGGAATTCAAAGATATCCCTAATGAGCTTACTTGTGAAAGAGAATGCCCCGCCGTGTAGTTGTAAGGCCTTGAGTTGTGATGCATAAGCCTTAATCGCTTGATCGACTAAACGCTCACCCTGTTGGTCCAATCGTTTGTGAACGAATATGTCAAAGTACTTTTCCAACTGCATTCGTTGTATCCATTCTCGTATCTCGAAAATGAGTGTTGGTGTGGACGAGCAACGCGGTACAAGACTGGTGAAAGTGGTACTGAGACTAGTGAGAGTGGCACTGTTGGTTTGGGATGTTGAATTCAGTGTTGTAGCGGAAGTGCTCGTTGTGTCGGTGAATTCCTCCATTGATTCCATTAGTGAATGGTGTATGAAAGAAGGAATGAAGAAGGACCTGAAGATTGTAAGGAAGAAGAGATCAAAAAGAAATGGGAAACCCTAGTGTGTGTATTTGGTTGGGTGATGTTGCTGTTTTATGCTTGGTATATTTATGGTTTGTCAGTGTTTTCTGGGTAGTCCACGTGTCGATATCTAATTTGCTTGGTGTGTGAACGCCTTGGTTTTCAGTAGATTTGATAGAGAATATCTCATCATTGGATATTGTATTTCTCAAATTTCCCCATATCTTGGACTTCGGTTCGCCTTTGTGTGAATGATCCTGTCGATGTTTTCAGAAGATTTTGCTTACGTCTACCCGTTATATCGGCACATGTTTTTTTATGTTCTGTTCTGACTTATTGTTGAGATCGTGTTCTGAGTCGTTATTTAGTTCGTGTTTGCTTCTGTTGTGCAATTCGTGTTTTGGCTTGCTGTGCAATTCGTATTCCGGGTCGTTGTCAAGATCGTCCTTTGGCTTGTTGGAGGTATATTTTCATATGCGATTTGTATTTGTTGTAAGTAGGACTCACGTTGTATCATCCATAAGAGTAATGGTATTGTTAGCTCATATATCCGTAATAATGTACGGTCCATATCATTTAGACTTGAACTTATGTCCGATAGGTCGGAGATTTCCTCGATAGTGCCATATCATTTCTCCGACTCAGAATACGGGTCATCATTGTACTCTTCGGAGCCGATCGTGCCATGCCTTAATACGTGTTTGAATTGCTTGTATGTTGAAGATTGTTTGCTGTCTTTTCTCGTCGAACTTTTCGAGTTGTAGCAATCGTTGTCTAGCTTGTTTTGGTTCCCCAATATTATATTTAAGTGACATCCATATTGATGGTATGATATATTCAATAAGCATAATGGCTTCTAATCCGTATGTTAGTTGAAACAATGTAAACTTTGTTGCCACTTTATACGTAGTACGGTATGCCCATAATGCGGAAGCAAGTTTTTCATCCCAGTTTTTGCGATTCGTGTTCACTATCTTAGTTAATACGGTTTTCAATATTTTGTTGATAGCTTTTGCCTAACCATTGCCTTGTGGATAATACATTGTGAAGATGTAATGTTTCACTAAGTACTCGTTACAAAGGACTTTGATGACATTGTTGACAAAATGAGTTCCCTGGTCACTAATAAGTTCCATAGAAGCACCAAATCATACTACGATATTTTCGTAGATAAACTTGGCGACGCGTGTTGTGCAGCAATCTCGTAATGCGATAACTTTCACCCATTTAGTAACGTAATATGAGTACCAATATATACTGATTCCTCATGCTGCTTTTAGGATTGATTGGTCCCATAAAATCCATTCCCCACTTTATAAATGGAGCTAATGGTTCTTTTGGATGTAGTGGTTGAACTTGATGATGTGGAGCTGGTTGATGTTCATTACATTTCAAACATTTCTAGCAATATTCTATAACATCTTTGAATAACGTGGGCCACCATAATCCGGACTGTAGAATTTTACATGCTGTTAACGTTCCTGCAAAGTGTTCACCATATTCTCATGAGTGAGCTTCTCGTAATACGAGCTGAACTTCCTCCATTGGTACGCATCTCCTTAAGACTTCATCCCTTCCCCTCTTACATAATATGCCTGATATCATGCAATATGGCTTGGAACGTAAGACGAGTTGTTTACGTTGTTGTGTTGATGCATATTTGTCTGGTGCTAGTCCGGTAGTTAGAAAGTGTTCAATATTTTGTAGATATTCTTGTGGTTGTATCATTTTGGTTGTTCTTGTTGTATTTAAAATAAACTAGCATCTTGTAGTTCATCATTCACGCCGACATCTTCTTCTTCATGTGTAATACGCTTAATAAATCTGCTTGTTGGTGTCGTTTGCCTGGTTTGTGAATGATCTGAAAGTCGAACTCCTGCAATAGTAAGAACCAGCGTATTAATCTTCCTTCAAGCTTGGTCTTGCTCAATAAATGTATAAGAGCTTGATGATCGACAATGAATTTGACCTTATTTGCTAACAGATAATGCCGAAATTTCTTGGCTGCATAGACCATTTTGAGTGCTTCCTTTTCCATAGTTGTGTAGTTCTCTTCTGCAGGTGCTAACCGTCGACTCGCGTAATATAACGGACAATATTTTCCGCTTCATGTGGTTGTGTTAATGCATCCGATGGTGTATGACGATGCGTCCACTTATACATGAAATTCTTATTTCCAATTTGGGCTAACTAGTATGGAGCCTTCATTAATGCTTGTTCAAATGTGTTGAAAGCTCTGTTTGCATTGTGGGTCCCATAATGAATGGTTGTTCTTTCCTTAAGAGCATAGTTAATGGTTTTGCTATTGCTGCATAGTTTTTGATAAAATGCCGATGATATCCCATTTTACGAAGGAGTCATCATATTCCGCTTACATCTTTAGGAGGTTGCATCATCTGTATTACTTTGACTTTATCTTGATCCACCATAATTCCATCTTTGCATATAATATGCCCGAGTAGGACTCCTGATTTTATAAAAAATACACACTTCTCCGGATTAAGAGCTATATTGTTCAATTGACACTTTCCAAAACACTTTGTTAAACAATCCAAATGTTCGTCTTTCGTTCCATAAATGCTAAAATTATCCAAGAAAACCTTCATAAATGTTGTCAGATAATCGCGGAAGGTTTCACTGACCAATCGCTGGAAAGTGAATGGTGCATTACATAACTTAAAAGGCATAACGTGATAGGCATATGTACCCCAAGGACTAATGAATGTTGTTTTTGATTGATCCGATGGGTCTACTTGTACTTGGTTGTATCTTGAAAATTCGTCCAAAAAGGAATACATTTTGTGTCCTGCTACTATATCCAATAACTCTTATATGAAGGGTATTGGGTACATATCCCGTCGAGTTACATCATTTAACTTCTTATAATTGATGCAAATACGTAATTTACCGTTCTTTTTCGATATTACTACAATTGGTAACATTGCAGATTTTCGATTGGATAAATAAATCCGGCTTGTAATAACTTATCCACTTCTTCTTTGACTTTTGCCAAGAATGTTGGATTCATGCGGTATGCTTGTTATTTCCTGGGAACTACATGGGTAGTATCTTATGGGTACAGATTGTTGGTGGAACTCTCTTGAGATTTTCGTAACTCCAAGCAAAGACATCTGCATTTTGACGTAGTACGTTTATCAATTGCTTTTGGTATTTTGGTTCAAGGTCGACTGCTATTCGCACTTTTCGTGGTCTGTATTCACTTGTTTTAATTTCTACTTTTTCAGTCTCTCATTAGTTGTAATTTTCAATTTCTATTGAGTCCATGCTATTTGTTCATGCTCTGTTTCAAATTGTAGTTGTTGTTGTGTGGGTTGTTTGAATTTGTCTGTCAGTCCGAGAATGTTCATATGTTGCTCCTTTTGATCATTAGTGGTCATATTTTCTGTGCTCTCATCCTCTGGCGTCATTTGATATAAATCAACTTATGCTATCTCTACAAGTTCTGGGTTGCTATCGAATAGGAGTTTTTCTTCTTCTGTGTTTAAGTCGTAATGCCAATCGAAATCCTCCATTCGTAATGATCGAGTTGGTCATTCAATTGGCTTTTTCTATTGTGTTCTAACGACAGTTTTTTGTCCATGTTTATATAGTACCATTTCGTCGTTCTCCCCAATTATGTTGTACTTTCGCATCTCTTAGCCAAGGTCTTCTTAATAATATTTGGTATGGTTTGCTCGTCTACTCAATACATAGTACGACCAAAGACACCTTAAACTTGATCCTGCAATTTCTATACATACGGATCTGATTATACCAACGGGTCTTACTTTCCTCTGGTCAGCCATTCGTACCAAGAATGGTGCGTTTTCTATGGGCCCTAAACCCAATTCCTTGCAAGTCTGCTCTTTAATTATATTGACTCCTAAGCCCCCATCAATGGGTATGTTCTGAATGTTGTTCTTGCCGATACGAGTGGTAATCATTGGCACCTCTTCATCCCAATCCTTTTCATCTCTATACTTCGGTGGTATTCACTCCAACTTGACTAGTATCAGGTTGGATATTGCTGAAGTCCAAAGCGTTAGTTATTTGTGTCCGCAGAAATGGTGCTAAGGTGAGTATCTCTCCTATTGTTAACTGTACAGGTTGTTGCAGAATGACGGCGACAATACGATCTCCAAGTGGTACTTGCTGACGTGGATTGCTGTGAATTCACACTTGCTTCATTAGGTATAGGGTCTTGATTTTCTTCTTGCTGTATTTTCTGAATTTGATCCGCCACTCTCTTTTTCCCAGTTGTGTGTATTGGCTCTTCTTTGTTTGGTTCTACCTGTACTTGTTTAGCCCGTGTTACTACGTATGTTTCCGTTGAGGGTAATTCCATATCTTCTTCCCATTTGCACTTATGATTTTGCTCTTCATGGTCATCCTCTTGATCATTTTCTTGCTGGACTTCAATCCTCTATGTTGTTAGTTATGTGGGTGATGTTCTGGCGTTAAATTTTCGTTGTTGACACTTTGGTAAGTAATGTCCCAGCTCTCCACTTGTGTAACATCGAACATTGTTAAGTCTATTGCATTTAGTGGAATAGTGTCCTTTCTCTCCACATCTAAAACATGTCACATTTGGATTTGGACCACGTAATGCTGGCGGAGGTGGTATTGGCACAATAAAGGGGTCCCGTTTGTGCTAGGGCTGGTAATAGAGATTGTCCCCCTCCCGGTATCTCCGTATTATTGCCTTGTCGATAAAATGCTCCGGATTCACGAGGAAATCTCTTTCCATTGCCGTTTCTTCGTTCCCCATTATATTGTCTTTGTGGATACTCGTACGGGTTGGCATTCCGAGATTGTGGATAGTCATGTGGGTTCGCATTCCTGGTGTTGTCCCATCTTGGTGGTGGTGGTGGGTAGCCTTCAGTGCGTCCAATCATCGGTTGGGGTTTATATCCCGCACTTCGACATTGCCTTGCTTCATGACCTATTCCTTCACACATCTGACACTTGGGTACTTTACATTCAAAAGCATTATGTCCTTCATTCTTGCATGTTGTACAAAATATTACTTTGGATCTTGCCCGTATCTCGTTCTCCTTCCGGTATTGCCTTTTTAGTTCTCATTCATCATTGTCTACGTATCTCGGAGGTATCAGTATTTCAATTTGCTCAACCTCTTTGATTGCATATCTTAAGTCATGTGGTTTTATCAGTCGTACTTGAAGCTGTAAGTTGTCTTGTAGTTCGTTGATATACCATTTCCTTGCCAATTTATCATTGACATCTCCCACCTCGCAGTGATTGTGTATCCTCCGAAATCTGCAAGTGTAGTCTTCCACCGCCTCCGTAGGACCTTGCCATTTCCTGTAATTGTACTGTCGGGTCTCGTTTGCGATATTTGCGTACATAGTAATTCCTAAACATTGCAAGTAGTGTATTGTACTTGTCAATTGTGATGGCATTTTCGTAATACCAATCGCTAGCATCTCCTTTCAGTGTAAATGGAAATATTCGGAGCTTCTCATATTCATCTTTGATTTTGTTAGCTTCACACGCCTTCTCAAATTGCTGTATATGGCGATTCGTATCCTTGTTCTCTAAACCTGAAAATGTAGATGGTATGACTTTTCCTGTAATTGTTATTGTTTCCATCTTATCAGGTGTTTCAATTGTCAACAGATCCCAGTATTCTCGTGTTGGTACATGTTTATCGTGATCGTAGTTTTCCTGATTGTTGTCCTCTTCCTCCGTAACCTCGTCGTACTTTGTCTACTGTTGCTCTTCTCGTCGTGCTTCAAATTGCTCCTTCCTCCTCTGTTCCTCACGTTCCTCCAACCTTTTTCAGGTCTTTATTACTGCTTGTTGTCGTAAGTATCACTCCTCGCGCTCTCTTTGTTGTCTCTGCCTTATTTCTTCATATCATTGACGTTCTGCAAGAATACATCGGTAATCATCCATTTACTTACTACTAGATGCAGCATATCCATTCTCATGCTGTCTTTGTTGAGTGTTCTTCTATCTCTATGATAGTTGTCCCGATTGTATTAAGTACTCACTTCGGAGTTTATGGAAAGCCTCAAATTTCTTCTTTCGTCGTAATTTCTCTTCAAACTCCAATACTTCTTTAGGTATCGGTTTACCCATCTTGGTACATTCTACGGACACATTGTTAGTTTATTTTCATTTCTGGTGAAGGGCTCGAACACTGTGATATCTGCTATTCAAAACTTTATTTTATGAGCAGCAACAGCAGGAGGAGTTTTACTTCTTCGTGGATGGTGGTGAGAAGCTAGACCCTTTGGACTTCTTTTAGGAACCAGTGTCATAAGAAAATTTGGACCATCACCTTGGTAGCCCATGATATGCATGTAGTGGACTAATCTTCTACTCGTATTTATATGTTTATATTTCACTTTACTATTCCCCTTCTTTGTCTTTTCTTGCATGGTCAAACTAATCAACATTATTATGTTAATGTATATAGTTAGTGCTTGCTTTGACCATGCACATTTTCTTTGTCTTCTTTTATACACCTTCCTTATCACCTTCCCAAGTCAAAGTCAAGTCGCCTTTTTCCATAACCCCTCATCATTTATGAGTCAAACCCATCTTCTTCCATAACCCCATACCATTATTCTTTTGTAAGCCCCATATTACATCTTCTCTTACAACCCTACCCTACCCTACATACATTCTTTATATTATTGTTAGGATCGTAGTTAGATATGTAGAAGGATCCTAGTTGTGTTTATTTCATGGGTAAATATAATGGGAAAAACACCAAAAAAGTATATATTGTGGAAAAATGAAAGTCGGATGGAAATATCGGAGTACGAGACACTATCGTAATACAAGTGAATCACTACCGCAATACGATGTTTGAAGCGGAGTACGACATACTTGGATAAGGATAAGGAGTACATAACAATAACTAAATGGATAAGGCTAAGAGGTAGTTATTATAACTGTTAGTATGGGACCAAGAGTACAGGTATAAATAGACCAGATTAGGACTAGAACAGGATCCCGACTATACTGTAATTTTGTACTATGTGCCGTGTGCAGACATAATATAAGTTTCCTTTCACTCTCAATATGTCTATTTCTTGCTCATCTTTCTGCTTTGATGTATACTATTCTTTTCTCAGTACTGTGACGGGATCCGCAGTACTGCTACCTGTTACATACCTTGCCATCCTTACCCTTTCCGGACCTTCTGAAGTCTGATCTGTACTCTATTTCTATTCCTTCTTATTATTCTGATAGACCCTTAATACGGGTTTGTCGGTGGCGACCACTGCTACATTTTAGTCCGTAGGATTTTTCTATGTTCAACATATGGCGACCATGGAGGGATGGTCGTAATAGCAAGTGCAAACCATTTCTCATCGCTTTAGTTTCATCAATCAAGAGCGTCTCACCCACAAGGTAGACTAGCCGAATCTTCTTTCTGTTACTTTGAAGTCGGATGACTTTCCTACGCCCTTGGGCCCATAGATCACATAGCTATAATCGGACTCGTGCCACTGAATGAGGAGTTCTCATACAATCGTTCTACCTATGAAGTCAAGAACTACGACCTGGCCTCGTACACGCATGACCTACACCAGGATACGGCAGGGCTGTTGATGTGCTCGAATCCGTGAGATAATTGTCCTTAAGCTTCAAATATCCTCAATCGCAGCTTTGGCCCCTTCAAGTGAAATGACCTCGGGAAACCTCCTACACTTTGCGCCCACTAGAGATCCACTACATCCTTGTTTGTTGTATTGCCTCAATAGCACCATTACCCCAAGCCCATGGAATTGTGAGATCCAATTAATTGGCAATAACTGCATAAAGAGCCCTAGAAAGAGCATCAACATCCACCATACTATCCCTCGGACGATGTTTGACTTTAAAGTCATACATCTAGAGCCGAAGTGCTCATTTGGCAGACCATCCGAGTAACTTCTTGTTCTTCAATAAGGCAGAAACAACTACATAATCACTCGTACAGTTAGAATAGTTGTGTTCAGGGCCTTGTGATGCCCTATTCACATATGCAATGGGATGTCAAATGGACTCATCACATATCTAAGTCTGCACTAGGACTCCACTAATACCTACGGCAGAAGCATCCGTTCATAATATAAAGGACAAGAAAAATCCGAATAATCAAGCATCAGAGGGAATGTCAAATACTTCCACAACTTACAAAAAGAATCTTCATAATCATTAGTCCACACAAAAGGAACATCTTCGTGCAGCAAGGCTGGATTGACATCAGCTAAACAAGGTACAAAACATCCTAAATATGTGACCTTACCAAGAAATTGTCGTAAAGACCATATATCGAGAAAATTTTGTCACAGATGGATCCACACATAGCCCCTCACAAGAAACTCCATGCCCCAAATACGTAATTTCAACTATGCCAAAAACACACTTGGGCTTCTTTAACTTGAGCCCATATGAACATTGTAACTAAAATGGGAATGATACATGAAAATGGGAATATAAAAAAAAATCTTTAATTAATACTTACGTATTAATTATTAATATTTTAAACATACATTTTAAAGAATATTCTTTCTTTAAACATAAATTATTCTAAACATTATTTCTTTATATTAAAAAATGCTAATTAAATAATTAAAATTGTTAATTATTTAAAAAATGGGATTATAAACATTCCCATTTTAGTTATAACATTCATCCATACTCCCGTAAACAATTAAACACAGAGCTACCTCCTTGAGATGATCTTCCCAAGATCCCTAAGTATGAACCAAAATGTCTTCCAAGTACTTTGCGACTGTCTCCAGAAACTCATTATTAAAAACTTCATCCATCATGTACTGAAATGTGGCAGAAGCAAACACTAAACCAAAAGGCATAATAAGGAACTCATATAAACCCAAAAAGAGTTTGAAAATGTGTTTTGGGAATATCTTTGAAAGCCATAGGAATTTGCTAATAACCTAAAGCAAAGTTCAATTTAGCAAACCAACAACTCTTACCCAATTGGTCTAATAAATCATATAATTCAACATGGGATAACTATCTAGTTCTGTAACAGCATTTATAGGACAATAATCCACCGTGAATTACTTAAATCCGTTAAGTTTATCCATCAAATAGGACTCTGATGCCCATGGACTAAAAAACGGTGAGTCAACTTTTTTTCCAACAAGCACACATTTTCATATGATGGTCAATTCTTTTGGAGATTTTGAACAACAATTTTAAAATGTAAAGCATTCCCTATTTAAATTGTTGTGGTTTGAACCTTAGCAACAGGGCAATATCTATAGAGAAAAAATCTGAACATTTCTTTAATAGTTGTTATACCTAAAACTCTTGTTGAGAAGAAGTTGGTCCAATTGCCACCTGCACATCTTAAAGTTCCTTGACACCGAGGACACAACTGTTGAAACATTTGGCTCATGCATGATGGCACTTGACAAATCTGCTTCACACCTCTTAGGAGGGACTTTATTCAAAGAAAAAGCTAAATGACCTAGAATTATCTAGTGTGAGATATATGGAGTTAAAACTCATCTGCATAAGTCCCAAACTGCAAAGGTACTTGAGCAAATGTAGACGAAGCAACTTGAATATATTCATCACCATATAAAACATGTAAAGCTTCCTACTTGGCACCATTGTTAAAGCACAACGAGTAACCAAGCTAGTAGAAATCGAAGAAATACTAAAATCTGTATCAATAAGAGTAGTTATAGGGGTACTATGTATAAAATTTTATAGTGTAAATGAAGATACCCTTTACGAGGACTTGAAGTAAAAAAAAAAAAAAAAAGATGAAGGACCAAGCAATGAAAAAAAGGTGTTAAGTGCCTCCAACCCATATGTGTGTGCATAATCCTTTTAAATTAAAATATACATGCGTGTTGAATTTAATAAAGTGTATATTTTTATTTATTCTATGTAAATATGCTAATCAAATTAAAGATTAGTTACGTTCTTAAATTAACTAGCATCTAATGGTCTAGGTCTTACCAATGAGTTAATCATCGTAACTAGTTACGTGATGCTTCATCAATTTAAAATTTTAAATATGAATACATGGGCTTTATATATGTTGTATATCTATAGATTTTAGATACAAATAATATAAAAAGTAATTATAAAACTAAAGTATATCAATAAAAATTTTATATATAAATATACATATCTATAAATATATAAATATATATTTCAAATTACATATGAAACATAAATTTTTTAATGAGGTTAAGGATATTAAATTTTTTTAGTTCATTTATTTTTAAATAAGAAAAAGCAAATATTTAATGCATTATTTATCTTCAATCTAAGGACATTCAAAAATAATATAAAACATTGGTCTTCAAGTATAATGCTTAATAAAAAAAAATAATATTATAAATTCTCATCCTGCATTTTACACCATATCAACAACAAAAACAATAAAAATCCATTCTATATACAAAATATTCAAAAATATTATATAATACAAAAAACCGGTTAGTTTTTACAATTCAGCCCCCTTATTTAATCATATTAATTAAGTAAATTATTTTAATGATTTTATATGCATTTAGAAAATATAACTAAATACACCTTCAATGTTAATGGATTTAGTCTCTATATACACGATGTGATATATATAAGTTTGTTTAAATATATTTTCTTGATTTTTAGTATTTAATAATTAATTAAATTTTAATTAATTACCACTAATACAAGGGAGCTGGAAACCGTCTAAGCCATCTAATTACTATGCCTCATTAAATAATTTTAAGTATTAACATATTGATGTTTTCTTCTTAATAAAATAAAATCAAAATTTTGTTGAAACTTAAAAACTACATTCATAAAATTGTAAAACTCCATAAAACACTAATTAAAATTGTTGATAAAATTTTATATGTACATTATCACAATATAAAAGGAATAATTTATATTTATTTATTTTATCACATATATTTATCACATATTTTAGATATCATTGAATTAAACTCCACGGTTATGTTTAAATATAAATTTAATATATTACTATATATACTATAAGTGTTAGATAAAGGATATTCTAGTATCTTTATGGCGGGAACAATTTTTTAAACCACGTCAGCCCTAAAAGAGAGACCGCCTTGGCGGGAACTTGGTGACGCTTGCAACCATGGTTTTCTAAGGTCCATCTTTCCCGATCTTCACTGTGCTTAGTCTTTTTCTTGGGCTCCCATATATTATTAAATGGCCAGGCTTCCTGATATTGCCAGCCATCTGCTGGCCGATGAGTACTGTAACAAGCATCTCAAAGGGAAGCCCACTATGAAGAAAACTAAGCAATCCTTGTCTTGTTTCGATCAAACACTCCCTGTCTCAGTAAGTAATCTCTCTCTGTGTGTGCGTGCGTGTGCGTGCCGTGTGTGTATGTGTACGCATTATGTATTGCACATTCAGGTGAATAGAAGGGCAGGAAGTCATCAAATATGTTGGCTCACAGAAAAACAACTCCCATATTGGTCCTGCACTAGTGAGTACAAGTGAGTAGCATCTAAAACTCTCAAAAAACGATAATTAGAAATAAAAATATATAATTGCAGGCACAAAATACCTAAGAAATATCCATATGATTTCACACGGAAAGGAGACGGTGAGAAGATTAAAAAGCGCGAGCTTGCGAGGTCTCCTCCACCAGCTGAGCCACCTGAAGCTGGAGCACAGAAAATGCGCGATAATCCACCAAATACTCTAGTAAAGACCTATATATCTTAATTAGTACATATTAATAAGTAGTTCTTTTTCAGTTTAGGAAACTCTACGAGAGGGGGGACTTACCACTACAAGTGGAGCACGGAAGTGCCAAGAATACTCTTATTTGGAAACAGGATATAAATAAAATGGATTATCACCATTTTCTTCCTTTGTTCTTCGATGGTATTCGAGAGAAGGAGGAGCCTTACAGATTTATTGCAGTCAAAGGTTGTGAAGATCTGTTAAAGGTAACGTGTGCGTGCGTGCGTGTGCGTGTGTGTTTGATATAGGCACTGCAGGTTGGTGAAGGGAAAATACTTCCTGTGGTACCACAGCTGATTATTCCCATCAAGACCGCCTTGAACACAAGGGACCCTGCAGTGATGAATATTGCCTTGCAAGTATGTATAATAAAACTTATATAGATTATAATTACTAATATAGTTACTGTAAAATGCAGCTTATAATGAAGCTAGTGGATTCAGAGAAAGAGGTCGGGCAGTCGTTGGTACCATATTATAGGCAACTGTTACCTGTGTTAAACATATTTAAAAACAGTATACCAATATTGGAGATAAGATTGACTACGCACAGCAGAAGAACGAATGCACAGGAGAACTTGTGCATCGAACTCTTGAGCTTCTTGAGAAAAGGGGCGGTCAGGATGCGTTCATCAACATCAAGTATATGGTACCCAGTTATGAATCGGCTTACTCGGGTAAAACTGTGAGTAGAGGTGTTTAAGTAGAAAGACGTATTTAGTTGAAATTTAAATACAGTAAATTAAATTAATTAATTAATTAATATAAAATGGCAATCCCAATTCTACATAAAATTTTTATAGATTTTAAAAGTAAAAAATGTAATTAATTAAACTTAAATAATTGATAAATACTAAAACCAGGAAAAAACATGTATTTTTAAAGAAAAATAATATATACCAAATCTAATATCATTTATAAAATCATTAAAATAATAACTAATTAACTAAGAATTACAGATACACACATTGTGTAATATGCATATGTGTACATATAATATTTAAGTAAGTAATATTTATAACATAAATGCTAGACATGGAATAATAGATGACATTCTAAAAGTGGAATCCAGTACAAATGACCCACTTAATATTATTATTATGGCTGATGTTTCAAATAGTTAAATAATTTGTATTATGAATTAATAGAGCATTGAATTATATTAATGTTCTGTTTAGGAAATAAAATTAGTAAGTGGCCATGATTTGATATTTCCTGTTTAACATTCTCATGTCCTGAGCTCGCAAATTAATAATGTCCATTCAAAATGCCAACTTTCCAACAACCTTGTATTTATATTAATGTATTTAAGAGAATCTTTACAAAACTTTCATTATATGTTTATCATGTGTTTTTGGTCTGCTTGTGTGTGTGTGTGTGTGTGTGTGTGTGTGTGTGAGAGAGAGAGAGAGAAGAGAGAGAGAGAGAGATGTCTCTTTATGTCCTTAGATGGAACGTGTTTTCAGTGATGCCTATCAAAATCACCAACTTGCTGGTGGTCACCAAAGTTTAACTTGTAAAACAAGATATATAAACACACGCACGCGCGCGCACACACACAATAATACAACAAAGACAAATGGTAATTTTAGTTTGACTGACTTTGTTTATAAAAGGTTTTAAACCCACCAAATACTGTGTGTGCGTGCGTGCGTGCGTGCGTGTGTGTGTGGATGTAATGATTTGATTTAAGCATCTTTCTACTTTTTTGTTTTTCCTTATTTCTACTTTTTTTCTTATGTATGTCCATCTACTTATAATTACCTATACGTCATATATATATATGGGATGTAGAATAATTCTTCTTTGGGACTTTTATATATTTTCGGATTCTCCAACAAATTAAAATATTTATATATTTTAATAAAACACCACTAGTTTATTACTTTATACAGACATAGATAGATGAAGGTTAAAAATTGTACGATAAATTGAACACAACACCACAGTATACTTGGCTGTGATGTGTGTGTGTGTGTGTTTGAACAGTGAGACATGAGGAATCTTTAGTAAACTGCGTGATTACCTCCTCTTCCACAAAATGGTCCCCTATAAAGTTACATTCTTTCTTACTTATTATATATATATATAGTCTCCAAAATCAAAGGCTCATGATTTATCTCACTTTCTGGGTTGGATGTCCACCTACAAGAAATATAATCTTAACTTTATGATATTACTGGAGAGAGAGTGTGTGTGCATGTGTATGTGTGTGTGTGTGATAACACGTGTACACTTTGCAGACAGAATAAACACAAAGAACATTATAAACCATACTTTACCCACATATCAAAGCTGGATCCTTATGTTATATGCAGCTATATGTAAAACTTGAATTCATATATGAATTTATTAATATTTAATATCTTTAATTGAATTATTACAGTTGCAGTGAATTGTAGAATGTTCAATGTCGATTATAGGAAAGCATGCTGGCCATAAGCCGACATCCAAGTTAATTTAATTATATACATAGTATTATGTCAGTTTCTACGTGGTTAAAATACATATTCTTTTTATAATGGCCACTAGAGGCAACACACTTTTGTACTGTTTAGTTAGAAGTGGCTGCAAGTTCCTTAAACATCACGCATGGTAGTTTTAGCATTTTTATTTTTTTAACTTGCTAATATTTTAAATTTAAAAATTAATAAGAATATTGAAAATATATAAAACACAAATATCTCCCAGATTGTGTTTGTTGGTTCATATGAGCAGTCATATACACATATACCATACACACACAAAGAGTATGCATGTGTGTATGCACCTTGTTAAACCCTAAACATCTTACGATAATGGAATTATATATGAAGTTTGTATAAGGTAACTACGATAAATACGTACGTTACTTTAGTAAGTGTATGTAATTAATGTATATACAAGGTTAATTTTTTATAATTAAGATAATATATTATTAATTTATAAATCATATTTAGACTATCCTATAAACTAATAATAAATTATCTTAATTAAAAAATTAATTTACATATATACCTTAATTACATACACTTATTAAGGAAACCTACGTATTTCAATAGTTACCTTACATTTGATATTTTATTTAATTATTTAATTAGTAATTAATTTAATAGTTTCTATAGTCTCATACTTATTAAGAAAAAATATTAAATAATACCTAATCTACATACTTTTCCACCTGAGTTATTAGTTTAAATTAATCATATATATTGTATAATTATCATTAAAGAGGAATTAAACGAAAAGAAAACTTTAGATGCTTTGTAGTTGTACCAATATGAAAGGTGTAGTGTAGTAGCATTAGGATGCTTTAAGAAAAGCATTTAGTAATATTCTAAAGTGATTTAACCTCATCCCTTTCACTTCTATATGGTTTTGTACAAAACTGGGGAACCAACTTATTATTAATTATATCAGTCATTTTCTAGTCAAAAGCTTGTATTTTGCATTTAATATATATACACCTTGTGTATATACACGTATGCGTGCTTAATTAGTGTTAAACTAGTGTGATTGTGTTAATCAGATCCTTTAAACTTTTTTGAGGATTTCATGCTGTTTGAAGAGACAGTTAGGCTTTATAAAAAAGCTTTAGGATATAGATGCCACTGGAGGTGGGAAGATGCACGCGTCCTGGTGGAGCTAAATTGAACATTTTTCTGAAATAACAGTGTTTCTTCAACAAATGAAACTTGTGCAGAGCAGCATGATCAATAATTACCAAACTAGCCCCACCATGTACGTATATTAATATTTACTAAGTATTATACTATAACTTGGTAATAATTAGTAATTTACACCATGCAAGAGGCAAATAAGATGATCAAGGATCGTAGTGGGAACCACAGCAAATTCTGGTGGAAGAATATTCATTGAGAATATACTTAGAGATCTTAACTTTGCTTTGCAAAGAGTTCATCGGCGGCATTTTCATGGTTATTGGTCCTACATGCTGTGAGTGACTCCACCCACCTTACGTACTTATGTTTTCTTGTATTGTTGATCTCTCAACTCTTTTTTTTTTTAATTTTCTTAATTATATTATTACTAATTATTATTTGAGGTTTTTCCACTGTTTCAAAATTTACAAAGACTCTGGAATGTATATACTAAAGGGTAAAAACCTTCAATAAAGCTATACATTTTCAGATTCCCACGTAATCGTTTTTTTTTTTTTTTATATATCTTAACATATTATTATTAAGTTATGGGAAACTCTCTGTCTCGACATGAAGAAATGAAGCTTGTTTGACCCCATACATCACGGAACGAAGGTGTGACGAATTGATCACAATGTTTCGATGAAGTTTCGGATAAACAATGAAGATTATACACTAAATACAACCTCTTAGTTAAGAAAACAAAGCTTTACAAAGACAGCTTCTCTTCTTCTCCTGCCTTATGCACACTCCATTCTTTGAGGGATATGACATCTCAAAGAAGAGAAACCTCGACCATTAGAGACATAGAGCATACTATGTACCTGATATCTCACACAAAAGGGGAAATATGGGGAAGAACTCCTTTGAGTCCTCTCTCTTAAGGGGGGAAACCTGCATGTCTCCTCACCTCAATTGCCAGTGTCTAGGGCTGCGGAGTTTGATAATGTTCGAGACGGCATCGTTGAAATCATCAATCGAGAGATCATCCATTGAAACCGTGAGCTCCGGAAGTTTGGGTGTTGTTGGTGGAGTGTTCTTCCTTGCGAGTCTCTTCTTCTTCCTCCTCCTGGGTGAAATCGGGGACGAGGGTGCCTCAGTTGGAACTGGAACGATCTCTCTACATAAATTGTGCTCTTCTGAGATACAGACTTCAGAGACTACTGAGGTACAGACATCAGAACTACTGAGGTAGTTGTTGAAGAGAGAACTGTGATCATACCCAGCTGCTCCTCGCTCTCGTCCTCGGCCGAGGCCGTGTCCGTGATGAACGAGAATCTGGGAAACTGTGCGATCATGGTGCTTTCGTGAACCACCAATGCAGTGCTGGGCGTTGAGAAGCAACCGTGGGAAGCGAGGAGGGCGAAGATCAGAACGTTCACGGTCAGAAAGAGGGCCCCGTTTGAGGAAATTGTGAAGACTCGGAACATGACATCGGGGAGATTTTCAAACAGAAGCAGGGGAACTATGAAGATCATCATAAGAAGGAGAGCTTTGAGCAGCTGGAGGAGCGCCATAGGAGGAGAGAATGATGGTTTTTTTCTAAGGGGTAAAGGTACCGGTAAAGACTATATATATACTAGGGCTTCCGAACCTAGGTTAAGACTGCCGGGAGTTGATACCGGACGCGTGGCAGCACGACAGTTCGTTAACGTGTGTTCATCCAGACAGTCGGATTTCATGACCCGAAATAACAACAAAAATTGGCGGCTAAAAGGCTTGACATCTTGTTTTTAATTTGCGCATACAAAGTGTAATCTTGTAACATCAAATAGGATTTAATAGTTGTACGTTGTGTTCCTATTTCCAATACACATGGACTAAAGATAACTACATAGACGTCAAGGATATTCCCATGAGATTCGCTTACATTCAATGGTCATACTCTACGCGTATTTAAATGAGCTAGGGCGACAACTACTGCCATTTTGGAGGTATTTTGACCTTCCGGGAAGACATTCATCGGCTTCCGGGAACCTCTTGACTATATATATATATTTTTTATCACCTGGAATTGAATTGGTCTTGGGCATGACCTGTTGATCTTAACTGGTCCAAACATATTGGATTAACCCAAAAGCTAGGAAGACAGCACGTTGTAATAATTGCTAAAAGTCTAATATATTAATAATCTTTTTATCTTCAATAGACGTAAGTTTGTCACCATTGTAGTTCTTCAGGTTGCATCAGCCTTAGAGAAAAATGAGCGCCTGCACAACGCACGATTCTAAGATATCCATAAGTTAAGTAAGAGAGAGTAGACCCGCCAGCTGGGGATTGTCAAGACATTGCTCCCAAAGATCAGTGAATTCACGAGAAAGTCTTACAGGAAAATAATAAAGTCCATCAGAAACTTCTGTGCCATCGTGTACCAATTACTACTGCCACGTGTAAATAATATTCTCTCAGTATCTCCATATACATGAGCATTCGTTGTCGAGCACAGGTATTGGAAAAAAACAGTGCCAAAGTTGCAAGGGTGGTCTATCTACCTGAGTAAACCCTAAATCAGAAGATAAGTTTTGTGTGAGTTTTTGTTATTATACCTTACATTATATACCTTACAAACTACAGATGGCATTTAAATCTCTTGGACTTACAATGTGTGAAACCAGGTCTGCATGTGGAGTAAAAACTGACATGAAGGAACCTAACACATAGGTTGTGGTTTCTGGCATATCAATTCTTCATGGTGCATGCTGAGTTATTGGTCATTGGAAGAATGCGGTCGTTAGGCTTGTTACCAATGTCTCACACTAGACAAGGGCCAGACTTTTGTGCCTCTCTGATAGCGTCTGCTTGGACTTGTTACCAATGTCTCGCACTGGACAAGGGCCAAACTGTTTGTGCCTCTCACATAGCGTCTTCTTGGAGGAGTGTTCGCTGTGAATGCTCTTGGCCACCTACCAATGAAGTTTCTAAACAATGTGAGGGTCCATTAAGGTGGGAATGGCAGCTGCCAGTTAGACCTTTCGCTGAAGCAGCACATTGTGGTGGTCATTACCTCCACAAGGAACTATCCTAGTGAATGGCTATTGTCAAAGGTGTGAAAAGCTATAGTCTTATGTGAGAAGCTATAGTCTTATGTGAGAAGAAGCAATTAGACCCTTTGAGACTAGAGCACTACATGGTAACCCGAAGAGACCCCTAAACTCTCCTAATGAGTACCTTATAGCAATGTCTATGACAATTTTATGAACCTTGTCAATCTCGCACTACAAATTCACCTGATTTTACAACATCTTGATCTTAGCATTGTCCATATGCCATCTCCCTCTAGTTGATATGTTGCTTCTACTTAAGCTCGATCTAACTTCGTATGTGAGATGAAAACCTTATGTTGTAGTGTCTTTACCTTTGTCTCCTAAGAAGGTTACCCTCACTTAGTTCTCCCTCCAAAACACATGTTATTGAAGTTAAATTTTTAATTTTTAATTGTTATTATAGATCAACACTTTCTAGTACTAAATGAGATGTTGTTGTTATTGTTGTGCCTATTGTGCTCTCTAGATTAAAACCATTTACTAAAGTTATTGATGAACCTTCTTCAATCAATAGTATGTATGATAATTAACCAACACTAATGCACTTGAGTGTTCTCACCTAACTTGACTTGAGCCTCGTACATGTTTAATTCAACTCTCCCTTGCATCGCACATCGCTGGCACTCCTCCTAACTAGCTCATACTCTAGCCTCTTGTGCTCTATTCTTTTTCATAATGCAATCGTATTGCTTGTTGTATTCACGAACGTTGTAGGTAAAATGGGAATATAGAAAAAGTTTTAATTAATACTTATATATTAATTATTAATATTTAAACATACATTTTAAAAATATTATTTATTTCTTTATATTAAAAATGCTAATTAAATAATAAAAATTATTAATTATTAAAAAATGAGACTAGAGACATTCCTATTTTAGTTACAATATTCATACTCATGTATCATATGCTTACACTCTTTTTGTAATTATGGCATGTTAAATGCTTGAAACTCTCAAAAAAGACCCTTGGGGATTGTTTGAATCCCATGCCTTACCTCTTTATTGGGATATCTCCTTTAAGCTGCTTCACTTAAAAGAACTTGTAATTTGTAGTGGGCCAAACATCCTCCACCTTTTTGTCAATGTTTATTTTTTCTTCTTGGTTGATGTATGTTATGTGATGATGTCAGATACTACATGTTATTACATATTAATCTTTTTTGACATTTAATATTAAACCAAATGCATAAAGCATCACTCTTAAGCTGTGGGTTTAGACTTAGAACAAATATAACACTCATAATTAAGATAACATTTTACTATATGTTAAGATTAACATAATGTGTTAGTTTAAAATCGACATATAATTTAAGGACTAAATGGTATTTATTGAGTTTATGTTTTTGATTGAGATTCAATATCACTAGAAAGGCATATATATAAATATACATCATTAACTATAAATTAAAAAAAAATTATATGACATGACAATGAACACTATATTTTGACTAGGTTTTTATTAGAGCATATATGTCATTATGAATGTTAATTAAAGATGTATGTAAGAGCAATGTTAGTTACAAATAATCTAATTAAAATATTGTGCTCATTTGACTTACAACCTTTATCAAATTTCATTGAAATTCTATTATTATATAATTCTATTTGTTATACATAAAAACACTCTAAAGATTATGATAATCAATCAACCAACAATAATAATTTTTCAAATATATATACATGTAGGTTCTTATATAAATTATATAGCCTACCTTGTTCAATATGATAAAATTAAAATGTAAAAATTAAAGTTCAAGTCGTGATTTAAATAAGTATAACATAAAACTTTCTTAATTATAAGTGTGTACTTAATGTTCAATGTTGATTAACTTGAATTATGTTAGTTATGGTTTCATTATTTATTAGATATATTTACAGTTTTGATTTATTAAATATATAATGATTGCATTACTAAGTGTTTGAATGTTACATGTATGTATTTCATTACTAACTCTTAAGTATGGATATTATATATGTAAGCATTTTATAATTATATAAATGATTGATTGATTTGAGCTTTTTAATAAAAATGATTTCCTAGTTAACAAGAGCATTAAATTATGAATTTTCAACTCTATTATAAATTAAACAAGACAATTTGCTAGTGTTCTAAGTAATATTGAAAAATGTAAGTGAGGTAAAAATGTTTAAATATATAGTATAATATTGAAAGTTTTGATGCATGATTTTTTAAAGAATTGGGATTTAAAAGTCAATATTCATTTTAATATAAAGTTTAAATTAATTTCATTTGATTTCTTATTGAAAAATAAAAAACATCATGGTTATAAATATGAAAAACATACAACTATGCATTTTCGACTAATTATTTCAAAAGAATGATTTTTATTTCAAAATTTGATGATGTTACTTGAGTGTTGTGTCAATTTTATTTTAAGATTTATTAGTGTCTTTTGGAGTTCAATGTTTTTTTTTTCTTCATAGTTATGTTTCTTAACTTCAATGCATTAAATGATTTTTAACAGTAAGTAGTACAAACTAATGATAAAATATTAAATTAATTTAAGAAATCGGTTTTCATTTTTGACAATTAAAATGTAAAGCAGTTAATAAAAATATATTAATTTTTAATTTTTAATTTATATGTAATTAGAGAGTTCCATAATTGGTTTGATGTTCAACTTGAACATTGGGTTTTATTGCCTTATTTATGACCATATTTATATTTTTTAATCTTTAAAAGTATTTATGATTATCTCTTTAGATTAATTATAAATAATAATTTGATAAAATAAATATAACATTTACTCAATATTAAGTGATCCACAATACTCAATATTTTAATTATTAACTATTGATGTTGATTACTTACGTAAAAGAGTCAGATATATGAGTTGAGGACTCAAATGTATTTGGGTCTAATAATTTGGTATGTTGTGCTGTAAATTAAAATATATTTTTAAGTTTTATAAAGATAAAGAGAGTTTCAAATGTATTGTTTTTGAAGAAATATCTTAAGCTCATGAAAAATCCTAAATGTTTAGAATAATAATTAATATATTTTAATTCATGTATTGAATTAGATAATTTTATTCATGTTTGAAGAACTTAATTAAGTTTAATATATAAGTTACAATTTAAATATGACACTTTAAAGTATCATAATAACATTATTGTGAAAGTTAGCATATTATTAATTTAAGTTAAATGAACCAACATTATTATATAAATTAACATCTTATATAAATGAATCAAAGATTAATTCATAATTTGTATTAGTCCTTTACATGATATATTATAATTAATATTATACTTCATTTCAAAATTAAAGTTTGATTAATATCTCAACAATTCATATTTTGATAAATAAATAAGTTTATATAATTATGTTCACTAATGTAATTATAAGAGTGTAATTAAGACCCTTGGGTATGTAAAATTGTTTAACAAAACATTATGTTTGTAAGATTCCATGGTATATATGTCATGTAAACTCTGCCATGTAGGCGCCATATGGTGCTAGGATTTATTTGGCACCAGGTGCACTAATTTGGGCGTTAAGGTTTACTTGGCATTAGGCATGTTAATCATGGATAGACACTTAGTATAAATGCCTTTAATGGACAGACATAATCAAATCATATTTGATATTTACGCCTTTCTCATTGGTAAAGAAGTGGGTAGTCTTTTAAAGGTTTAGCTTTTTGTGTTCTTGTTTGTCTCCCTCTCCTTATTGATATTGTTCATTTGTTTCAGGTGTGATGGCAAACGAAGAAGGTGGTGCAGTTGTTCAATGTGTTACAGTTGAGTGTGACAAGTCAGATCACTTTCATACGGGAAATCCACCAAGGTATGTAGTAAAATACTAGTATGCAGTAGAGTGCAAATCAACACCTTTTGATTTCGAATCTACATGTTTGTTTGGAGTTCTTCAAGGAGGAGGTTGGAGCGGATGTGTACCATTGGTGGGAACACTTTTAGAGGATTGTTAATTATCATGGATGGTCTAAACTTTTAGAGGATTGTTAATTATCATGGATGGTCTAAACTTTTAAAGGATTGTTAATTATCATGGATGGTCTAAATCCCAACGGTTGAGAGAGTTCCCAATGTATTTACAAGAACTTGCCTTGCAATGCTACAATGGTGTCCTCATTGTCGATCGACAAGATTGGAATAGCTTGTCCCAGTGATTTAAGCAAGCTTTTAGTAAGCCTAAGGATTCCACTACAACTTTTTGTGAACTTCATGACTTGAAACAAGTGTTGGGAGAGACCGTTTAAGGATTCCGAATCAAGTTCCAGAACTTGGTCAATCATGTGGATTCGAGCATGATAGAATGTGCTTGTTGTGACTGGCTCTTCGCCCTGACTTGGCTACCTAGGTGAAGGGATTTGGTCCCTCGATTGTGGAGGAGGCCCTAAGGATTGCACAACGATTAAAAACTCGTTGGGAGCATCACAATGTGTGTGTCTTGTATTGGCACATGTTCCTAGAACTTCTTCAACATTTGATCCTGTCCCAATGGAAATGGGTGTTGTCCAGATGGAGGACAAGACTTTAGGTTGCAAGAGGGGCTAAGGCCAATTTGCTAGTCGGTGTGGTCGTGGTCATGAGGGCGGAACATTAAGTGCTATGAGTGCCGAGGTTGGGACATGTTACAACGGTGTGTGCAAATTGACATCAAATAGTCGCCATCGAGACTGCGGAAGAAGTTGAGACACTTCCTTAACAGAAAAATGGAGAATAGTGCATAGGGTGTTAGAGGACCCATGCACAAGGTAGATTGCATCACCTCGAGTGTTATGTGATGGTGCCTCCAGTTTACATTAACTTCTGGTTGCGGACACATGGGATTTTAACGATGCCTTGAGAGGATTTGGCAACACTTATATTGGCCCTAATTGCAGCAAGACTTGCATGAGTACATTCATAAGTGTCCAAAGTGTTAATGGTATAACATGTTCACACTTCATTTTATTGCAACCTTAAAGCCAATTTGAGTTTCTCACCCCTTTGAGTTGGTAGCTTATGACATCATGGGGTGTGTTGTAGTTTGGTGATCAATACATCATCGTGTGCTTTGATTATTTGACTTGGTGGGTAGAAGTGGTGCTTTGTCGGACGCTACAACAACTTCTATAATCAAGTTCTTACTAGCTCAAGTGGTGATAAGGTATGGTTGCCTCAAACGAATTTTATCAAATCAAGGGTTGGGTCCAGCAGTGGAAGCAATAACTGTTAATGCGATGGTTGCAGATTCGATAATCCTTTGCCTTAACTTATCATCTTAAGATTGATGGTTTAGTGGAGTGGTTAAATAGAACTTTCAAAGACATGCTCACCAAGTACATAAGCCCTGACCATACGGATTAGGATATGTGGCTTCCTTATCTCCAATTTGTTTATGTTCAGCCCCTCACAAGTTAACATGGATTTCTCCATTCAAAGCTCTATATAGTTGTGAACTTGTGTTGCTGCCGACGGTTGGCATCATTCCTCAAGAGGCACGGTATATGGATGGGCATCTATGGTTGGAGCATTTGAACCAAGTCCTACCTCTGTTGTATGTTCCAAGGTGGAAAACAGTATAGCCCAGGCGCAAGAGTATCAATCTTATATTTACAATCAACGACATTGAATGGCACTTCAATATCAAGTGGGAGATTGGTTTTCGTCAAGTTTTCGAGGCTAGGGGATCAAATGCACAATATGGCTTCAACCATTATGGGTTGGGCCATGCAGTGTTGAAGAACAATTGGGGACGCAAGTGCATCACTTAAAGTGTAGTGATGGCCTTTGGAAGTTACAACATGTTGCACATATGTGTTGACTACTGCCATTCCACCAGCAAACACTCATCTAGGAGGAAAACAACCTTAATAGGTAAAAAGGGAGATGATGTAAGGTTCTATAGTATATACATAGTATAAATGCCATGTAGACTCCACCATGTAAGTGCCATGTGGCACTAGGATTTATTTGGAATCAGGCACACTAATCTGGGCACCAGGATTTACCCTGGTATCAGGCACATACACTTAATATAAATATGAGATAGACCTAATCGAATCATATTTGGTATTCACACTTGTCTCGTGTTAAACTCTTAATGTCAAGGTTAGTCATTAATCATGAGAATAAACATTATTACGAAACAAGTTTATTAAGTTTTTCAACACACTTCAATGTTTATACTTTTTTTAACATAAAAGTTTCTTTAGGACTTATAAATATTCATAAGTTTAAACCTAATACAATTTATCATATCTAAAATGCAAATGTTTTATGAAATTATGATAATTAAAGGTACTTAATGGACATGTTATTTACTAGTAGAATAACTAAATAAGATATTACTTTAATTTAAGTTATTTAAAATATATTATCTTGATTGAATGATTTTAAATTAGTAAAATGCTATATTTCATTATCAAAATATTTACGCTATCAATTTTAAGAGTAAATATAATGTTACAGTTATTCAATATTACAAATTTAAAATTTAATTCTGACAACTTAATTTTGAAGATTAAGCTTTATTAACTTAGTAAGATAAGTAATTTAGACACGCCCAACATCACTGAATTGTAATAGAATATTCCCTAAGTATGTCAACTAGTGACGTGGTTTCCCGCCAAAGATGAGATTCAAATAGACACTCTGTAGCATTGAGCGGGGATTAGGGTTCCTGCGGCGCTTCAGGGACGAACAATGGCGCGAGGTAAGATAGAAACAGATTGAGCGCAGATGGAAGCTCGATTTGCAAGCCAGGAGATGGACGCAGCCATCTCTCAGCTGCAGGCAGACGATAGTCGGGATCGAATTGCTGCGGTAAAGCAGCTGCAATCCCTGCTCGAAAAGAACCAGAAGAGCCTGTCTGCAAAGGACGTGGGGACGCTCCTCAATTCTACTGTGGAGATGCTCAAGGATTGCGACCATGAGGTCTGCCAGGGGGCTCTTCAAGTTCTTGCATCAGCTGCATCACTTGCTGGGGAGAGGCTCCAGCTAGACTTCATGTCTTTACTTCCTGCCATCTCCGATCGACTTGGGGATGAGAAACAGTCTGTCCGTGATGCAAGTCGTGGGCTGCTCTTAGCTCTCATGCAGGTAGTGTGTGTACGTGCGAGCCAGAGTGTGTTGAAGATGTATGTACATGGGCATATGTACTTACATTATGTGGATTTTGTTGTGGCAATGAAGAATAACTATGCATGGTGTTCTAGTTGTTGATGGCTTTCAGATATTCTCGCCAACAGTGGTAATTGAAAGAGTGAGCAGCCATGCTTCCCGACACAACAACTGGAAAGTCCGTGAAGAATTTTTACGGATCCTGAGTTCAGCTATCCGGCTTTTCCCGGAGAATGACCTTCCTGTGTTGCAACTTTTGCTCCCCATTGTGAGTTGCGTGTGTGCGCTCGCGCAGCACATCTATATATGTATGTACTATGTATGCATATCCCTCAGACATGTATTAAATATGTGTATGCGTATCTATGTATAACTTTATACAGGCACGCATGTGTATGTATTTTATTCTACATATAAGTTCATGTGTAAGTTGTTAGATGGCAACTTCCACAAACATTTTAGTGCTACTAATAATTGTTTCTTCAGGTGCTGAGCTTAATGGAAGATCCCAACTGTCATGTGAAAGAAGCAACTATGTCAATTCTAGAGGTTTTTCCTCTCTCTCTCTCTCTATATGTGTGTGTGTGTGTGCGCGCGCGCGTATACCTATTCAAATGTTTAGTTAATGTATCATCCAGAAACTGTACCAGCAAAGAGGAATATCATTCAAGGATGAAATTCAGAGTTTCCAATTGCGGCCTGGCCAGGTATAGAAAAAAAAAGCACTAATAAGTACAATTTTATGCAAATATTTGATTCATAACACAGAGTTTAGTTATGCATAGCACAACGTACAAAACCTAAGTTTGCCATAACCATACCCAGTCGTGTGGCAGCTTGAAGAAATCAATTCCAGGTTAGGAAAGCTAAACTCCAAAGTATGCACATGCAGCCCTAAAATGCGTCGTAAGAAGCAGCCAAAAGGAGACACTCCAGGTAGTTGTGTGTGTGCGTTTGTGTACACATGCAATATTTGTATGTATGAATGTGTATATGGATTATTATCTGCATACAGGAAGTTATATGGAAAAGCATGCTCAAACCCTCTCCAGTAAACAACTCGCGATCAAACACGGACACACACGAAACTCCAAAGAATACACAGGATCCCTCACAACCTACTTCTCCATCTGTCCAAGTGGATGTAGAACTTGATAAACAGGACGAGGTTTCAATGACAGTTAGTGACAGGGAGTTAGCCCGGTTACCAGGAGATATCCAAGCCCCCGCTGCAACGGACCTGTCCAAGAATGCGAGGAACCCTGTTGCACACCAGGTAACACACCACCCCCCACACACATAAAGTACTTAGATTTCCTCCCTCCCTTTCTCTCTCTCTCTGACTATCATACAGGCATGATATCCCTTGATGAGACTCTAGCTGAGAGTCTAAGCAAGAATGCAGACTGGCTCGTGAGGGTGGGAGCATTTACATACATACGTAGACTGTTACAACAGGGACAACGGGGTCTTCCGGAGATTATTCAGTGCTTTGATGACATTATTAAGCTTTTACAAGAGCACCTGGCTGATGCACATTACAAGGTGTCTCAGGCAGCATTATCTGCACTTATCGAGCTAGTTAAGTCTTGCAAGAAGAACTTTGCAAGTCACCTGGATCTTATACTCCCGTTGCTGTTTCCTCGTCTCGTGGATGTGAGGGAGGAGACTTGTGAGCTTTCTGCTACTGCTTTGCAAACTATTGGAAATACGTACGACATCAAGGTAGTAAATAATAGATATATCTATGTGTTCACAACGTGTGGGTATGTTGTGCGTGCGTGTGTGTACACTTGCTTAATATTATAAAGACAGGTACTATTTCCTGCGATATTACGGTCTCTGGATGAACAACGGTCTCCAAAGGGAAGATAGCAGTCATAGAATATGCAATCGGAGCTTTTGTTAAACTAGAGTTTAACTACGAAGTTATTTCTCCTTTGCTGAGGCTCTGGTTAGGGAAACTTGTGGAGCTTTCCAAGGCCAGGCACCAGAAGCTCAAGGAGACTGCTTTAATGGGGATAATAGCCGTGTACTCACACCTGGACACCATAGTCGTGCTCGAGTTTATACTTGCTATGCCTGTCGAGGAACAGACCAACCTCAGGAGGAGCCTGAAACAATATGTGCCCAGATCGAGGTCGACCTGCTGTACCACATGCGTTTCAGAAGTCACAGGGTTCCTCTTGTAACTATTGAAGACGGGCAGGTACAGAAGATGAAGGAGATACAGATAGCGGGCTCGCTAAGGAAGCCGTACCTGCATGTGTTCCCTGCTGTGAAGAGCTGTGACAGGTCACCACCGAACCCCAACCAGGTTGACAGGTCAGGAGTACACGAGGCCATGGTTACCGAGTTAAACTCAAACTGCAAGACTGCGATGAACTTTGGGGATCCGACAAACATAGGGTCGAAGATAAGGGAATATAATACAGGTTGGGATGTTAAGCACGACAAGACTAGGAGGTGGTTAGATTGTTACAACACAGTTAACGTGGATGTGTCTTCCTCCGATGTTACTACCCCTGCCAAACTCAGCAGTGACGTTACAGATGACACTGTTACCCATATGCTGACGGACCGGGTATACTCTCTCTTTCTCTCTCTCACGCACACTCACACACACACACACACACACACACACACACATCGTGGTTGCAGATGTTTCTTTGGGGACCAGACAAACCCATAGCGGAGAAGCATGAAGCTATATTAGCAGCAGCACAGATAAACCAGTCTAATGATATGAAAGTCTGGCCAAAGGTTTGTGGTGAACTTAATTATATTAATATTTTTAATATTAATATAAATTAATTAATTTTTATGCAGTACTTTGATAAACTTATAACTACTGTGCTGGAGGCAGCAAAAGACAATGATCGTTTCACAAGGGAGTTAGCGTTGTCAATCATTCCTGATGTCCTTAACCAGGTAATTAGTATGCTTACCCACACGTATGTCGTATGTAGTATGCATGTGTATGTACTAACATAGTATTTCAGATTGTAAAGCGGCTTCCACGAGAGGTGCTTATTGCAAAGCTTCCAACTTTCTTACCGGTTCTGTTAGATGCATTTAAACACCAGCATGAAGATGTGAGAAAGGTATTTGCATTAATATTATTTATCATTATAGCGATTAGTAAACAAAAGTGTAATCAAATACGATGTAACTGTGCATCTTAAAGTCTTGCTATATAATCATTCTTTACGCGCGCACGCGCACACACACACAACTAATTGCGTGCTTGTACGGTGCAGGCAGTTTTGTTTTGTTTAGTGGATATATATGTGGTACTTGGGAAAGATTTTCTTCCTTATCTAAGTAGTTTAAATGGGATGCAACTACAACTAGTTACAAGCTACGCAAGCCGTATAACTCAGGTAATATTTATAGTTTTACTTTCTTAAACATTACTAACGAGTTAGTTACTGCAGGGTAAAAACTGCCCCCACTGTTACGGTATAAGGATCAGAAGAGACCGTAAGTAGTATGCATTAGTGTATTAAAATAACTTTAATTAATCTAATACTTGATTTGTAACTTCATGTAAGGTTTGTAATCATGTTATTAATTTAGTAAGTTAAACTAAAAGTATTTAATTAATTTTAAGGTCAGGAACGGTCCACGTGTTTATATACAACAGGTTTTGCTAGATTGAATGTAGAAATGGCACAATGTATGCTGTATGTGCGTTGTTCTACTTTTCCTACATACTCTGAGAACTCAAGTAAATGGAGACAGAGGTCTCTTGGAATGTCATTGCCGCCGTTCACAGGTAAGTCTCTCTCTCTCTCTCTCACACACACAGGTGTCAAGATATACACACATAGCAGCAAGGTATGTGTGCGTACGTGTGTGTGTCTGTGTGTGTTGGATTTGATAAACATTATAAAACAGAAGAAAGTGGTTATGGGCAAGGAACAAAGGTTTTTAAACTACCTTCTCAATTATCTCATGTGCATGGAATGCAACTGCGATTGATTGGTGAGCCAATACTACTCTCTCTCTCTCTCACACACACACACACACACACTGCGACTGGGATTAACTGGTTAGCCAGTTATCACACACACAAACATGCACACATGTGTGTGTGCCATATATATGTATGTGTAAAGTGCAGTGCGTGCGGAAGGTAGTGGTAATGGTGAACCGGAAAATGAGAAAAATCGTCCCTATGGACTTGGTGGACCTGGCACATTCTTTGGATTCGGTAGGTTCCAGGAAAGATTCGTTGGACGGTTTGCAATGGTTGGTTTTGCGGTAAGTTCAAACTGTGTGTGTGTGCATTGTAAAACGGATATGCGTGTGTAGCTTACATAAACACCAAGACATGTACTCTATATCATCATAAATCTTATACTCTATATATATATATATATATATATATATAGAGAGAGAGAGAGAGAGAGAGAGAGAGAGAGAGAGAGAGAGAGAGAGAGAGAGAGAGAGAGAGAGAGACAGAGACAGAGACAGACAGACAGACGTAAATGTATGTTTGCGTGTGTTCTAGGCGGCACTGGTAATGGAAGTGGTGACAGGAAAGGCATATTCGGGCAGCTTGGGTTAGACCCAATAACAGTACGCTATCCGGTTTTACTAGGGTTCACATTCTTGCTGGTAGCAGGGCTCTTAGGTGGCTATGTTGTAATAAACAACCCTCCGGACGTGTCGAGAGCTCCACCAAATGCGGGAGATGGTGTTCCTCGCGATCCTCTGAAAACCTTTGATCCTAATAACCTCGAAACCATGCCTACGTACACTCGTGGGGGTGTCGTTGAACGCCCTTCTGGACAGGTGTGGTGTGCGTGGTGTGTGTGTGTGTATTTGTAATTTGTGATATGAAATCTCTTTTTCTATTTCCAGAAGGGACGAGAACCATATGTCTCAGACTTGGATGTCAAAGATAAATGAAAGGCACGTATGTAATATAAATTATAATATGCGTGGTAATAAACATTATAACGTTTAGCTTTTATTATAATATTATCATGCTGTTATGCACACCGATATGTGTGGTGTGTGTGTTTACATGGTTACAGACCACACACGTAACGGTTACGAATATGCTAAGTTATTCTCTTATTAGTCTTCCAATGAAGGGTTTAGGGGTTTATATGGACAGGCACGAATGACAGTTGGGGAGCACGAGCAGCAGCGCCTGGCGCTCCTTCGTCGATCCGTAGGTCGCATTCAATCCGTGCACAGATGACCCTTTGATTTATTTGCCTCTTCTGATTTTGACCCATATTATTATGCATTTGTGTGTATGTTGGTAACCTGGTGGGTTGCATTGCGTGGTGTACTGAGCCACTTTACTGCATTGTTTTAATGTGTTATTCATTGCTCTTATACACACACACACACACATGCACCCACGTACAGAAGGAGACAGGCGTGTGTGTGTTAATACATGAGAATAAGAAAGTGAATGTGCATACACGATGTACTTTAAAGTGTGTACGGGCTTATTTTGTATGTACGTATATGTATATAAATAAACAAGTGATTTTTTTTTATTATTTTTTTAATATTAAAAAAATGCCACCCTTTTGATAAGGTTGGTCTCCGTGATCTGGCACTGGCTGCTGCTGTAAGTATCTCTGGCACCCTTTTTCTTTACAAATCTATCCCTCACGTAGCTGTCTCCCCTCTCACTATCATTAACTTCTGTTTAACCTTAATAATGTACCTATTTATGTAGACATTAGTCAAAAGGGCTCCCCTTTTTTTCCCATACATTCTCTTTGTTCCCCTTTATTCTGGGCAGTTCCGCTATGTGGTCCAAAACCCATGTAAGTTTGTTTGATTCCCGGGCTCTTATGAAGAAATCCCACTCCACTTTAAGAATCTTATCTTAAAATTGCATTGTCCCTATCCAGTGTGAACCGGATATAAACGCATTAGTAGGCTTTTCAAGACATCAGGCTTGCAATGGATGCGAAGAAGTACCACTCTCTCCGGAAACACATGTCGCTCCTGTGGTGTTTCATGGCGTTCCTCATCATCACAATGGACGTCCTGTCGTTGGTTAGCGTCGTCCGGGGAGGGTACGCGTTTCCCCTCCTGGCATTCCTCTATTTCACACTCTCCTCGGCGGTTTCGACCTTCCGCGGGTGCCCGGTTGCGCTGTTCGTGATAATGAACATAATGATCATTGCGATACTCCTGTCGTCCGGGTTCTTCCTGTCCTCGTCCGGTTACAGAGAAGAAGACGTGCTGCTCCTCCCGCACGCCACTTGCCACCGGGAGGAGAGGAAGGTTTCCAAGACGAAGGCTAGGCCCGCCCCGAGGAAGGCCAAGAGCCAGAGGAAGGCAGCACCAGTTGTGGAGGTCTGTTCCTCCTCCAGCCTGATCATCATGGAGATCGAGGAGAGCACAACAGAGAACGATCATCTAATGACATGTGATCAAGATGTGTTTAATGAGATAATTGGGAACTATATTGACAAGTTCAAGCAGGATATAAGGCAGCAGGAGATGGCTTACTGAGGATGTCACAGTTGTTGTTGAGATAAATAATGTATAAATTTTTTCCTGGTATTCATTGCACTTGGAACACGTGTAAAATATATAAATACGAGTGTGTATTTCATATTACACATTGCCTTGAGTTGTGTAAGTACAATGCTTAATATAAAATAGGTGGGAGACTTATTTGCTTGTTGGATGATGCGAGCATGCTCTGAAAAGAGTTTTTGTTGCTCATGTTTTGGAGGTTTTTGTGTGTTTTCTTACCCTTGGACATCTGGGGTCGTGGACTAACTAGAATGACAAGCTGATAAGATTTGACAAGATAGTTTGAAAAGATTTAAAGAATGGTCCCGCCAGAATTCAAATTCAAATTTAAAATTTGAAGATGCTTTTGTTCTCCCAAAGTCGCTGGTCCATGCATAGGGGTTCTCTCTCAACTCAACTTGAGCTTTTCAACACCTTGTATGTAGCTTATAATAGCTGCTGCACTCCAATGCAGTCTATTTCAGAATCTGTTTCTTTTCTAGATTCGCAAACACACACACACCCTGTATCCATACACATGTTCTCTCCAGGTTTGATGCAGCGTGTGTTGGCCTGCCAGATCAAATCTAGGTAACAATGAGAGACAAAGACCTAGTAAGATTCCCCACGTGAACTACATGTACTCATTGTCAGCCATATCACGTGTATGAGAGAGGAGAGAGAGGGAGAGAGGGAGGGAGAGAGAGGAGAGGAGGGAGAGAGAGGGGTGTGCATTAGCGTGAGGGGTGTGCAGGGAGTATTTAAGAGAGTTCAGACATGTTTGAAAGCACATGAACAAGTTGGACTACGGAAAATCTAATGTAAAGTGTCATCCCCGAGGTTTTATCTAGAAAAAAAGGAACTGGTGTGGACTTATTGTTTTTATTAGGTCCTAGAACTTCAATAAATAGAGGTGTCGGGTACGATCCCTCTCCACGTGAACCCCATGCATTTCCTGTCAAGCGTTTATTTACGCCCTAACCCTAACCCTAATCCTCCATCTCTCACGCGCACGCGCACACACACAAGCGCGTGAGAGATGTTTGATGACATCGAAATGGGTGCGGCTGGCAAGCGCGGTACTGGGCAGCAGCACAAAGAGCGATATACGGCAGCAGGAAAACATATATGCGCAGTTGCTCCGAGAATGCGCCAAAGAGAGAGACCTCGAGGGAGGGAAGAAACTCCATGCCAGGATCAAGGATGCAGCTCTTGGGTCCAACACATACGTGGGGAACCTCCTGGTGCAAATGTATGGGAAATGTGGCAACTTGGCGCTCGCCAAAGCCGCATTCGATTCCATTGCGAGTCCCAATGTGTTCTCCTGGACGCTCATTACAGCAGTGTTTATACAGTTTGGATACCTGGAGCAAGGGAAGGAGATGTTTGATCTCACCCCGCAGCAGGATGTCGTCTCGTGGACTGCCATGATCAGTGCATATGCCCAGAATGGGCATCTGGACGAGGCAAAGCTCATGTTCGATAACATGCCGATGTTCAATGTGGTGTCTTGGAATGCCATCTTCTCGGCGTACGCACACAACGAGCATCCGGACGAGGCCAAGTCCGTCTTCGATAGGATGCCCCAAAGAGATGTACTGTCCTGGAACTCCATGATTTCTGTATATGCCCAGAAGGGGCATTTTGTAGAAGCTGAAGATGTGTTCTTAAAGATGTCCGAGCGGGATATTGTGTCGTGGAACTCCATCGTGCACGGCAGTGCGGCTAACGGGTTACTCGACCAGGCTAGGGAGATCTTTCTTGTGATGCCGGAGCGGCAGATGATCTCCTGGAACACTCTCCTCACTGCGTATGCCAGGAACGGGCATCTCCTGGAGGCCAAGTATGTTTACAACCGAATGCCGACCCACGACCTCGTCTCCTGGGACGCCATGATTACCGCGTACAACCAAGCGGGGTTCTTCGAGGAGGCCAAGAGGGTGTTCGATACCATGGGCGGGAGGTGCACGGTGTCGTGGAACGCAATGATCCATACTTACTCACAGTCCGGAAACCTCCTGCAGGCCAAGAGCTTGTTCGACTCCACCCCGGAGAGAGACCTTGTCACATGGAACGTGATCATGCTGTGTTACTCGGAGCATGGATACATCGATGAAGCCAAAGCCGTTTTCAGCTCCATGCCATCCAGAAACGCTATCTCATGGAACATACTTGCAACAACGTATGCGCTGCGTGGGCATCTGGACGAGGTCCGAGAGATCTTCAACACGGTTCCGTCGCGGAACCTTGTGCTGTGGAACTCCATAGTCGGAGCTCACACGGAGAGGGACCATCTATATCAAGCACGAAGCATGTTCGAGCGCATGCCTGGGTGGGATATAGTCTCCTGGACTACCATGATCCAAGGACATTCACAGAACGGGTACCTGGAGGAAGCCAAGGAGTTCTTCGATGCCATCCCGAGCGTCTCCGGCGGGTCGAGCGGGAGGGACTACGCTGCGTGGAATGCAATACTCTCCGCCTTTGTCCACAGGGAACGTGTACAGAGAGCCCAGGAGATCTTTGAAAGGATGCCCATGCACGACACGGTCTCCTGCACCTCGATGCTGGTTGTGTATTCAAGAGACCACGCTTACCAAGCTAAACACATGTTCGACTCGATACCAAGCAGGGACGTCGTAGCATGGACCGTAATGATCTCGGCATACGCACAGAACAGGCACATCGACTTGGCCGAGGTTGTGTTTGAGCGGCTTCCCCAGAGAAGCTCCTTCACTTGGAACTACATGCTCCAGGCATACGCCGAGTCGGGGTACACGGACCGAGCCAAGCGGATCTTCGACACCATACCGCAGAGGGACACCGTACCATGGAATGCGATGATCGCAATGCATGCGAGCTCCTCACTTGCGGGTGCCTGCGCCATGTTCCAGAAAATGCCGGCACACGAGGTGCTCGCATGGAGTGCGATGCTGACGGCATATGCCCAAGCCGGGGATCTAGAGGCTGCCCACGGGGTCTTCAACTCGATGCCACACCGGGACACGGTTGCGTGGAGTGCAATGATATCTGCATACAGTCACAAAGGCCGTATTCCACATGCGCTGTGTCTCTTCAGAGGACTTATATTGGAGGGTATACTACCTGATGAGGTCACGTTCATGAGTGTGCTCCACGCCTGCAGTCACGTAGGGCTTCTTGGGGAAGGTGTGCAACTGTTCCGGAGCATGTTCGAGGATTTCGGGCTTGTGTACAACCGGGACCACTACTCGTGCATCGTTGACGTTCTGGGTCGGTCGGGGAAGCTTGCCGATGCCGAGGAGTTGATTGAGACTATGCCCTTCTTACCGGACTCTGTAGAGTGGACGAGCTTACTTGGTGCGTGTAAAACACATGGGGACGTTGATCGGGCTGCGCGGGCGGCCGAGAATGCCAGCCGTCTTGGATCTCGGCACTCGTCTTCCTATTCGCTGTTGTCTAATCTTGTCTCTGAGCAAAATGTTGTTGGCCTGTAATACATGCTGCCTCACAACTTCTAATGACCTATATATAGAGAGAGAACTGAATGAAAATTATACAATACCATTCGAGAAATACGTACAACGCCACCTGAGTTCGTACAAATCCGACTACGACCGCTCTCTGTTGAACATGCCGCGTCCGAAGTACTCGGCCACCACGGAGAAGCCGTCGTCCGAGTTCCGTACAAGCTGGAAGAACCGGTCGTGGTCCGAGGCGTTGTGTACGAGGTTGCCACGCATTTCCAGCAGCGTGTGGCTTGCCGGTGCACACACAGGGCACTCCCTTTCGTTGTCCCCCAGGCACCTCTGGTGGAACGAGTGCATGCAGAAGAAGTGTACAGCAGGCAGGTCCAGCGAGGACAAGCACGCCGAACATTTGGTCATCTGGAACTTCTTCGGTTTTGTACGGAGCTCCTCGATCTCGGCCCTCATAGCTTTTGTCTCCTCCTGTTACGGCACACATAATTCAACGTGTATATACATTGATTTACATACACACGTATATACTGGAGAGAGAGAGCAAACCACAGGTTCTACAACTTACATCATATTTCTGAATGGCCTTACGATCGTCCTCAATCTGCTTAGACTCGCGTTCAACCTGCCTTGAGAGGTAATCCTTGACCACGGCCAAGTTTAACGCAGGGTTCTTGGAGAGCGTTTGTAAAACTATGAGTGGCGGCAGCAAGTTATAGTCCTCTATGTACCTCAGCACTTCTTTTACTTCCTTAGAGCAGTCCTCACCTCGTTCACCAAAATATTGTAATACATCAGCCCATAAGGAAGGCTCACCACCCCTGTTCATTCGTATTAGTGTGTGTTGTGTGAGAGAGAGAGCTTATGTGTGGACTAACCTGCTTGAATCAGCAAGTCTCTCACAACACGTAATTAGTCCGCGATAATCACCGTCTTTCATATAACACGATAGGACTTCCTTGTAGAGCTTCTTCCGCTCATACAGGAACAATAGTCCATCCCTAAACTTCTGCCTCTGTTATAATTAAACAAATTTATCTATACCTTGTATGTTACAATATTACTATGCATAATAAAGACTCTGTCTCTCTCTCTTCAGTATGTTAACGAAATCTACAGACACTGGCAGACACACACACACATACACACCTCACACAGCATGACTGCAAGAGCAGAGTCATATTGTGGCTCCGTTTCATGTGGTGGCCATCCTTTCTTCAACAAATCCAACGCCTTTTGCAGCCTTAAACCCTTCTCGTTGCCCTTTCTGACTATAAATAAAAGAAATTACATTACTTAGGCGTAAAACACGATATTACATATATATATGTATGTATGTATATGTATATATATATAGTCTCTCTCTGTGTGTTTGTTACCAGAGGTCTCCACCGTTGTAGAACTGTCTGTAACATCCTTAAAAGTTTTGCTCTTTCGAGCTGGAATCTTGTCCGAGATTACCTCGGGCTTCACCTCGGACTTCACCTTTTGTACTTTGGGTGAAGATAAACTCTCTGACAGGTAAAGCTCTAGAAGTTTGTTGTGTATTTCTTTTTGTACGGAAGAGTCCGTAACCTTGTCCAAGTACTGCTCAAGGAAAACCATTAACCATCCCGTTTGGTCTACGTAAACATGGACGAAATCCAACGGCGTACGTGTGGTACTGTTACTACTGGAACCTCCTGTCATATTATGTTAATATTAGATATTTTATGAGCGTATAGTACAGTACTAAAATACCTTACTATGAATAGATATATCTGCCTATATACTGCATACATTTATACACACATATTGCGCGCACACACACATACGTGTATGCTCACCTGTATTACTGCAAAGGTTCATGAGAATGGCAGTGGTTTCACTGGGTTTATGCTGGACTAGAGCTTTCCCGTACCGTTTCAAGGTAGCATATGCTTCGTCCGGAACAAGCCCGGAGATATACTGTAGACCCTCGTCGAAATTTTCCAAGTCCTCAAGAAGTATCTTCACGTAATATTCGTGTTTTCCGGCTGTCTTTGCTACGTATAGAGCCTGCTCGTAGTATCCTGCAGCTCTGCACACGCGCACTACTGTCTCCACGTCGAATTTCAACTCCCCTTCAACGCCCCTGCATACACAACGTACACATTATATAAACATACAATTGAGTGTGTGTGTGTGAGTTATAAAAAGTACATATAATACAGTGCCATGAATGCACTACTGATACATAAATAAGTACAGTGCGTGTATTTCTGTATTATAACTGCAATGAAGATACACTTACACAATGAAGTTGTTAAGCTTGTCTGAATCCTTGAGCTTCGTGTAGCAATTCAAAAGGAGTGTGGTATGATCGGCCGTAGCGAGACTCTTCTCATGTAGCTTTTCTAGATACAATGTGAGATTGCGAATGAGCTGGGCATCCAAGAACTTCTGTATCACGTACGACGGCTCCAGCTGTCCGATTGTACGTATGTACTGTGCCATTGCCTCGTCGAAGTCCTGCTTTCCGTACAAGTGATCTCCGTACCTTCGAAGCACCTGCGCTGTGGCTGCTGCATCTGCTTGTTGCCTTTGAACCAGACTTATAGCCACCTGCAAAGAAATTATAAGTATATGCATGTACATTACATGTATGTATATAGATGCATATGCACACAATGAAGTACATGTCTAAGTAAATGTAGGTGTATATGTATGTATATAGACAATAAAGTATATAGTATAGACATATTATCTATACATGTATTAAATCTAGGAAGATGGTTCCCAATTATATATGGTTTATGTATCTAAACATATATGGTGTATTATGTGTTGTTTTAATACACGTACTAATGGGATAAAGGATTTTCTTATATGGAATGTATATTTATATATGTAAGACAACCTGTTCTGAATTGTATGTATACATAAATGTATGTGTATATGTATCTCTCTCTCTCTCTCTCAATATATATATATATATATATATATATATATATATATATAAGCTTGAGCGTTACTACACATGTTTAACATAGAGATGCGTATACATTGTATGTGTATATATATGTATAGAAGATTAACCGATATGTGACATGTATATATCCAATTCAAATTGTATAGATACTTACAAGCATGTAGTGAGCTCATGTATGTGCATATGTACATAGATATAAACACACACACACACAATATATATATATATATATATATAACAACTTACAGGATAGAGGTTCTTCTTATACAGAAGCTCGAGCTTGCTATTCGTGTCCTTCTCGACAATGCAGGTGACATTGTGGTCCTTTGAGAGTATGGCAATGATACCCATTCGCAAAAAATATGCTCTACGTCATCAACGGGCATACTGTACGCAATGAGCTTGCTCTTCAGGTCATACACGTTGAGAATATTCCGTCGATTATCTGAGATGACGACTAGAAGATATCCTCGGAACCACCCCAGGTACTTCTTCTCGCCTTCGAATGCCCAGCACGGTCCTCTGCCGTCGATGTCGTAGAAGTAGACTGCTTCTGGCCGTCCGATCACGATATCCTGTGCAAACATATCATATATTAGATTCTGTATATATATATATATATATATATATATATATATATATATATACAATTGGATATAGACATGTATATACCTATAATCACGCCTCATTTACATCCTGTTTAGATCATTCTATACACAACCACCAGACATTACGCATATTGTGCTCTATACATGTGCATATGCGTGTGGGAAGTGTTTCAAAGTACAGATAGAGAATCGAAATAGATACATAAATACATATATATATGTATCTATGTAATAGTTTTAATGTGTATACATTACATACATTTATGAATAGACGTATATGCATGTACCCCTGCTAATTCATTTACGTGATATGTGTCTCTGTGTTACTGTGCATGTATAAGTTTATATGTATACATACACAAAAAGTATGTCCGCGTGACACATCTACACACAAAAAATATGTCCGCCTGACACATCTAAAACCATATACATGTATATATGTATATAATATGAAATGTACAACCTATCTGTATATACATAAATTACAGATGCATAGAGACATAACACACACAATCTGAAAGCTTACTTGTTGGTCGCTCATAGTTACGCATTTTCCATCACAACCATGGTCGTCTAAGACACGCTTCTGAGGTGATTGGTGATGCATCTTATAAACGTTCACAGACGTGGTCGTCACTACGAAGAGCTCTAATGCCTGAGCGTCCGATTTAATTCCCAATCCAGTCACTGGAGATGCCGGTTTCGTACCTGTTCCATGATATACATAAGTTGTAAAATAGAATAAATTTAACACTAGGCGTCCGAGGTTTGCGTAAAAGCTTGGTAAATATGTAAATTTGTATTACTTGTACACTGTACTGCTAAGAAAATACTATTTCTGTATATATGTAAACACGACACACACACACACACAGATATATAGATATATGTGTGTGTGTGTGTGTGTGTGTGTGTGTGTGTGTGACACTATATACTGATACTTACCTGTTGCAAGATCTACAACCAATTTTGAACGTGAAAGACGTTCTCTTGCAATATCACCCCTTATGCAGTAGACTGTGCCGTTTTCCAATCCGAAGCATAATAACAAAACTGGAGGTGCCTCTTCATATACCAAAAGGAAGTTATCTGCATCAAAAACAATGAGAATAGAACTTTCACACAGACACATATATACGTATATATGTACATACAGAACCCACATATGCAAACATATGACACTCAAAGGAAGGCTGAACATGTAGAGAGAGAGAGAGAGAGTTCTATATTTCGACCTTAGATTCCGGAAATTTTGATGAGAATATTCGCAATGCACGGTCACATACTGGAGCAGCAGTGCTCGAACTTGGCCCTTCAGGCTGTTTTGTAAAAATAAAATCGCATTGAGTAGAATTTCACTTAATATTATAACATTATAACACACTTTATATAACTAGCTTAAACTTACTTGGTGTTTAGAGAGGTCCCAAAGCTTGAGAGACTTTGATGAAACCTGAGAAGAAGTGGTTTCATCCTCACCAACTGACACAAGCATATTCCGATGCTGCAATAATCAGACAATATCCTGTTTATATTTTCTAATAGGCTTGTGTGCGTGCGTGCGTGCGTGTTGAGACTGCAGATATCCACCATATTTATATATATGGCCGTGTGTTTGTATGCATTATGTTACAAATAATAGTGAATCTGCACGTCTGTCGCATACTACACAATTAAATGACCAAGTGAACTCAGAAATGGGAAAAATAAACATTAAGAAGTCCTTATATAAGGTGTGTGTGTGTGTTTTACACACACATATTTGAGTGATCGTAGTTGTATATATGTAAAGTTTTCAGATGGTGTGTATTTGCTGAAACTTTACATATACATTCATAGGACAATCATATATAATAAATACTATCACATACACCAGATATACATACCATCAATTTATATGCTCTTATACATTGATATGAAAACAGCTTTTTTGGTAATTCCATGAACTACAGGTGTATGTATGTATCTATATATATCTATAAAAATATGTATCTATAGAGATAAATACACACACACACATATGATCATATACAAAAGTTTTAGACAACAAAATGATCTTTCTATGAATAAGTATGTTTACTCATATGAAGTTCCGGATGGGCATATAGCACATATGGTATATGAGTACGGCTACAGACTTACGAGCCAAAACATTATATTTGCCTGAATAAGTACACAGGCTGACCTTGAGCTGCTGGAGATGGGAGACGGAGGTAGAATGCGCCTGGAAGCTGTAGCTGAGCTTGAAGCCTCGATCCAAGACATGAACCATGGCATCGTTCGATCCGAGCACGATCTGTCCCCTGCCGCTGCTGCTGCACACAACATTTTCCCGCAGCTGCCCCGCCGCTGTCGATCCGAGCGCCTTCTCCTCGAAGAACTGGAACTTCCTCCATTGATACATCGTTCCCGTTCAAGAACCCTAAATCCCCTCTTTAATCGCTTTAATAATTTATATTAACAAACTCGTTGAAAGCTGTATGTTTGATGTATAATCTGAATTTGTAAAATTAAATTATTATTAATATTTTAATTATCTTAAAATTTATATACATATGACATATTTAAAACATATATACGTGGCTTGTTTTTCTGAAGCATTAATTAAATTATTATAGATTTTGGATTTTGTGATGTATATATATATATTAAATATACATGAACATATTATAATTAACTATTAAATTTGTATTATTGATTTTGAAATTAAAATTTATTAAATAATAGTCTTCAAACATAACTAACTTAAATATTAAAATTTATAAATTTACATTTTAGATTTTAAGTTAAAACTAATATTTGATTATTACAAGTTTAGAATAATTAATTCACAAATATTAAGATATACAATCACTATTATTTTTAGAATAATTAGAATAATATTATAATTAGAATAAGCATGAATAATTAATAAATATAATTAAATTTTAACAATGAAGGCAAAAAATATCATTCTATCTAATATCTCAGTTGTTTTTATTTGTATAATATAATTAAATTAAACAAGCTCTACTGTATCTATTTACTACCATAAAGTAATATTGAGGCGCTACGTGTATATTTTATTAATACTTATACGATTGAACTTAGAATATAAACATTTTGATTAAGGGTGACAGCGAAGGGCAGTTAAGGGTAAGTCAGAAATAAGGGTTTAGGATTTATCCATGAGAGGGCAATGGGGCAGGAGCATCACGAACAGGAGAGAGTTCTGGGTATGCAGGAGGTACATTTCTTCCTCTCCATCACAAGGCGCTGCAATACACACAGATTTCCCAGCAGATGACAGAGCGGAGTTGTGTAAGAAGCTCTCGGAATCGAGGGAGAGGGAAATCAAGGCACTGAAAATGGCACTGCAGGCGCGCAAGTCCGAGACGAACCTCATCTCGATGTTCAATAAGAGGATGAAGATCGATGTGGGAGCCATGAAAGGAGGCCAGAGCGACGAGCTCGAGGCGCTGCAGAAAGCACTGGTTCATCAGGAGCAGCAAAATGTGAAGCTCCGGGACGAGAATAACCGGCTCCGTGACCAGATTGAGTTCCTCAGGAAAAATGTGGTTAATCCTGCTAAACTGAGTATTAAACCTGTTAATAATTCCACTAGTGAACACGGGGAATCATCAAAAGGTATGTTTTATATATACATACAGTACAGTTTAGATGAGAACACACACACACACACACATAGAGAGAGAGACGTGTGTGTGTGCATATCGTGGCAACTCCATTATAACACCACATGCACGTTTAGGTACATGTACTGTTTGTGCAGATATTGAACAAAAACCAAGCAGCATAGATTTTGCACATCCCTGGATGGAATGGAAGTTGTTTATGGAGCATCTCAAAAAGAACTCACATCTGAAGCTATCTGAGGTAATGAACTAAAAGGCTCTTATTTAGTCTTTATATATGCTATATATATGACTTATACATTTTTATATACTTAACTAATTAAGATCCTAGATACAAGAAACCGATCTGAAGTCTAGGGAGGAAAAGATCAAAGCTGCTGCCATGAGCTTCTGTCAAATGCATGAGAATATAGTTCGGTAAGTGTGTGTCTGTGTGTAGTGTGTGTGTGCTGATTTCGTGTACAGACGACTCTCACAGGAAGACTTAGTTGTATTTGGTTCTTTTGGATGCCCCAACACAGATAGGAGAATAGTAAACTCAGGAAAGAGATTAAGAAAGTTTTTGAACCTAGCTGAAACAGACGTAAGTTTCGATAATTTAAATAATTCTCTCTCTCTCTCTCTCTCTCTCTCTCTCTCTTCTCTCTCTATATATATATATATATATATGTAATAAAATGTTATATATACCAGGTGTGCAGGTTCTGTAGCTTAGGAAATGTGTGTTCGAGGGCACACGCGGAGAACAGTCAGAATGGGGCAGATGTAGAAACTAGCGATGTGGTGTGGCTGCTTCTTCAGTTTGGTCTTGACACAGTTAACAAACCCGTCGAGAAACGGCCCCTTCCTGCACACATTCAGAAAACCATCACAAACCTGTTTAAGCAGCTTGTGTTTCTTGCAGAGAATCCTAAGCTTACTGTCATGCCTCAGGGAAGGAAACCGAGTTTACAACCGGTGACTGGAGGTGTACAAGGTATGCATTTTGTTAATATTCTTAACTTGACACAGTTAAGCTCGTAGCTTGCTAAGCTCTTGTTAATTTTTGTATTGGTATATTAAGTGTTGACTTCTTACAGCTGCAAGACACTCAACTTCAGTGGGAGTAGACTTTGTCGAGGATGTGATACTCCATGTGGGCTTGATATACTCAGATTAGGGGAGTGGAAATGCATCAAGTAAGTTTATGGTGTGTGTGTGTGTTTTACTATTCTGTCTGTTCACAAAGCTCCTCTCTCTCTCTCTCACCACATACACATATGAAGTACACATGCTTGTGTGTGTGTGTGTGAGTGAGTGTTGTGATTACATATGTGTTGTTTACAGATGCAACTCAAAGAACAATGGTAGTTGTATTTTATGTCAAGATGCAGCACACCGCGACCACCTAAGGAGGTTAAACCTGGAGACTGGGAATGTCCAAAGTATGTATTTTTAAATATTTTTTATACATATTATATACGTGTATATTGAATGTGTGTATGTATATGAACACGATTTAAGGAGCGTATGTATGTTAACAGGTGTAGAGGTGTGAATTTTGCGAGGAACAAGGAGTGTTACAGGTGTAAAACGAAGCAGCCATCAATCAAAGGGGAAATGATTGGAGTAAATAAGAACATAGCACTTGAGTTGGCTTCAAGGGAACCACCGAGCATCACTTCTTTGGGTGTAACACCTTGGTTAGTGAGTGAAGAAGAGAAACAGACTTCCTTGAATAGGTAAAACTTAGCTAGTTAATAATTATATCATAGAGAGATACTTCAAGTTCAATCCGATGCATTCTCCTCGTTTATCAGTGAGAATCTGAACTGTGCCAAGTGTTCATCACCTTGAGAGAAAAGTGCTTGAGTTTATACATTACATGTGTGTGTGTGTATTGTGTACATAGATTGTGTATCTACACACACGCACGCGCACACACACACAGCTTACCAAAAGTGATGGAACTTCCTGAGGGAACGGGAGTGACAGCTCCAGGGCGTAATCTCTTTCTGTTAAGGAAAGTTCCATTTGTGCTATCCAAGTCTGTTACCATGAGCACTGTTTCCTTCTTTTCCAAGCGAGCATGTACCCCCGAAACTATACATATTCATGGAGTTAGTCTTGTGTGTGTGCGTGCGTGCGTGCGTGCGTGTGTGTGTGCTAACCCGTTGGGACTGATATGACAATGTCTGCTTTGTCCTCCACCCGTCCGACTGTGACTGAGTCCTGTACTATTGAAGTCCTTTGTTTCTCTCTCTCTAATATATATATATATATATATATATATTAAAGGACTTACGGAGGATAGCTCGAATGCACTTGGCATTGGAATTTGCTGACCAATGTGTCTGCAATTGCCATCTCCTGCAGCAAGTAATAAAATGTTCAAAAACAATAAAGAATTAAACACATACACGCACACACATGCACACGTACTGTGTATGTGTGTGTGTGTGTTGTGTAGACTTACCAACTGGTTCCAGAACCCACCGGACGGGAGTAGTCTTGGGCAACTCAGGCTCTGAATCGACGGCTGAAGCAATGCAGGATCGATTCAGTCTGATCCGCCGGCAAATCTGGGCCCTTGAACATTGCAAATAGGAGAGCTTAAGGGGAGATGTTGTGCTTGGGTTGTAGTGTATATTCTTGCCACATTGAACCACACAAATAGACGGCCTTGTCGCGGGAGACAGACTTAATAATGATTGTTGCTGCATAGCTTCCTTCAACTAATGTCCCCCTATCATGACACAGATTCCTTATCTTCAACAACGAATATTCGCATTTTTTGACGCTAAAATCATTTTTGTTATTATTGTTTAAAAGAGATTAATCAAAATAAGTCTGACGTTTTTATATTATAAATTACATTTATATTTATTTATTATAAATCTTAGTAAGTTAACATTACTTAGGAGAAATAAAAATATAAATAAATGAAACACACATATATACATACATTTATGATTATATATATATATATATATATATATATATATATATATATATATATATATATATATATATATATATATATATATATAATTTTAAATTGTAAGAATTAAAAAGTTCTGAGCAATGAAAACTGGTTATATATAATCTTTTTTTTCTAATTATAAATAATATATTTATAATATGTTAAAGTTATATTGTTCACATAGTGATATTGAAATTTATAATTTAAAGTTTATGATTTATGATTTAAATTTATAATTTAAAGTTAATTTTGTTAAACTATTTTAACAAATAGTGAGTAGCTAACATAAATCATTAAATTATTTTTAAAATCAATAAATATTTTAACTTACACAATAGTTTACACGTACAAAAAACTCTATAATTTATATTGGCATAATTTAATTTTATCTTCCTTCTCTTTACTTAATAATTAATATTTTCTTATGGTCTCAAATATTCTTCCCTTGTATAATTTAATAATGATTATTATATTGTATATAAAGATAATCTGAATATTCTTAGAATGATTCTTTTTTAAATAAATATACACTAGTAAATGAATGCGTGCACAAGTAGACAGATTTGAGCGATTGATCAGGTCGTGCAACACAGTCCGAGATGCAAGACGTATACACAACGAGCTCCTCGGGAGCAGCCTCAACAAGAACACGTACCTCGGTAATCTCCTCATCGAAATCTATGGCAAATGCAGGAGCGTGGGCGACGCCTCTAAGGCATTCGACTCCATCGAGCAACCCAATGTCTTCTCATGGAACATGCTCATCACCGCATATGCACAGAATGGTCATCTCCTGCAGGCCAAGAACCTCTTCGATACATCCCCGGAGAGAAACGCAGTGTCATGGAATAGCATCCTTACAGCATTTGCCCACAAGGGGCAACTGCAGGAAGCTCACATTCTCTTCAACAAGATGCCCCAAACACAGTCGTCTCCACAACTGCGACGATCGTTGCATTTGCGGGAAGCTCACGAATCGAAGAAGCAGCCCAGTTGTTCGAAAGAGTTCCGGAGAGGGATCCCGCCTGCTGGAATGCAATGGTTACTGCATATGCCCAACAAGGGGAAATTCACCATTCGAAGAACTTGTTCGATGAGATGCCGAGACGGAACGTCATATCGTGGACTTCCATGATCCAAGCACATACACAGAGCAGGGACATCGAGCAGGCAAGGAGCTTCTTCGAGAGGATGTCTTGCAGAAACGCTTTCTGCTGGAACACACTCCTCGCCGGATACGTGGAACTCGGGCAAATCCAGGAGTGTGTCCTCTTGTTCGGGACATGCCGGAGAGGAACCTGATCTCGTGGAACGTACTGGTACAAGGATACGCCGAGAGACGGGAAATACAGAAGGCGGAATTTGTACTCGGGAAGATGCCCGGCAAGACGTAGTCGCGTTCAATGCCATGATAACGGGATACGCCAGGCACCGGGGAGACGGGCAAGGCGAGGGAAGTCTTCGAACACGTCCCCACAAGGACGTTGTTACGTGGACCGCGATGGTGCAGGGATACGCCGAGAGTGCGGGTTCACCGAAGCGAAGCTCTTGTTCGACTCCATGCCGGAGAGGGACGTGGCGTCGTGGAACGCGATGGTTGCTGCGTACGCACTCAACGGACACATGACGGAAGCAAGGGAGATGTTCGAGAGAATGCCGACCGGGCACTTCCTAGCGAGCTTTGCAATGATTATCTCGTATGCCCAAGCTGGGCATGTACATGAGGCGAAGGCGTGCTTCGACAAGATACCGGACCCGGACACGGCAGCGTATTCTGCATTGGTCGCGGCATATGCCCACAACGGGGAGTGTTTGTCGGCCAGGGTGCTGTTCGACGGCATGCCGACCCGCGGTTTATCTACGTGGAACACCATCATTGCAACGTACTCCCGAAACGGGCATGGTAACGAGGCACTGTATATGTTTCAGAAGATGGTGCTGGAAGGGGAGAGGCCCGATGACATCAGTTCGTCGAGGTTATCAATGCATGTAGTCACTTGGGATATGTGGAGAAAGGGATAGAGTATGTCAGGTACGGGATCCGGCAGGATTATGGGAATATTCCAACCAAGGACCATTATTGTTGTACCATCGACCTCCTTGCCAGGCTGGAAGAGTCGAGGACGCAGAGGATCTCGTTAACAACATGCCGTGGTTGCCGGACATGGTCGCCTGGAATACGCTGCTGAGCGCGTGTAAGATGCATGGTGAGTCTGAGCTCGCCAATAAGGTGGCTTCAAACACATTCCACTCTGATTCAACTGTCTCTACTCCATATGTCTTACTCTCTAGTATGGTTTCCAAATAATTTCAAAAAAAAGAAGAATAATGTATTAAATTTATTAATATAATTAATATAAAAATAAACCTCTGATCCTTACTTCATAAGCACCATAAATGAGACCCACTTTCTGTGGAAGTGAGGAGTGAATTAACTTTATATAATAGATCATCCTGTCAGCAAATATACTAATATATTCAAATTATTGTATAGTTTAAAACTAAGTGTGGGATATTAATTTACAAAGATTCATTGATTTAGTTTATCAACATGGCAATGATTCTACAACAAAATAACAATAGATTCGAAAGTGGGAATATACGAATGGAATCTTGAGCCCTATTATAGGGTATATTCTGCCTGTGTTTAGTCAAAACGGAGTTTGGGGGGATCTGAGAGAGAGTGAGAGAGATGAAGAGGCTCCCAGTGAGCGGGAAGATCTTGTTGTTAGTGGGATTGTTGGTGCTTTCATACTATTTGGGGCGGCCGATCTACTGGGAAGTCATGTCCCGCGCTGTAGAAGGATATGGTCACCGGTTCGATTACAAACCCCTAGGTTCGTCCCAATTCCGATTCTAGATTATACATATATACACATGCATATGCCATATATATATATAATCTTTTAATTACACCATGCTGCATTTTGGTATAATGTATATATTTTATATACATAGATAAACACAGATTGCATTTCTGTTAACTACATTACTATGTCATTGTAAATACGATATAACATCATATACAAACATACGCACACATTGACATTACATAGCATTTCTTTTTCCTCTGTCTGTCAAAGATATATACATCTATACATACGTCTCAGGTATCCATGCGTGTATCAAATATATACACAGATATGTATGTATGTATGTTTGTGAAGGTAAGATAGGCATACCTGCACATCTGTAGTGGTAGATTTGATTCGCTCATCAACAAACTTCTAGGCTGTCACCTATATATAAATATGTATGTATGTATGTCTTTTCTCTTCTCTCTTACACACCCACGCACGCACGCACACAGAGATTGCGGGTTCTAGCCTTATCAAATGTTTTCAAACATATATACGTATGCACGCATACATGTCTTTCTCCATTCCTGGATAATATAATTCATTTTAGAACTGTCTTAAACGTTTCATAATTATGAGTCAGTGTGTGTTTGCATATGAGAGAGAGAGAGAGAGAGACGACTCAGCACACATACACACACACACACATAGATATTGCTTCGTTATGTATATATGTGTATTCTGTGTTGTCTTATATCTGCGTTTTCTTTGAGAACACACAGATGAATTTAAACATCTCTCTCTCTCTCTCTCTCATAAAAAACGCACGTACACACGGAAGCAAAAATCTCTCTCTCTCTCTCTCGATATATATATATATGTGTGTGTGTGTGTGTGCACGGACAAGGAATGTGTGTGTTTGCACCTGTGTATATTCATGATTGTTTGTGGCTGGATGTTGTCAACACAACCCATAGACCACGTACTTATTCGTATAGGTGTACTCACATATATACACACCCAAGGAAGCACGCATGCACACACACACTCATTATGGACTTTGTGAATGCAGAGCCCGTTATCGCGGTGAAAAACGTTGAGCAAAACACAAGGAAGACAGAAAACGATCCCAACAAGTTCAAGTACCACAAGGTACTGCAAATGCCTGTGTGGCAACCCCCACCAAAGGGAACTTCACTCCCTCCACGGGAGGCCTTTGCGCTCACGAAAGAGATGATAGATTTTCGTGCCAAGAGTAATGTGATTATCGTAACCTTTGCTAATCATGCATTTGGGGACTTCGTATTAACGTGGGTTAGACACTTAACCAACGTGGACGTCACCAACCTTCTTGTTGGTACGTGTTATTCTGCAATATACACATACATCTCTCTCTCTCTCTCTCTGTGCGCACACGCACGCACGCAGGCACACGAGCACACACACGCTGTGTCTTCGTTTTATGCTTACATTCTTTTTTAAGGGTGTCTTCAACATTCTTCTTAATATGTTTTAATATTTATATTTACACAGACTTTATATATCTATGAAGTATAACCCACCGTATATGTGTGTCTATGCGGACAAATATATGTGGTCATACATATATGTGCTAAACAGTAGATAATCTGCATGTGTATGTCGTAAGTATATAGTTTGTAAAATTCTCTAATGTACCATATATATATGGTTCATATATCGTATGTGTGTCACATAGTCATGCATATGTGTATATCTATGTAGTTTTATGTAGTATATCTATGCATGTGTACTAGTGTATGTTATATACAATACTATTTGACATTAAAAAAATGCATGTTAAACTTTGACAGAGAATCTAGTATTCCAACGTGAGCACATCCCCATGTAGATATTATACTCTTTATTTATAGACTTGTCTCGTATGCTTTCCGCCACATATACTTTATCATACTTAATATTAAAATTATTATGATGCTTTATCATAAGTCTGGAATAACAGGCATATCATTGTCCTTATGTGATTCTCGGAATATACGAATCCCAATAATCAGAAACTCTTTTTATCACTTAAATAAACTATCTCTCTCCCCAGGACTTACTATTGTTTATTGCTATTAACTATTAACTCTTGTACATTTAATTATATAGCTATATGTTGTTAAATATATTCTTATTGAATATATTAGGAGCTATGGATCGGAAGCTATTAGAAGAGCTGTTCTGGAAGGGTGTGCCTGTGTTTGACATGGGGAGTGAAATGAACACTGCTGACGTGGGATGGGGAACGCCCACGTTCCACAAAATGGGACGTGAGAAGGTGTATTTGGTAAATGAAATCATGGCCATGGGATTTGAAGTCCTGTTTTGTGACACAGACATGGTTTGGTTAAAGGTGTGTGTGTGTGTGTGTGTGTGTGTTATAGCATGTTATGATATTAATACTATAGTTACCATATAACAAAAAAAACTTCGCTAATACACTATACTCTAGGTTACACATTATGTGGAACTTACCATGAAGATTGCATGTGTAGTATCATATGTATGTTGTGCGTGTGTGTGTGGATATTGCTTAAAGTATATATTAATTTGATGTTTTTATTATGGCTGTTCAGAATCCTTTACCATATGTGAGGAGGTACTTTGATGCGGATATTCTGGTATCTAGTGATGCTGTAGTACCTACAGTGACCAATGATGCTTTAGAAGATTGGAGAAAATGTAAGTGAATATATATGATATAAACACTATATTTATTACCCTGGTATATTGTGTTCACACATGTGTGTGTGTGTTTAATACACGGTCCTACTTTTAAATATTAAAACTGTGACATTAAGGTTGTAATTGTGTAGTATGTATTAAAAGATATTAAACATAGTATATTATGTAATCTAGAACCATATTGATATATAATTTTCAGCATATGCCGCGTTAAACATTGGAATATTCCACTGGAGACCAAGTGAGCCTGCAAAGAAATTTGCCAAGGCATGGCAAGTACAATTAGAGGATGAGAAAATATGGGACCAAAACGGGTTTAACGAGTTAATGCAAAACGGGACACGTGAGCCTGTTAATGCAGATAATAATCATGGATTATTCTATTCATATGATGGTAAACTAAAGGTTGGCATATTACCTGTGAGTGTATTCTGCAGCGGACATACATATTTCGTTCAGGTAACACTAATTTAATATTACTAATATTATTTAACTATTAACTAATCTAGTTAAATTAGTTAATATGATTGTTTAGCTATTGATACATTAATATTAAGCTAATTAAATTATTTTCTGACTTATTTTCATATGATTATGCAGCATTTGCATAAACAGTTTGGGCTTGAGGTATATGCAGTGCATACAACGTTTCAGTTTGCAGGAACAGAGGGTAAAAGGCATCGTCTTCGTGAAGCTAAACTTTTCTTTGACAAACCAGAGTATTATACAAGCCCTGGTTAGTATTTATATGTATATAAATATAATACTTAGTTGCATATACTAGAGAGAGAGAGAGAGAGAGAGAATTAATCTAAAGAAATGTCAATGTAGAGGCACAGATGAAGTACATAAAGGATTATATACTTATATAATAACATTAAGATTTATTATATATTTATGTAGGTGGCTTTGTTACGTATAACGCATCTATACCTGGAGAGCTGTTAACTGGAGGAGCTCACACAGTAGAGACACACTTTGCTTTGGTCAACTATCAAGTACTTTCTCATTGTATTTTCCTTAAACTTAATTTTTCTTTATATACACATATATATACATATTATACATAATTATTTTATTATTCATAAACTATTATTTATATTATATGTGGCATAGCTTTTATGCTTTATATTAATTTACATATTCTCTCTCTCTCACTCACTTTCTCTCCCTCTCTCTTTCTCTCACACACACACACACAAAACAAAATATATTTGTATACATATACACATGCATGTAATTATCTAATATCTGGTTTTGCAGTTGAGACAAGTCCGTCAAGCACTTGCCATCTCGTCAATACTTAATAGAACACTGGTAAATTATCTTTTTGTAATTGAACTATTATCGTTATATATATATATATATATATATGTTATTTATTTATTTATTTATTATTTTCTCCCGGCTTTTAAAATATATATATCAGAGCAGGTTGTTTCTCGGGCACACAATATTATGTATGTATATTTTGATCAGTAAAGTGTATATCAGAACCTATCTCTCTCTCTCTCTCTCTCTCTCTCTCTCTCCTCTCTCTCTCTCCTCTCTCTCTCATTATGTTTACTTTGATACACTCTTTATGCATATATGTAATGCAAAACTCATTAAATATTTTCATCTTTATTAAAGTAAATCAATCATTTTACTAATTATTTATTTCAGGTAATGCCACCACTTTGGTGTAGATTTGATCGTCTATGGTTTGGTCATCCAGGAGTCTTACAAGAAACTAAAACCCCACAACCATTTTTGTGTCCAATGGACCACATTTTTGAGGTATATATATACGTATGTATATGTTTATATATGTGTGTGTATTTATATATAAATATATATGTATGTGTATATATTGTGGTGCTTATAGGTTCAGAATATGTTGAAGCCTATACCAGAGGAGACGTTTGGGCCAGGAATTGATTTCCGCGAATATTCTTTCTTAGAAAACCCTGCTGTTTCACACGAGGTAAATTAAGATATAGTTAAAGTTAAGATTCTTTATTATCTGATTAAGCTTAAATTAATTTATTGATTAGTTATAAGTTAAGTAATTAAATGAAAGTTAGAGTTACAGTTATTTAAAAAGTGAATATTTTAGGTGAAATCTTCCAAGTTGACGGTCCAGATTTGCGAAGAAGACTGCCCATCTGATTCGTCACAAGGAATACTTCAGCTGTCTCGTAACATGACCGATAAACAGGTGTGTGTGTGTGTGTGTGTGTGTGTGTGTGTGTGTGTGTGTTGTGTGTGTGTATGAGAGAGAGAGAGAGAGAGAATTTATGTACGTTTTCCTTATAACAAATATTAATATTATTATTATTGTGGTTCTACTGTTATTATTTTATGTTCTTTGTATTCGATGCAGATAAGTGATAATCTAATGCAATACAAGGATGTTAAAGTTCTCGAATTTACATCGATGCAAGATGTATTCGGTGGTTTTGTAGACAAGGTACTCCTCTCTCTCTCTCTCTCTCTCTCTCTCTCACACACACACACACACACACACACGCACTCACATGGACAGACGTATTTGAACTAAACTTATAGAGAGAGAGATTGTAGGGGTTACATACACAACTTGTGTATATACACGTATTTATTTACCCTTTTACCAGGAAAAAGGGTCTCTCCCATTCTTGGAAATATACATATATAGAGAGAGATTGTAGAGGTTATATACACATATGACTTGACATTGATATGTATTTATTTACCCTTGTACCAGGAAAAAGGGTTGAAGTTTAGAAAAAGGGTACAAACGTATACAGGGATATGGTGCTGCTTGGAGAATATGGTAAGGGGCCATATATATTATGATATTTTCTGGGATGAGAAGCCACGTTGGAAACCAATACCTCCATTAACTCAAGACGATGATCACCCTGTTTTAGACTAAACAAACGCATTTAAAACATTAATAATAAAACCTAAAAAAATAACCAATCAATTTTCTAAATTAACTTTAATCTTTTGTCAATGTTAAAAAAATTGATTTATTATTAAAATACATAGAAAAGGATCTTACTGATTGTATACAAGTGGACACGCGGCAGAATCTTGAGAAGCGGAAATTTGACGGTTCCGATCCTGACCACGTCTATAGGACCACGTGATTCGTAGGATAGATCCGGCGGCTAGGATGGTTTTCAAACGCACAATGTGTATAATGCAGATCGATTGAGTTTGTATAGGGTTAGGGCGATTGCGTAGGAGGAAGAAGAAGTTGCAGCGGCGAGTCATAGAAGGTCAGTGTTCTTCATAGTCTGCTTTTTTTCGCCTTAGATTTCTTATATATTTGTAGACATCTATCGATTTGATGCATAAATCACTCAATTTGTACATATTTCTATGGTAATTTATAGATGCATAACTCAATTTATACATATTTCTATAAATCGAATATTTTCTACATAGTATGGTAAAAATCGGTCGATTCTGTGTCTATATTGTTGTATGCTTTTATGCTTTGGTTTAGATCCTTAATCTATATTTTTAAATACATATGAGTGCGTTTATATATCTGCCTAGAGAGACATGTCGAGTGGAACAAGGAAATTCGGGAGTCAATTATTATATACATAACTCAAACGGCATAGTACCACCCCGATGTTATGTTTAACTCTACCATATTTTGTATACATATGTATTGTGTATATAGATTTAGAAATGTTTGACGTCAACTTGGTTGGTGGGTTTTTATGTTACAGTAAAGTAAATGTTATGGATATGTCGTTTCAAGCATCTGTGTAAATATACTTATGTCGTTATCTTATATATGATACGATATATTGTTGTAAGACACATATGCATACATATGTCAGATTATATGTATAATGAGCGCGCTTGTGTAAAAGTATTATGGTTAATGTAATGCTGAGATGTTATTATCAGTTTGCTCTTATGAGTTGTTCATTCTTTTTAATTCACATAACTTGTTTCTTAGAATGCATTACTTGTACATAGATATTCCGATAGCTACATCGTATTGCTTTTTGTTCTTGTATTTCAGGGCAAATAGGCTGTTTTGACGTGATTTTTTTTCATGTGTAGAACAAATGGAAGCACCACATAACGAGGAGAATCAAAACCAGGCGTACTTCTGCTACCAGTGCAACAAGGAGGTAGCTGTAGAGGGAACACAAGCAGGCATGACATGTGCAGAATGCGAGGGGGGATTTCTCGAGGCAATTGCAACGGTGACCCGGAGTTTCGTCGTCCAACAAGGCGACACAGCAGAGACGAAGGAACTCTTCTGTGAATGATTCCAATGCCTTGTCCCTCAGCGATGCCAATACCTTATCCCTCAGCGATGCCCTGGAGCATATGTACCCCACCAGATGCTACAGATGGTTCATATGATTCTGGAATCTGCTCGCACAGGAACCATAGACATCCTCCACAGGAGGATCCTCACGAGGAGTCTCATACAACACCTGAGGAAGGCGAGGTTGTCAATCACGAACATGTGGAGAATTCAGACGAAGAGTGAGACGGGGGGCCTCCGGTTGGAGCTCGAGTCTTTTGATCTTAACGAGAATGAGGACGATGATGAATGGGAGGAAGCAGACGAGGACGAAGATGTGTTGTAAATCCCCACGAAATGTGAATTCCCACGAAGAGGAGCACGAGGAGAGAGCCAGAAGGGCTAGGAGCAACCTTACGGTCTACATGAGAGAGCTCTTTCAGAGTCTGATGGACCAGAACGTGGAGGTACGCGTAGAGCTTCCGGACATGTATCTGGGCAATCCCGGTGATTATCTGGACTCGAGGGGGTTCGAACAGCTCCTCCAGCAGCTGGCTGAGAATGATAACTCTCGCCGTGGAGCACCGCCAGCGTCTAAGTCCGCTGTGGAGAAGCTAGAGATGGTTAAGATCAGGCAGGAGCATATTGATGGTGGGATAGCCGTCTGTGCTATATGCAAGGAGCAAATGTTACTCGATGAGCCGGCTAAGCAGCTGCCGTGCTTCCATCTGTACCACCAGGAGTGCATTCTTCCTTGGCTGGGATCGAGAAACTCTTGCCCAGTGTGTAGATACGAGCTTCCTACGGATGACCCCGATTACGAGGAACAGAAGAAAAACAGAAAGGGTCATGAGTCGGTGTCCGGGAGTTCGAATCCGGTCTCCACGGCTCAGGAAGTTAATGGGACCTCGGACTGTGGTCAGAACTCGGGTGGTAGTACTTCAGCCTCCGACGCTTGCCGAGATAGTGAGGAGTATGTCGGACAGCCGAGCATGGAAACGTCCAGGGGAGTTTATGGTTCGGGCAGACTTCGATATCCCTTCGGGCATAACAGGTGACAGTTCATTGGGCATGGCTAGTGAGAGCATAACCGGTGACGATAATCATTCGGAAATAACAACATCGGACACGGATGTAACAGGTGACAGTTCCTCGGATACACCCCGATTGGGCATGGTACTTGAGAGTTCACCGGACGTGGGCATATCCGGTGAACATAAGAGGTCCAAGGCAGGTTCGCACACGTTGAGGAGCTGGTTGTTGCTTGCGGTTGGGCCTGTGTTAAGTGTGATGGGGTTGGTGTTTATGAATCATTTAGTGGGGAGCAGTGGGTTAGAGGTGTTGGGGTCGGCTCAGAGGCATTGGTGGTCTTTTAATTGAGAGGAAAAGAAGTTTTTCTTCTCTGGTTTGGGTTTGAGATTGGGTCTTGTAAGTATTTTCCTTAATAACGTATGCCTTTTGTAAAACTGCGTGCGTGTGAGAGAGAGATACTTGTGAATTGTATTGTCTCAAAAAGTCCAAACAGGATGTCGATGTGTTTGTTTAATACGCAAATATTGTGATAAAATTATATGACTACTTAGATAGTTAAGTTATATAATAAAATTAAACTATTATTTACGGATGTGAGAGCTTAATTATATTAACTCAAAACCCTAACTTATATGCAAGAGCTACTTATTCATATTAAAAATCAATCCTATGGTTATTAAAATCTCATTACGTTATTAATGGCATTTTAATTGTACACGTAGACATTACAAAGAGAAATAACATATATAAATTACAAAGAAAATAACATATATAAATAAATAAATTATATGTATATAAATATAATTATATATATGTGTGTGTATATTTAAATTTGTTTATATGTATTTTTCACAAGTTTTTAAATATTTATTTTTGCAAGTTTTGAAAGAAAGATAAATATGCAAAGAATGTGATGATTTTATTCAGCTCACAAACCATGCTTATATACAAGAGACCTTCCGCCATGTTGCACTGACACATGGGGACCAAATCACCACCCATGTGTCACTATACATTTGTGTATATACACATGCATATATACAATATACAGTATCTTACATTATCAACCACATACATGGGGACCAAATCACCACCCATGTGTCACTATACATTTGGGTATATACACATGTGTATATACAATATATAGTATCTTACATTATCGTCCCCTATGTGGTTGTGTTGACAGTGATAGATTTGATGGTCCTGGATTCGTGTAAGCTGGCTCATCTAAGGACCAAATCACCACCCATGTGTCACTATACATTTGGGTATATACACATGTGTATATACATAATTAGTATCTTACATTATCGTCCCCTATGTGTTGTGTTGACAGTGATAGATCTAATGGTCCTGGATTCGTGTAAGCTGGCTCATCTAAGGACCAAATCACCACCCATGTGTCACTATACATTTGGGTATATACACATGTGTATATACAATATATAGTATCTTACATTATTGTCCCTATGTGTTGTGTTGACAGTGATAGATTTGATGGTCCTGGATTCGTGTAAGCTGGCTTATCTAAGATATGACCGAATGTACTTAACGAGTCTCGAACGACAAACCATTTCATTCAAATTACATGTACTATCTCAACCTCATGCGATCCTATTGACTATACATATATACACCTAAGGACCAACCTTTCAGAGTACTCGATATGAACCAAGCCACTTATGTAATAAACCAATTGCAAGCCCAAGTGCAGTCAGTTTGGAAAAACGTACCAATACTAAGTCACTTTAGCATGGTGGAACTTGATGTCGTGCATTATAAAAGATTGCTGCTATAATTGAGCTTGACCAAGATGTTCAGCAAACTCTGCATGTAGAAGAGGCAAGATAGCATCCAAGTGTCGAGCCCACATCTTTGCATCCTCGACAAGTGGCAAATTCGATGATAAACCTAATTCATTAGGCAACTTAGGATCATATCCATACAATGCCTTGAATGGAGAGATACCAATCAAAGTATGAATGCCTGTTATATAAGCAAATCTCAAGCATCACAAATACCAATCACAATCAGTATAATTGAAGTTCACATACTTTGAGATCATACTCTTGAAGGTCTAATTTAATCGCTCCATCAAACCATCAGTTTGTGGATGATATGGAGAGGCAAATGAATGTTTATCCTTAATCTCTCACACAACACTCATAATACCTCTACAATGAAAGCGGGCCATTATTTGATAATATCCACTCTAGACAAGAATGTTGCAAAACTACATTATTGAATAGAAACAAAGTTGTTAACATGGCAGTTGCATTTGGAAGAGCACCAATTAAATTCACCACAATTAACTCAAAAGGGTGAACACATTGATGGATTCCAACATCCCCATAACCGAGTCATAGAGGAATTCCAAGTTTGACAAATGAGACAGCTCCGAATATACGTGATCACATCAGCACGCATGCTGGGCCAATAAAAAAACTGGCGGAGCTTCTATAACACTCGTTGTGACCAAGATGACCTCCAACAATAGGCGAATCATAATATGCTCGAAGAAGGTGCAGAACATATACAAAGGGTACAGTCAAACACAATCTGTCTTCTAGATTTGTCACAATGAAATAAAATAAACCGTCTTGAAGTCGAAACTGAGCATGATATTGTCGAAACTGAGGTTCAGAAGAAGGATTTATAAACGCATCCCGTAATTGCCTTGTTTATGGTTCATATTTTTGGGCATCCTGCCACTGTTCCAAGGATGGTAAGTCGACATCGAATACTTGAGGGGCTTGTATTAAATCGAATGCCACAGCTACTACTTGAGCAGGCAAAGTGGAAATGAAAAGGAGTGCTTGAGAAAGTGCATTTGCATCCACCATTGTTCGCCCAGGCATGTGCACCATTTTAAAGTTATATACCTAGAGACGTAATGCCCATCTGGCTACACGACCTACTAAATTTTTTCATTTTAATATGGAAGTGACAGCAGCATAATCGTGTTTCACTCTCATGCAACTAGGCATGAAGTCGTTCAAAACCCCAAACAGCAGCAAGGCATTCTTTTTTAGTAGTGGAATAATTTCGCTTAGCAGGCTCAAGCACTCGACTAGTGTAAGTTACCGGGGTCGAATCGTAAGATTCACAGCATCGGTTTCATCAACACACCACCAATATCAATATCTGATGCATCTACTCGTAAAATGAACGAACGAGTAAATCTGGGTGTGAAAGCAGTGGTGGAGTTGTCAAGAACTCCTTTAATTAGTCAAATGCCTGCTAACACCTGTGAGTCCACTTGAAAGGTACCTATGAACAAACTAACTCCCAAAGAAGGGCAGTTCGATCGACAAGATGATCAATAAATCGACCCAAGTACTGTACCTTCCCTAAGAAACGCTGAACTTCCTGTACTGTATGGGGACGAGGAAACTCTCGAACAGCTCGCAACTTTGTTGGATCCACCTGTAAACTTTCTTGAGATATACGGTAACCCAAGTAAATGGTGTCGGTTGAACCAAATACACACTTTTTAAATTTCAACTTCAAGCCAACTTCTTGAAATTGATCAAAAACTTGATCAAGAACTCGTCGTACATCACGAATGTGATCCTCCCAAGAACCAGACCCATGAATGAGCACATCATCGATGAAATCGGCAGTGATATCAAGCATGTCTGAAAGAAGCTCATCCATTATGAGTTGAAAGGTGAAAAGAGCTGAAGTTAATATAAAGGGCATGACCAAAAACTTGTAAAGACCAAATGGTATCCAGAAGGCCATTTTTGAAATATCCTCCTCAGCCATAGGAACCTGTTAATATCCTGATGTTAAATCCAACTTAATAAACCATCAACTCTTACCTAAACGATCTAATAAATTAGTAAATTTGGAAGTGCATAAACATCTTTGATGATAACATCGTTGAGAGGTTGATAATCCACACAGAATCATATAGATCCATCATGCTTAGGAACCAAATGAGGTTCACATGCCCATGGAATTCGTGATGGACGACACACCCGCTTATCAATTATATCGGTAACAACTATTCACATGACCGATAACTCTATTGGTGACCTGCGTCGAACCGAAAGTTTGAAAGGCTTTGCATTGCTAGTGGGTATACAGTGTTAAGTCTTCACATGACCTTGGGATAGATCAAATTTGAACAAACTTGCATATTGCTGCTTAAGTTGTTCAATGTAGTGTACTCGATACTCAGGTGATGAATCTAGCATTTAAACTTGTTGAGATGAACACCACCCCAAGACTGGAAGGAAACGAGCTGTATGCATGATACAAACAGTAACAAGCTTCTCTAGATGTAAAGGAACAGATTGCAGAGACACAAACTCCAAGCGGAGGAGAGAGTGAAAAATCACACATACCTTTTGACTGCTTTAACCAATTACATCCCATAATAATCTCAAAGACCTGGGAAGGGACAACCCTAAGAGACCCAGAGGGAAACTTATGGTTGTCACCCATAACCAGCGTAGTCGAAGTGGTGTACTATAATACTTCACGAGACTGCCCATTACCAAATAAAATGTGCAAGACCTTATCTGCACGTCTTAAAGGTAATCAACACCGATGCACCAGAGAAGTAGTTATGGAAGACATATTGGATCCTGTATCCATAAGCACTGTGACTGAAAAATCATTTACCCGTACAAAAAATGTGAAAACTAAATGATTTGATGGTGTCACGACCCGATACAGGGGATATGTCTACAGGATATGTCTAGAGGATATGCTACAGGATGCCTAGAGGATAAGGGTCACCATTTTTAGCTCATGACTAGATTAGGCTCATCACCAGATTAGCTCTTGGAGTTGTGAGCATAAAAACTCCAACCTAATTGTTGTACAATCTAACACCAGTCATTCTACGATCATTCTTGTTCCTTGTTCTTGTCTTGCTCCTTGCCTCCTTTTCTCATCTTGATTCCTAATTCCTTGTCCTGCTCCTTGTTTGCTCTTGAGTTCCTAGTTCATGTCTTGCTCCTTGTTCTGCTCCTGAGTCAAGCCTTCTTGTTCTCGAAATCCTGCTCTCTTCCTTGTTCCTGGATCGTGACTTGACAGATGGAACTTGCAATCCCTAATATGCATAGCAAAAAAAACATGCCCTCCTTCACCTGTATGATTACTGGTTTTTTCGCAACAAATCCACCAGCAAGAGAGGCTTCGTCATCTAGAAGCTCATCATAAGACATAATGGCTGCCACAAGCATACCATCCAGAACATATGGCGCTAGCCTAGGTGTGGTGGACGCCAATCAAGATACACATCACATGCCCGCCAAGTGTGTCTAAGTGTCCAACATGCCCAATAATGAACTTGATTGGGTCGACCTACATTGTTCCGATTTCTCATGTCACAAATCCATGGATTTCGACTACCATGGGCAGGAATTGGAGCAAGTGCAAGAAGATTTTGTGGAGGTGGTCCACGAGGTTGGCCCCGAGGTGGCCCATGTGCAAGAGGTTGACCACGAAGGGCTTCGTGCCAGCACATACGCAGCAGCAACAACCTCCATTGGATCAGCACACTGAAAAGGGGGAGCATGTAACCCGAGGGGACCACGGCCCTCACCAAGCACCAACTCAAATCGTTGAGCTAGTGCAAAAGCCTCCTCCAATGTGGTTGGACAAAGAGCTCGAATGAATCAAACAAGTTCAGGTCATATAATTGGCCATAACATACCCAGCTTAATGGGCTCAGGCATGTTAGGATATGCACACCGAGCTAAATCCCAAACTTAATACTAAACCGCATAACAAACTCACCAAGATGTTGTCATATCGCATGTAGTTGTTAGAAAGCATCATCTAAGTCCTCAACTTTGCCAAACATACGTTTGAGGCATTTTGTCAACCGATTATTATTGGCTTGAATCTTTGCAGCCAATCCATTATACCACTTAAGTGCGGGGCCTTCCAAGCATGTAGGGAATTCTTTGAGAGCACAAGCCTCATCCTAACTATGGTAATGAACAATAACTTGGAAATGATCAAACCAGTGGTATACATCATCTCCCGAATCACCACAAAAAGATTAGGGTTGAACCCTTGCATTTTGTGACTTGTGAAAAGACGAAGAAAGTATTAAAAGTAGATCCCTCGGCATGAGGCTTAAACGGGGAAGAAGAGGACGGACCCTCAACAAAACGCTCCAATAACTTAGTTTATGCATCAATAGTAGTTGCAATAATATTAAAAACCATATCCACATTCATTGTCATGGAAACAAGAAAGGAAGAGGTGGAAGAGAAGGAATACTCAACTTCTCCACCAATGAAAGAACAGATAAATATGTAGAGAATGTGATAATTTTATTCAGCTCAAAAACCTTGCTTATATATAGGAGACCTTTTGCCACATGGCACACATGTAACGTGGCACTGACACATGGGCCAGATCACCACCCATGTGTCACTATGCATGTGTATATATACATGCATATATACAGTATACAGTATCTTACAGTTTTTATAAAATAAATATTTGTTATGTGAATTATAATTTTACCTTTTTAAAGTTTATGAATTTACATATATCCATACATATAAATATTTCATGTATTTACATGTGCTATTAACACTAATAAGAATGATAATATTAGTATTTATCAATTTTATCTTTTTAAAGTTTTTGAATTTACATATATCTCTATCATAATGTTTAATGAATTTACACATTTTAATAGTAATCACATAAATTAAATAAGAATGTTAATAAAATAAATTTCATTAAAACATAAACCGACTCATAATCCAAACAATTTTAAACAATGTATTCAATAATTTAAATATATTCAAACTTTTTCAATTATAAAATAATCAGATATTATACTCTTTAGGTCATAATTTATAACAGCTGTAGCTTATTATTTACTCATGTATAAACTTCTAATTCAAATCCACATGAATAATAAATTTGACTAGTAATACATTATCTATAATAAAATAATATAATTTTATTAGTCAAAAATTGTGAAAAAAAATACTTATGGCAATATAAAATATATGATTTTCATCTTTACTATTAAAAAGGATGTTAAAATATTAATAGCACGAAAATTCTTTTTAATTTAAATATGAAAACCTAATAATTAACAATATCAATTATAAAGATTTTCATATTTGACAATTAAAATAAAAGACATATCCATGTTAAAAATTAATAATATGAGCATTCCTTTCATTGTAAATAAAAAACTTAGCACAACATGCATGTGTAATTCTTCATTATCAGCTTTATTAACTCTTTACAAGTTCTCTCAATTTACGTTTAAAAAGTTAAGTTATACGATTTGTTTAAATACTTTAACATAAATAAGTCTCACGTTAAACTTTTAACAACTAAGATTAAATAACTCAAATATATTATAAATGGTCATATCATTCTTTTCAAACAAAACATTTATTTGTTAAAAATAAAATATGTATTCTTTATCACATGGATGTCATGTTAAAATATTTATGTACGTCATTTCAGCATGATTTGAAATATAATCTTATTTATCAAATAATTTTCTAAGATCCATGTTGGAAAGTACTTAAATATAAAATTATAATTTCACAAACTTTACGAATATAAATATGTAACTTCAATAAAATTTAAGGGTAAATATGTTAATTCTCTTATTTATAACTAACTAAATATGTAAATAATAACTAAATATGTAATTCTCTTTATTTATTTAATTTCTCTTTGTATATATACTTTACTTCTTCATCAATTATATTACATATACAAAAGATTTTAAAAATTTAGGAAACTCCAAAATTCATACTTTACATTTTACATAATATAATATTATTAAATAAATCTATAAGCCATCTTTACATAAAAATACATATTTATGCATATATATTTATAAGGTATGTGATTAAATAAGTACATATTTATGCATATATATGTTATAAGGTATGTGATTAAATAAGTTTTATTTTTAGTAAGTAATACATACTATAAGATTTGTAAAACTTTAATTTATTTATAAAGACAATTTTTTTATAGGATTAATAATTTTAATAATCGATATCTTTCATTCAATTTTTTTTTATTCATTAATAATTTGTTAAATAATGAATTGTTAATAATTAACCAAATCAGTTTTAATAAAGTAACTAATTACTTCATAATGAACTATCATAGTTTAATCAAATATATTTCAAGGTCGTTATTATTCTTCGGATTTAAATCTTTTATAATATAATTAGAAAGTGAATGATTTTAATATGATTACTTTAGAATTAAAATCGGAACGCCGTTTCTTCTTTATTTTAATTTGTTATTAAAATCTTAATCTCTTTTATATTCAATTTTTTATACAAGAATAATCCCAAAAATTCAAACTATTCATCAAACATAGTTTTAATTAATTCATGATTCTTAGGTTATGCATAATTTTATTATTTTTGTACAAGAATTTTAATCTTAAAAAGATATTTAATTGTTCTAATTTTACTTCCTTTATCAATTTGGTAAAGGTTTTATTCTTTTTATACATAATATATGTTCAAATGTACTCATTCAAACATAATATAATTAAATTAGATACTTATTTTTTAGATTATTATAATTTTAATATATTTCAATATAGTGCATTTCTCATATACTCCAGTCACTATTGCCTTTTAAATCTATGTTTAATCTCTGTGCATACGAGTGAAGTTTATTATTATTCATGTTTATAAATTTTTATTTGGACATTAAATGAACAATAAATTTTTAGTAGCAATATATTATCTAAAGTTAAAACATATATCACAATAAATTCTTTATTTTATTAAGTAATAAGAATGCATATAAGATTGTGGAAAATGTAATGTGAAAAACATAATAATCATAAATATAATTTTGTCTTTTACCAATTAAAAAAAAAGACATTTCCATATTAAATATTAACAACATGAATATTCATTTTAATTTGAATATGAAAACCTATTAATATATAATTGACAGTTTCCTAAACACATAGTTATGGAATTATCCTAAATAAAGGCATAAGTTACAAGCCACATCAATATTTATTTAAGTAATATTAACAGACATAAATAATCATATCTATTATCAAAAGAATTAATATATACATATATATAATTTATTGTCTATATAAATGTCTGATGTGTGTGTATATAAATGCACATCGCAATTGAAGACAATCCTAAGTGGTTTTGTTACTTTTAAAGCCAAGCATTCATGACAAATATTTGTTTATTTTATAGACTTTATATTATCGAAAAATTATATGTAAATATATAATTAGATTATAATGATATATACATTATATTACATATTTACATATATATTATAAATGCAGCTCTTGAATGGAGACAATCTTGAACTAATGTAGTTGCTAATACTAGAACTACATATTTGTTATTTGAGTGTGTGTGTGTGTGCGTAACTTGTGTTTGTGTTTGTTTCTTTAGAATGTGAGTGTGTTTATTTGTGTATGTTGGTAGTAGATTTTGTTTACATAAGAAGAATAGGCAACAATTTTATAACAACGGTAGCAACCAAGTGCAACTAAAGTTTATATTATTAAAAATTTAATGTAAAGTACAATGCAATATTATTTTAAATTAATTGAAGCATGATGTATCAAAGTATATTTGATGGAGACTTGCCAAAATGGGTGTATAATTAATATAAAATGTCAATCAAGAAACCTTCACATCTCATAAGGACCAAAAAGGTCACAATGTGCAAGGCTTGCTCAACATAAAGCTAAAGCTCACAAATTGCTAGAATGAGGATATTAGGTTTTATCATTTTCGAAATATCACAAAGGAGTTTCGCATTCTCTAGGATTCTAGAGAACAAGGCAATGAGTGTACTTGTTCTCCACGTGTCTAGGCATACAGAAACATCATAGGATCGTTCTCCACGTGTCTAGGCATATAGAAACATCATAGAAGTAATAGCAAGGTGTAGAAACAAGTTGTGATGGTGTTGAATGCTCTAAGCATGCTATTATGTAACTGAAATTGCATGAGGTTGAAATTGTTTAAAGTGTAAAAAACTAAGGAAATATGTAAGTAAGTTATAAAAACTAGGGAAATATGTAAGTAAGTTATAAAAACTAGAGAAAATTCCAATAAAACTAGGGTTAGATGGCAAAACAAATTAAAAAAAACTAGTTTTTGACAATGAATCCTTTTTTTTCCAATACCCTTTTTTTTACAACCCCGTATGTTGGACTGGTTAAAAATTTTGTTTTCTGGTGCTCCATTTGTGGAAGTATGTGTCACGTCAAAACATATACACAACTAGCAATTAGTTTGTACAGAAAGTCTTGTGGGTGCTCATGATGAGGTGATTTACAACATCTCCAAATCCAGATTGAAGACATCGGATAAGTTGGCGTGCTTGGAAAATTCACTAATGAATCTACAGCACTCCAATAAACAATGAAATGATTTGCCGCTTGTGGGAAAAATACACTGTCAAATGTGGTACAAAATTATTGAACATTTTATGGTAAGAGGTTTTATTGTCTTTTATTTGAATTGACATTTTCGTGCAATCATTCACATTGAAATGCGAGTTGATAGTCATGTATAATTATGATGGCTTATGTCATCTTGAACTGCTCTTAGACACCATCTCATATATTCAAAACTAGACCAAGTGATAACATTGAGATTCACATTGCATGTGGTCAATAACACTTGATATTTTACATTAGGAGTAGCATTTACATTCACATATTAGAGCACTTGATTTCACATGGCTACCTCTATATATCCATGTTCAAATAATTCCATGTGGTTCAAGAATGAGGACAAGGCAATCTCCATGTTGTATGAAGTAAAAGGTGAACATCACGAAGTTCTTTGCCTATTATGTTAAAAAGACTAGTGTCGCACTTGACCCATATCCATGGCCTTCTTCATAACTTCTAAGCACACTCTTCTGCTAGTCTATAATATGTTAGCAATCTTGAATATTGGCCTATGTGCTACATAGGGAAATGTTACAATATTGTCAAGCACTTACATTACACATTTACAAATTAAAGATGTTCAATTGAGTACATTGCCCCATCTTCGACAAAGACAAGAGAGCTTTGTTTTTTTCTTCATTTCCAATGCTTGTTGAATGGTTTCTCTAATGACAATCTTTCCCATTGCTTTTCATTCCAAGGGAAGGAGACTAAATTTGCATGGCTTGGGAAGATGACATCCTTAAAACTCATTGATTGTGCATTAATGTTGTACTATTTAGTGTAAGTATACTCCACTTGTTAGAGTTTTAACCCAAAGGGCTAACACGTGGCTGTTAAGTGGCCTTCCAACGTCATCACCCTGTGTGAGCAACACTAAGTCCCCAAAGTGACCCAAGAGTCTGACTCATATGCTTAATTAGGTTGAAGACTTAAAGCCCTACCTAAGTCCCCTAGAATGACCATCTCCTGAACCCTTAAGGATAACCTGAGTAAACTTTAGGATTATGTCCCAGTAGACCTAGACAAGCTCATGTCCTAACCCAACAAAGGAGACATGTCTCTCACGTACCCCAATGACAGAGCTAAAGCATCGTCACTTACCCCTTAAGGAATCATCCTCATTTGGGAGTACAACCCTTTAGAGTGACAAGGGGTACCTTGAACCACAACTAACCCTTGGGGTTTGAGTGGCCAAGTCATACCCTAGACTTAGGGCTAGTACTTAATGAGGATTAAGTGTGCGCTATATACGAACATGAGTGTTTACTAAGCAAACTCCCAAAGCTAACTTTGAATAACCCTAGTATGTGACCTTGCAAGTGCTTCACGAAAAAGGCTCCTACTAACGAGTTTAGGTTGTTTAACCCTTAATCCTTAAGGAGAACACCCTAACCAAGGTGCCAAAGCAAACTTAGTTATAAGAACCTCCTTTGAGCGGATGCTTAAGGCTTAGCACCCTAATGCGAGCACAAGCATGTATGTTTGCTATAGTATCCAACCTCTCGGTGAACCCATGACAACCTCAAGTGTTATATTATGAGTCGTCTAGCCTAGTGTCATCTTCATGTAACACTACCTTTTACGATGTGGGCTATCATGCCATAGCCTCTTAGATTCAAGAGTTGCACAAAATGTGGCTCCTAAATGCCAACTCTAAAACCCCTTAGTGAACCTCAAGAATTGGGTAACGTGAACTTGTCAAACAAGATCCCACGCCACAGTTGGACAAGGACACATATGTGCCTTGCTTGTCATGAGTGCTACACCTAGTTTAATGTGGAGAGAGGAGGTTGGAAATAAGCCTCAACCTCTGCCTCTTGGAACGTACATTCCAGCAAGACCTCCAGGCATGGATTCACCAACGTTAAGGGTAAGTTACCTTGAAGGTGGGACATACTTATTATTTGGAAGTTAGGGTGGCACAACAGAGGGTTGTACCTTAACGACACAAACTAAAGCTTGTATATGTAGAAGAGCAATGAACTCAGTCATGAACCAAAGAGCTCTCCTACATGTACTACTTAATATATGTGACAGAGCCCCCCTCCCATTTTCTTATTTACATAAGTGAATTAGCATGGAATCTCATTCCCAAAGGGAATATACTTGGTGAGTTAACTTAATGATCCATCGACCCCTAAACCCTAACCTATCAAACTTAGGGTATTTCTAAATATATCCAACATGCCAAACTCATCAAAACTAACTATTAATTCAACCTGGACATAGAAAACCAAGGTAAGAGTTTTCTAAAGGGTAAGTTCTAGCTTTGCCTAGAATTTCCTATAAATACCTAATGAACTCAGCCAGACATCACTAGATACCCAAGTGCACTAAGGGCTTGTTTTTACTATAAAGCTTGTCAACATAGTAACAATAATTAAATGTTCAAAGTAAAGAGGAGTCATAGTAAAAATTATGACACCACTGGCTTGCTTTCTACAAAAAAAATATTCTCAAAATGATTGACGATGCAAGCCACTATTCCTAGTCAACAAAACATTTCTAACAATCGAGGAATTCACATGCACAAACACCAAGTCTGTTGGTGTGTGAGCATGTACTAAATACGCAATAAACATTGCACATACACCAACTTCATTAATTGTCGTGGGCATGCATTCCAAATACATTGAATTTTATCACAAGATATGAATATAGATGCAATCTCACATGCCTTTAAAAGAGAGGATCCATTTAAGATCAAACAATAGAAAAATGATTAGGAATTTAATTGTTGTCATTGTAACAAAATTAAAATTTTTCACATCATAATTTCATCTTGAAAAGACATTGAACTTAATTCTAAACTCCGTGGGTTTGGAGTAGCTAGATTGTTCTATTTATTCCAAACCAATGTCTTTTAAGGTAATCAACCAACTTCTTGTGAATGCTTGCAAATTCTTTAATTATTCTTTTCTTTGACAACAATCAACCAATTCAAAATGCTATCTATAAATTTGTGTTTGTCAATTAACACATTGTCTGCTGCTACAAGAACCACCAACTCAACAAAGGTTAGTCACCAACTCCAAAAGGATGCCTTTTAAGATTAGCACATTCTGTGTTTCTATAGGAGCCTTTTGAACTCATCATCATTGGTTCACAAACCTTTGCCTTTCCTTGAGTTCATGACAAACACTACACAATTTCATGTTGAATTCACTACCATAGTTGACTTTGACTGTCATTAACTTCTACTAATTTGCCTCCTCAACTCAACTCACCTCACCTAAATTTGATTGGGATGAATTTATGTTAATGACACACCAAATGGATAGGCTAATTTTATATTAATGGGACCTTTTGTATACATGTGAACAGCCATGCGCCTTTAGGATCGCCTTTATCATATTGCATATCTATAAAGAACAGATTTCAAAAATTTTTATCATGTATTGGAAAAGAGCTTGATTCTGATAACGTTCCATACTTAGTTTAACATAGCTATACACTAACAAATATGTATAGTAATAGACCCTTATGCAAGGAGTATAAAACATCGAGGGAGCAAAAATGTGAGGCTATAATACTGTAACATGTGGAAATGTAAAATCATTGAAAAATCAAACTGAGTAGCCATTAGGTTAAACATTTGAGATGGATTCAAATTGCTTGTTGTGTGCTTCACGATAGGGTCATCAAGTGTTTCAAGTATAAGAATAAAAGCAAGGCTTTATTTCTTGTTAACTTAGGGCCGGCATTTAACATTAAATAGAAACCTCTAATATAAATTTTAGTTCAATAAATAAATTAACCATTATTTATCTGAATCGAGTGACATACTTTGCATACGTGCAAAGGTCTTCAAGTAACTTCATGTTGTAAGTGGTGCCTCTAATAGTTAAGTTTATGACTCAGTGAACGACGGTTCGGAAGTACTTGGTTTCGTGTAATGCAAGGGGGTAATGAAAATCATGAGAACTTTGGTTGATATGTTAGTTTTGGTTAGTCTTGGATTTAAGAATGTTGACATTTTCAAAGGTAGAGAGTTTCATAGTTTTTATTATGACTTTTCTTTACTTTGGATGTTGGTTGTTTGTTACCCATTGTACTATGTTAATGAACCTTAAATATAGTAAAAAATAGGTCTGCTTAAGCACTTGAGTATCTGGTGATGGTCCGGCCATGTGTCATTAAGTATTTGCAAGAAACTTTAAGTAAAGTTAGAAAAAATTTTTTTAATTTTGATACCTTAGTTAAATTTTTTGGTTAATGCAACATGTTAAATAGGGTTAGGAACACCTTAGGGTTGCCCTACCCCCCAGGTAGGGTTTAGGAGGTTGAAAACTCATATATTAATTAAGGGACTAGCATTCTACGCCAACCCACTTACACATATAGGAAAGAGGGGGGGGCTCCGTCACATAAATAAAAAATAGTGTCAACATGAAGAGTGACACTAGACTAAATAGCACATAGTTTAACGCTTAAGACACACCATTTGGGGTTATCTTATGGGTTCAACCCTAAGGAGTTGGATATTCTAACAAGTAGGTATGCTTGTGCTCACATTAGGGCTAAACCTTAAACATTTTCAAGGGAGGTTAAGTCTCTTAATTGGATGTGTTAATTACGCATTCAACTAAGGAGGGATCTTCTCCTAGGAATTCAAGGGTTGAACAACTTAAGAATATACAAGAGCCCTTTCTAAGACACTTGCAAGGTCATGTACTTAGGGTTATCCAAACTTAATCTTGAGAAGTTTGTTTAATAGAACACTCATGTTTGCTTATGACACATACTCGTGTCCTCATTAAGTACTAACCTTAAGACTAAGGTATGACTAATCCGTAAGGGTTAGTCGTGGTCAGGGTACCCTTTGTCGCTCTAAAGGGGTTATACTCCTGGACGGGTAATTCCTCAAAGAATAAGTGACAGTGCCTTAACTTTGTCACAGGGTCATCCTTAGTGGGTTAGGCCATGATTATCTTGTCTAGGTCTTTGGGGTATAATCCTAAAGTCTACTTAAAGTTTAAAGGGTAATTATTTTAAGGGACTTAGGGTAAACCCGAAGTCATATGCCTATTTAACATCTAAATTAAACTCTTAAAGTTGTCTTAGAAGATTTAACATTGTTCATACAAGGTGATAATGCCAAATGACCATTTAGTAACCATGTGTTAGTCCTTCGGGTTTAAAATTATGACACTTAAATTTAAGTTACAACATATAACTTAGTTGCTGTCAAACGAACACAAAATTCAATGATTATTAAAGGATATAATTTTAAGGCCCTTCCACCAACCCTTAATTTAATCTTAAATAAATAAAATGTATTCACACTAACCCTTAACTTTAACTTTAAAAATATGTCATTAATACAACCCCTTATTTTTATTAAAATAAATTATAATTATTTATAAATAAATAAATCTTAGTAACTTGCATACTATTCTAAATTACACACACATATATGAGTTACAAACTAATTAGACTATTTTATTGATTTTTTAAAATAAATTTTAGTTTGAACTGTGAAGTTTCGATGTGTACATTCATACTTGACATATAGTAGTATTATACTTAACGTTTCTGTCATGTAATAAAATTATCTATCTTAACCTACTTGGTAGACAGATCCCGGTGGCTTGTGTAGACCCACGCCTGTCTAATCCGCAAATTAATCATCGAGCACACCCACACTTACTACAACAAAGGTCACCACATTCAACAAACACAAACTCGTTGTTGGGTATCTTGAACTTTGACATCTATCCTATTCAGCCTGCGCACACCATAAGAACCACACTCGCTATCCACATGGTAGCTGATCATCTCTGCACACCAGAATGTTGGTCTCGGCAGCCCGTTTCTGGGGGTCTTGAGACTGTACTTGGTCTTGAACAGCAAGCTGGTGAAGTGGGGTATGCCAAGTGTGTATGGTTCCCAGCTCTAGTGCCTTTTGGGACAGGAATGGGAACTCTATTAAGTGCAATACCACAAGATCTTGCGAGCATCTTTACAGACCCAAAGACGCTATGTACATAGCCCTCTGCTTCCTCTTTACAATGCAAAACACCTTCCATGCAAGTGCAAGTGCAAGTGCGAGAGCAATACTAAGAAGGACTATGCATATACAAGACATTCTTTTTTCTTACTTGCTCAAGGAGATGAGATGAGATGTTCAATGTCAGGAGCCTTAACCAAGCCCGGTTGCAAGGGCTGAGATGAGCTTGGCATGTCCATGGCCAAGTTCAATCCGAGCTCTGGCCATGGAGAGCCTCCAAGCTCAATGCCTAATGAATAGGAGCTGGATGAGAAAATGAGAAGAAATATGTACTAATCTATGTACATTATATATATTTTTTAAACATAAATTATTTAAAAAAAATTATCATTATCTTTTTAATGAAAATGAGACTAAAAAAACATACATACAATTAGAATAATGTTTAAAATATACATTACAATATATCCCCATTCCAAACTTAATTTTGGACCCAAAGACACACCATATATTTGTAGCCTAAACCAGGTTTAGGGTTTACACTAAAATTATTATAGCTGAGCGGCAGACAAGACATTTTATCGTCAGGTTAATATCGAACAGAAATATACATTCACGATCATATATTCGATTTAGTGACGTCCTACAGTCACCAACAAAGAGGTGATGATAATTTGATTGCGACCGATATAAACTTATAATCGTGTCATCATTTGTCCTCGAGGATGGGAAACGAAATAACTTTGAGAATTATATTCCCTTGGTCTTCTTGTACTATCTTCCCTATGGAACCTCTTGTTAGAGCTATTCCAAACCCAATACTGTCCGCGCTTCTATAATTGTGTTTCTGCTGTATATGCTTACATGCTTAATCTTTTCTGCAGAGATTTATTCAAGATAATCAGTTTTATTCACTTTCCCAGTGACAACCTTTGTACAATAGTAGTGACATTAAACACGTACTTACACAGAGTACTTATTTAACACATCCGCGTTACTGGAATAAGCTTGATAGGGTTAGCGAGGAGAGTAAAACCTTGCCCCTCGGTCATATCAATATCTCCCTGCCACTCACACTTATAGAACAAGTTGGCCAACAAGAGTTGTATGACAGTGAGTCCCAAGTTCATCCCTGGACAAGACCTCCTTCCATATCCAAACGTGAGCAGCTCAAAGCACTGCCCAAAGTCCACATTGTGCTCGAGCATTCTTTGGGGCCTGAATTCTAAAGGATCCTCACACGGGATCTCTGTTCATTGCAAATGCATTCACAAATACCTGAGTTTTCTTAGGAATTACATATCCCTCCTCGAGTTCGAACTCCACATTGGATTGGCGAGGAAGGATTGTTGCAGGTGAATGCAAACGGAACGACTCTTTAGAGCGGCTTGAAAATACAAGAGCTTTGAAAACATCAGCTTCACTCACTATACTTGCTTCTCTCGAGACCACCATATCCAGTTCTTCTTGTACATTTTCATTACTTGTGGTTCTGAACAATCTCTGCTAAAGCCCATTCCGCAGCTTGTGAAGTCGTCTCAAATCCACCCACGATCATGTCCTGCATGAGAGTATTCTTAATATTTACACTGTGAGGAAGTACTTACAAAAAGAAGGCACTGTGTCATTTCCATGAGAAAGCATGACGTCAATGAAGCCCCTTATGTTGTCTCTGTCATGGGTGGCCTTATGCTCTTCAATTTGGTCCTTCAAATACTTGTTTACTTGTTCTGCAAGATCTTTCATAGTCTTCATTCCGTGATCCATCCACTTCAGCCAGGGGAAGCAATCTCCAATATTCACTTGCTTACTGATCTCAAAAACGTCTCTTACCAAACCACAGAATGCACTGGCCTCCTTATCGTCTGGGAGTAACTCTTTCCCAAAGTCATCTTGCTGATGATGCTAAAAGCGAAATCTCTAATTGCGTCGGACATATTTACCACTTCGTTTTTCTTGGACGCCTCCAACAGCTTGCGCATGAAAGATTGCATTTCTCTCTCTATCTCGCTGAAAGAGCTTGATCTTTCTCATTGAAAGCAGCTCCGTAGTGCACATTCTCCTCAGACCCTTCCAGTACTCTCCATATGGAGCAACTATCAGACTGGTAAAGGTTAACTCCAAATGGAGTTTGAGGCCGAGAACAAACCGCTAGCTCGTGCGTTTTGAGGACTTGCCTTGCAGCATCTGCAGACGAACCACGAGCGTTTGTCTCGAGCCAAACTTCAGCATCATCAAGGGACCATGCTTCTTAGAAAGCTCCCAAAGAGTCTGGTGAAGCGGTTTGGGTTTTATCAAAAGGTGAAGATGGCCTACAATCGGAAGCGCAATCGGACCCGGAGGTATACTCTTCTTGGTTGCTTTGAGGAGTTTGAGGAGGTAAACTATTACAAGGACTGCTACAAACTATGAATATTTCCATGAAGTTGGTTTGACGTTTAGGGGGCAGTTATATATGGATCTATTATAATTTATTGATGTATATAATTATATATTCAAACCTAAATATATTTATGTATTCAATTTAGTGACTTTACTGCAGTGTTCATGAGATTCTGATTGTGATGGATTACAAAAGTGTTGGACAATTACATTCAATGGAACCTACTATTAACTTAATATAATAAGATTTAAATTATAAAATAATATATTTAAATTTAATAATGAGCGACCCAACCTCGATTATTTAAGGGTCAAATATCTATATTTATAGGAAAAAATAATAAGATTAAGTCTTTTTCACACATTAAAAAAGTTTAATTTGTTTTCTTATAAAACTTTTGATATTGAACCCATACCTCAATAATTCAAATAACTGTAAACATTCAACTATCCCCATTATAATCAATTAATTATTTAAACATAATTAACTCTTAATTAATGTGAAACATATAATACGTGATTTTTATAAAATATAAAGACAATCTCATCATGAACGTTTTGTTGTAATCACTTTAATATATTAGTATGTGTTAATTTAAATATAATTTATAAGTTTATGTGTCTAATATATTTGACTCAAATTAATCTATGATTTTGTGTTTATGGTGTACACGGTATTTTTAAGTTGTTTTGAATCTTATTCATTGTTATATTCTATATTAAAATTCTCTAATTTTGTTAATAAATTTATTTTTTAATATTAAGTATGATAAAGTTGAACATAAAGAATCATTGATATTTTCATATAAATTTAGTGAAATAAGTGTTTATCTAGTAGGATCTTTATTAAGTAGTTCAAAGGAACATTATAAACCCAATCAGTTATGTTGGTGTTGTGATAATCCTGCTTTTTAAAATGATTAAAACTATTAACTTTATTAATTGCAGTATATTCTAATAAAGTTTCTCTATTTACTACTGAAATAACTTGTTAATATGGTAGATTGTTTCTCTGCATATTATTTTATACTCGTATAATTCAGAAAGGTTTGACACTATCCTTGTTCACTATTAAAACTTTAATTCCCTTATAATTATAATGTAAGTTAATCAGTTTCTTCAGTTCTCTAAAATATTATTAATTATAATGTGTAAGTTATTATAATAATTAATAATTAATTATGCTGATTGAACATTTCACACTCTCAAAAGTTTTAATGTATCCTTGTTCACTAAGTCTCGTTCCTTTAACTCTTAACTCACAATATTAAAAGGAAATGCCAAGTGTTTGTGAGCGAGTCAACGCCGCTATAATCATTAGTTTGTATATAATAACGTCGTTAAAAATCAGTTTTCATACATTGTTTCAGATAACCAAGGTTATAATTTTTGTTTTATTATTCAGTTATGCTGTTCTTGAACGTGATCTTAAAGATAAAAACCAAAACAAACATAAGTCTCTGCCACCATCACTGCCGTCTCCTATAATGGTGAATTTTGCACCACCGCCACATCCTATGGTGCCACAATGAATTCTACACCACCGCCACCTCCTATGGCAGTATATTCCCCTCCACCTCCATCCATGTTCTCCGTCACCAACTTGTGGTATGAATTCACAACGACCAGCCCCCAGTGACTGTAAGAATATTCCACACCACCATACTTAATAATTTTATTTTTTTAAAAATCAAATTCATAAATATATATATGCGCGTGTGTGTGTAAAAGTGTGTATGTGGATGCATGCAACATATATATATTAATTAATGTTTGTGAGTAGAGGTTCAAAGCGTCCAGGATGGGCTCATCCCTTTGGTACCTGTTTAACAAATGTTAGAAATTATTTAAATAATATGGTAAATAATAATAATAATATTAAAATTCAAATAAAAATGTTATACTGCTGGTTTTTCGTTATAAATGCTTCTCTGTGCCTCCAAGTGTGCCGTCTTACAAGAATGGCAGCTTCCGGCGTCCGAGAACTCACATTCCTAGGAGTGATGACTTTCCTGGTCCGCCAATGCAGCGCCGATCGGCTTCCCGACCGAACAGGTGAAACACGTGTTTTTCTGAAATTACTAATCCATCCTCAAGTTTTCTCGAGATTAAGGCTCGTAACTGAGCTCGTCTCCTGTTCGGTGAAGAAACTCACTGTATTACGTTCTCTTTCGTAAAATGGGAACGTTAACAGTTAATAGTAATAGAGTAGGCCCTGAAGTAACAGGCCGTGTTTCTAAAGGTTAACTTTTTTTTCTTTAAGTTAATTAAGTGATTTACATGAGTTTGATTTACACCAACCGCGTTATACGAAGGAATACTTAAATAATATAAGTTTTCACCATTAAGAAAATTCCTTAATTTATAATTAAAGGTCTATATGAATCGGAAGTCTTTAACATAATTTCTTAATCGGATGGCAGGGATTTTTATGATCTCTTTATTTTTAAAACGGACGTCTAGTTTACCTAAGTTCTCTTTCTTCATGTAAGCTCTATATATATATATATATATATATATATATATATAATATATATATATATATATTATATATATATATATATAATATATAATGGACATTAAACTCTGCCTTCTTTGTTGAAATTTACATGTTAACATTTCTGGCATTACTTGGCCTTCGAACAAAAGTTACAACAAAATAAAATAGCCACATATACACATGCACACATCACACATTGTGTAGTTAGACTATACGTACAAATCTAGTAAGTTATTTGTAATATGTGTGTGTGTTCACCATGCTTTATGTAAGAGACAAACATTTAAATATCTAGATATTTAACTTGGGTGAAAGGAGCTCGGCATGAGCTCAGTCCGAGCTCCAATCGGCCTCTGGTAGAGCCTGACTGAAATCAGGCGGGCTCTAGCTGAGCTTAGGCTCATGGCCTGGCTGGCTGCCAAGTTCAGGCCTAGCTATGGCAACGTGCTACAAATAATTGCTCTAGCTAGAATGCAATAAATGTAGAAGATTAAGTAAATTGAAAGATGTGATGTTACCTGTGGTGAGTCCATGCTCACCTCATATTCTTGTCATACCCTAAAATGCTTTAATGAAATTTCTTAAGATAATCTAAGTACCTAAAAGAAGTTTTAACATTTTCTTATTTTAAAGAAATAAATTAAGTGTGAAAAGAGCTTTCTTAATGTTTAAATCCCTTAAAAAAATTTAAAGAATTGAAAATTTACTTAAAGGCTGATGTAAAATGATTTTTTCTTTGCTTAAGGAATTTGTATAAGTTAAGGGTTGGTGGGAGAACCTAAATGTAGTCATCTTTTGTTAAAAAACTGCGGTTGCATGCACACAATTATAGCCAATCCTAACTTATATATGGTTATACGTATACAATTGTAGCCATTGCATAACTTACTAACATAAAAAGAAGTTGGGTAGTTCCAAAATTTAAATTGTTATTCACTTATAATTTGAGTGCCAATAATGCATCATTATTTTCTATAGCAATGTTAAATTATGATTCTATAGATGTAAATTAGCACCAAATAAGTCAATCTACCTTATATTTAAATCATTACTTTTAAATTCTCCTTAAATGGCCCCCCAAAATAAATCTCGTTTAAGAAATTTTGTAAGTTATGTCAATGACACATAAAATGAATGGGTTAATTTTAAATTGGCATAACCTTGTTATATATATGTATACAACATACAAGGTACAAATTACATCACTATGGTTCTCTCATTTTTTATATTTTTTTGTGTCTCTCTCCTCTTAAGTGTGGAGGACGCAAACTAACATGAAGACTCCACCGAATTTGGCATAAAATAATGTAAGTACATTTGTGCTAAATCAGCAAAACTATTTATAGAGAGTTGTAGGGTCACCAACATTCCTCCTTGTCTTGCATATGAGTTTTACAATGTCTAAAATGTAGTTTGTAGTATTAAAAAAGCTATTGCTATCAAAAAATTAATGGTAAATGTCAATCAAAGTATTAAGAAATGCTCATCGTTTGTTAATGGGAACCTACCAAATTAGCAATTGTTCTTGACGAGAACAAAAAAAAATGCAATTAAGAATGTCATAGTTTTTACTATGACTCGACCCTTTACTTTGGGGTTTGACTGTTGTTACCTATTGAGTTGTGTGGCGAACCCTAGTTGTAGTGAGAAACAGCCCGCTTAGTGCACTTAGGTGTTTAGGGGTAGTCCGGCCGGCTGTCACTAGGTACCTCGAGAAACTCTAGGCGAAGGTAGTACTTACTCTCTAGAAAACTCTCCCTCAGTTTGACGTTACAAAAGATAGGTTTTCCGTTAAATATAGCTTGTCAAAAAGGGTTAGGGACACCCTAGGGTTGACCTAACCCTAGGGTTGCCCTAACCCCATGCCCTAATACCCCCCCCTAGGGGTTAGGTTTAGGGTTAGGTTAGGACAACCATTTTCTCTAAGGGCTGGCATTTTGTGCCAGCCCACTTACTCATTTAGGTAAACAGGGGGGGTCCGTCACATAAATAAGGTAGAGTATGTAGTGAGGCTTCTGGGTTCAAAAGAGAGCTCGTTAACCTCCTACCGGTGCAAGCTAAGCTTGTGTCGTCAAGGTGCAACCCTCCGTTGTGCCGCCCAAACTTCCACACGACAGGGGTACAACCCACCCTAGGGTTAGACTATCCTTATCGTTGGCAGGATCTTGCCTTTGAGATAGGGGCACGTCACTTCCAAGGAGTTAGCCAGATTCCTTGGTCCGAAAACCTGCCCGGAAGCTCAAAGACATTGCCCGAGTTCACGTTCCGCAGAACTAGTGGTTGAGGCCTTGCTCCGGCCGCCTCAACCACGCCAAGCTAGGAACGACACCTAAAGCTCGGCTAGTCCGTGTATCCTGATCCACAAAGTGAGTCTCGTTCGTGGGCTTAGTCAGTTAGGGGTTTGAGTTCCTAAGGCTTGGGTTCCTAATACGGGTTATTTTACCAGATTCCGTGGGGTTTCCAGAGAGGGGATTCCAGGGTTGGCACCTGGCAAGCCGCCTTTGTGGCACCAAGTAAAAACTCTGACAAAGAATGAAAAGAAAGAGCAAGTTGAAATGCATGCAATTGTGGAACTTATTAAAGATGAGTGCTCTATATAGTAAGGGAGTAAGCAAACTAGTATCCCACGATCTTATTTATCAAATTGGTTATATGGCATCAGAAGCTCCAAAAGACATGGACCAAGTGAATGGTTAGAAGATAGTGAAGAGGAAGATCTTGTCCAATGGGCACTACTTTGCCAAAGTTGGGGATTCCATGGGACAAAAATAGAGTTGCTAACTCAAGTTGTAGAAGTTACTATGTTAGTTAGAAATCCTTTGAAACTAAGGATGACTTATTTGAACGTAGATGGTAAAGTAGGTTTCAAGGTCGTCATCCAAAGCAAGTGCAATGCTCAAGTTAAGCACTTGAGAAGAATATGGTGGAGCAATTTTCTTAAGCTAACATATTTATATATTTTTGGAACTTGGAAAATACTTTTTATTCACTAGAGCACATATGAAATGTAGATGAAAGTGGCCTCTTTATTCACTAGTGCTCATGTTTTGCCCAAGTATAATCAAATGAGTGCAACAACAAGTTTCAAACTCAAAGGAATGGATGACAATACTTACATGTGTGAATGATACCTGGCCTCTATATCTTCAAGGGCACTTTTGGTTGTGATATCTCAATGTGAACTTGGAATTAGCATGTCTATGTTAAAGAAAGCCTATTCATCAATTGGCTTAATCATTCAAAATTCTTCAACAATACGTACACATTTGTTCATCCTTGATGAACATGAATCACACTTGATTCACAAGGCCATTAGCTATGCTTGAGACTTGGGCATTAATATCATTTGTCTTCCACCACATGTCGACCATAAGACACATATTTTAAATGTTGTCATCTTTAGTCTATTTAAGGAGTTCTTTTAATAAGAAAGAACAAGTTGAATGCGGTTGAACTTTGGAAGAATAAAGTTATGAGCAAAAATAATTGAATTGCGAGCAGACCTTTGAGAAAAGTGTTAAGCAAGAACAACACCATTAATGACTTCTTTGCTATAGGGATTTGGCCCTTCAACCCAAATGTTTTTAAAGGAAATGAAGCATTCGATGTAGCATCAAACTTAGCAAGTCAATAAGTAAGAAATAAAGAAGACTTGCCTTAACAAGGTGAGCATCAATAGGAGGTGCCTATCAATGTGCTACAATAGTAGAATGACAAGTAAGATGACAAAAAAACACCTTTTGCATTGGTACCAATTGAAGATGGATAGGAGAGCAATTTGTCAAGTTAGTCAGTTTCTCCAACAAGCTCTTCCAACTATAACAACATCACATGAAGTGATTATCCATTAAACTAATTACCTAAGTATGGTGGCAAGATTTCACACTCAAGCCAAGCAAGCACAAGTTGAGTCTAAGAAACTCAAGAGAGAAGGTACTTGCCACCAATGTGTTATAGTTGTTACAAAGAAAGCTAAAGAGTCAGAGTCTATAAGGAAGAACAAGAAGCTAAGAAAAGGTGAAAAGTTTGCATGGAAAGGTCAACAAAACGAATGCAAGAGCTACTATATGGACCAAGAACTTCTCAACATTGACTTGCTAAGGCCCTTGGAACTGACTCAAAAACAATGGTCTCTTAAGAAACTAGGAACCTTGGTGTTGAGCTTGTTAACTTTAAAGAAACACAATGAGAGTTTGGTGCTTGGAGAAGCAAAGATGAAGCTAAGAATCAAAGTTTCTAACCCAAACTTCGACATTTGGTGCCCAGCCTGATGATTCCTTGCAGTTAAGCATGGAGTATGAACCTCTTAATATATCATTGTCAAATATGTTTATCCACTTTCTAACACAATGGATTTGTTAGATCATTGGGGTAAAATATGGTAAATTAGATTTAGCCTTTTCATATTGATAGGTTCCAATGATTGATGAAAATATTTCAAAGGTTACATTTTATACATTTTTTAGTCTTTATGATATGCCATTTGAATTGACTTCAGCCCCAACCACCTTTCAAAGCATGATATATGACGTCTTGCTAATGTGCTGGATATTAATATTGACTTTATTAATGATGTTTTGATTTGTGGAGTTGGATTGTGAAAAAATCATCTTTGCGATGTGTAGTGCATCTTAGATTGGTTTTGAGAAGTTGGTTTGTGATTTAAACTTGAAGAGTGTGTATTTGGTTCAATATACACTACTTATTTAGGTTATTGCATTTTTTACAAGGGATTGCAGGTGGATCCAGAAGTTTCTTTGTCCTAAGACAATTTAGGAGGTTCAATTTTCCTTGACAAAGTGTAGTATTGAAGGTGGTACATTGATCACTTGTCAAATTAGATTGTTCCTCTTCAGACATTAATTCATCTACCTTTTCAATGGACATGGAAGTATTAACAAATGTTTAATAAGCTAAAAGAGCTATTAACAACTCTTCATGTGAGTATTCAGATTTCACTCAATCATTTATCTTACAAGTTGAGCATTAGAGGTGTGTTGATGCAAACAGATATAATTAATCCTTCTATTCAACATCCAGTGGCTTATTTTAATTAAGCACTTGGTGAGTTATGCAACACGATCGACTATAGAATAAAAATGTCTTATTGCTATTTGAGCTTTTGAGTGTTTCCATACTTATTTACATAGGAGTGAAACATTGTTGAAGCATGATCATGTTGTGGTAACTTTTTTATTAAAGTACAAGAATTTGGTGGGTTGTGCAACATAATGAGCATTGCAGCTTCAAATTCACAGTTTTAAGGTAATGCATTGACTTAGACAAACGATGGTTAATGCTAATGCCCTTTCTTAAGCACCTCTTTGAATTCCACACTACCTAGTAATACTTTTGATGCTTGTTTTGATGCAAGCCCTGGTGTTGACTTATTGTTTTTGGATGCATTACGAGTTGCACAAGAATTTAAGCCATGGACGAGGAGCTTATGAAATGAGTTTAAAAGTTCTTTGTCTAGTTTAGAACTTTGGCTTAGAGAATATTAAGCTCAAGTCCAACTTCACAATGATTTATTGTATTTTATGAAACCAATTTGAAAAATCGATTGCAATTGGTTGTACTTTTGATTTATGTTTAACATTTCTTACAAGCATATCATGACTCTAGAATTATCTCGGTCATCAAAGGTTATAAGTGAGCTTATTATTCTCTTACCAATGCAAACTTTAACTTGTGTTATCAAGGCACAACCCATATTGTGCTACCTTAATTTTCAGTGTACATGGGTATGTCACACCCCAAGGGTTATTTAACTCTTATCATTGGTGAATCCTTGCCTAGGAAGTCTTGTGAAGTACATGTTATGTTAATCAAAGGTTGAGGTATATCTCTAGGCTCCTCTTCCACACCAAGCTAAGATGATCACTTGCATTTAAGTAAGGCACATTAATGTTCTTGTCTAATTATGGGTGTGGGATCTTAATTGATATGTTTTCTTTATCATATTCCTTGGTTTACAGAGAGGAAGTTTTAAAATTAGCATATACAAATCACATTCATGGCACCAGGTGTAACCCTTGAGTTTGAGAGGTTATGGAGAGATAACCCATGTCTTAAAAAATAATGTCACATGAACATGTGACATTGGGCTAGATGGCACACAATATAATGCCCAAGGTACAACCTTAGGGATTGCATCACGAGTTTGATGCTATGGGGTTAGATATCCTAACAAGCATGCATGTTAGTGCTTATGTGAGGGCTTTAATCCTGTGGGTGCGTGAACATGTCCAAGGGTCGTGTAATCTCATGCTTAAGGTTGTTCAAACTTAACCTTAAGAGGCTTACTTAGCAAAGCACTCGTGTTTATTAATGGAAGTAAAATCTTAAAGTTTACTTAAGTTATCATCTAAAGTTCATAGAATAGTCAATTTAAAAGACTTATGGTAGAACCCTTTTTGGTGCCTATTTATACATTTAAGTTAGACTTTATGAAAAGACTTAATGTTTGTTACACAAAGTGTTAACGACGAATGACCACTTAACTACCATATGTTGCCATGTGTTGACATTTCATGTTAAGACTTTGACAATGGTATTGAAGCCTACTTTTTACCGTTAAAAAGAGTATTTAAAGTTATAATGTGTTTCATGTTTAGGTAGTCGTAAGTTCTTGAAATACTTGATCAGAGTGTATAAGTATATTAACATAAATAAACATTTTCTTATATTAGTTATAAGTCACGTTGTTGAGGTTGACAAGTGTGTGTAACTATATGAACATAAATAAACATTTTCTTTTCTTAGATTTAAGTCACGTTGTTGACTAAATTTGTTCATACGATAACTCATAACTACCAGGAAATAAAAGGGAAGTTCAAAGGAAGGCTTCAGAAAGTAGCACGCGATCCTTAGTTGCGTGGTGTGCACGCCATTCTCCCTTGTATAAAACAGTACAATGTTTTCAATTGACCAAACTTTTGCATAGCATTGTAAGATTCGAACAACAGGGGCACAAGTTCATGCATATGAGGAAGCCATGGAAGTTGGTAGCAGTGAAAAAGTGAAAATGTCTTCTTTTTCTTGGAGGTGACCACCAAAACAGAGCAATCAGGAAAAGAAAGAGTTTAAAGAAGAGAAGAAGAATGTTATAGTCAATTTTTATGCCACTCAGTGCATTCATTGTTATAGTAGGAACTTTGTGTGTTATACATAGCTGATATTCATCTTCACATAATGAAATACAATGTTTACTAATTCAAAAAGAATATATATATATATATACATATAGCATTTATAACGTAAGTTTCCAATTTATTCACGTTGCTGGCAAATATATATAATTTTTTTTATAAATAACATGCCTATACAATATAGCACATATATATAATGCAATATAATATTTAAAATATAAAAATCAAATGAATAGTAAAGTACAATTGCTCAAATTATAAATGAAAAATGAGTATTATAGCAGTAAAAGTTCCATGTATATTGTGTATAACACACACACATTTTTATACACAGTGATAATAAATATGTCCGTGCGTGCGTATGTCATATTGTGAACGAATTTGATTAGAAATTTTATTAAGTATATTTACACGAACTACATAGCTTTCATACATCTGTACATGCTCCGCCACAAGAGCGACAGCGCGGCGGAGGTGGTGGTGGAGACAATGTAGCTGGAATATTCTTACAGCCACAAGGTGGTGGAGCATATACCTTCATACCACAGCTAGGTGGTGGATATGGTGGGGCGGACATGGTGCCGATCGAGGTGAATTCATACCACAAGATGGTGGCGGAGGACATGGCGACGGTGGAGAATATACTGATGGAGGTGGTGGAGGAGAATATATCACTGTAGGTGGTGGTGGTGGAGGGGAATATACTACCATAGGAGGTGGCGATGGTGCAGAATTCGGTGGTGATGGTGGAGAGGATAGGACACGGCGGTGGCGGAGAATTGTCTTTGTTTTGGCCCTGATTTGAATCATCCTCATCGTCAAGCTCACGTCCAAAAGCAACATAACTGAATAATCATAATTACCACTTATGACTTAATTATTTCTTTGAAAACAATGTATGAAAACTATGCAGATGATTTCACTGACGTTTTAGTTACTATTAATATAAACTAACGATTATCATTCGCATGCATGCATGCCGTGGCTCACAAACACTTGGCATTTCGTATTAATACGATTTTTAACCTAGTTCAACTTAATGGGTTACCTTTACTTTTTACAAGGCAAAACAAGGATAGTGTGAAACTTCATAACGAAATCAAACCTTTTTTTTATTATACGGAGTATAAAATAATAACAATGTGCAGTTGATATGAAAATCCTCAAATGGATTTGGCATAACATGTTATTTCATTAGCAAGTAGAGCATATATTAGAATAAACTGCAATTATACTATTATATTTTAAAGCATAATAAATTGAATCATTTAGCACTTACTTTCATAGTCAAGTGTAGGATGATGAGGATAATAATCTGTTTTACATCAAATAGACTAAAAGTGTAATCACTAATTCAATGAGTTCAACTAAACACTAACAAAGTTAACTCTTTAAACAGACATATTTCTATAATATATTTGGAGCAAAAACATATGCTTTAATATATACAATGTGTATATGTAAGGTCATATATGTCCATGAGATTGTGACATCTGTGTGAGAAAGATATAAAACAAAACAGGATTAGTTGGAGTTTTATTATTCTAATGTTATGATTTTGTTAACATTAAATTGATTCAATCTTAAATATATTGGAAGGTGAAATTGAATTCACAATCTACATTCTATGCCATACATGTGCATTCATTATTATAACAGGAACCTTACGAGTGTTTAACATGTATATAGTTACCATGTTAAAGGCATGCTGATATCAACTTCACACATGAAATAAGATGTGTACTAATTCAAAAAGAAAACAATAATTGCTTTTTCTTTATATATGAATGTGCGGAGAATTAACTCTCTCTCTCTCTCCTCTCTCACACACACACACACACACACATATTTTGTATAAGCAGTTTTGAGAATGTTTTTCTATCATTAGAATTGGCAATATATACACGCATGAGATCTTCTTATTAATCTAGCAACGGTTGAGCATACATACATATGTACATATGTGTGTGTGCGTGTGTCTGACTAATGTCTAGTACTAGAAGATAAATACATATATATATATATATATATATATATATATATATATATATATATATATAATGCCGAAATCGCTGAAACATTGCGATTTTTCTCTGTTCAATTCCAACAAACTTTCTCAACCATAAATAAAATCTATCCAATTCAAAATAACAAAGTTAAAACTATAATGTTTGAATGAAAATATTCAACTATTCTTAAAATAAAATTAGCATGTTAAAGATTTTCTTGCTTAAATATCTTTTTATCGTTAATAATAAAGAATTATATAGCATACTTAATTCATTATGTTAAGCATAATCTATTGTGAAAATTTTATAATTTAAGTCTTAATAATTTGAAATTATAATGTTAAAACTTTAACATGTTTGAAGATGTGTACAGTGGATAACATGCTTATACAACATAGCACACATATATAATATCTAAAATACAAAAATCAAATATATAATTTGTAAATAGTAAAATACAGTTTACCTTTTATAATTTTAAACTATAAATAAAAAAGAGTAATATACCAGTATCAGTTCATGTATATTGTTTATAATAGAACAGATTCAACTACACACATATCATATATACACATTTTATACAGTCATACAAAATATGTGTGTGTATGTCATTAGAATTTTTTTTTTATTAAGTATATTTACACGAAACTACATAACTTTCATACATTCGTACATGTTCCGCCACAAGAGCGACAGCGTGGCATAGGTGGTGGCGGAGACATTGTACCACATGTAGGTGGAATATTCTTACAACCACAAGGAGGCGGTGGAAAATATGCCTTCATTCCACAGCTAGGTGGGGCCGGACGTGGTGGTGAAGTCATATCACAGGATGGTGGTGGAGGACATGGTGATGGAGAATATGGTGGCGGTGGTGGAGAATATACTGATGGAGGTGGAGGAGAATATATCACTGTAGGTGGAGGTGGAGGGGAATATACCACCATAGGAGGTGGCAGTGGTGCAAAATTTATTGCCGGCGGTGGTGTTGGTGTGGAGGAGAATCCCCTATAGGAGACGGCGGTGGCGGAGACTTATCTTTGTTTTGGGCCTTATCTGTATCGTCGTCATCGTGAAGCTCACGTCCAAGAACAGCATAGCTGAATAATAAAACAAAAATTATAACCTCAATTATCTTCATAATCACCGCTTATGACTTAATTATTTCTTTGAAACAATGTATGAAAACTATGGAGATGATTTCATTAACGTTTTAGGTACTATTATATACAAACTAATGATTATAATGTTGACTCCTTCGCATGCATGCATGGCATGGCTCACAAACACTTGGCATTTCCCATTAATACGACTAGTTCAACTTAATGGATTACCTTTACCTTTTACAACAAGGCAAAATAAACCCTAATAAACCATATTATATTAGAATAAACTGCAATTTTACTATTATATTTAAAAACATAATAAATTTAGCAATTTGAATCATTTTAAAAAAGCACTTAATTTCATAGTGTAGTCACTTAAAAGATAAAACCCTAAAAGTCTAATCACATTAACAAAGTTAATTCTTGATTTTTATAGTATATTAACATATGTTATAATATATACAATGTATATGTGTAAGGTCATATATGTCCATGAAATTGTGTGTAAGAAAGAGATAAAACATGATTTACTTGGGAGTTCACATATTGGAGTTGTTGTTTTTTATTTACTCATGTTATGATTTTGTGAACGTTAAATTAATTAAATTCACAGTCTAAATGAGTAAGAAACATAAGAAGAGGAAGCATCTGTTATAGTCAATTATTTCTATGCCATACATGTGCATTCATTATTATAGATCTCACAATGGTTGAGCGTACGTAGATATGTATATATGTGTGTGCGCGTGTGCGCGTGTGTCTCTGACTAATAGAAGACATATACACACATATATAATCAATGAAATTGCTAATTCATCGAAAAATCGCGATTTTCATCTATTCAATTTCACTCAATTCGTATTTTTCCGTTTTAGTATAAATAAATTAATTTTTAATTTTAAAAAAAAATGAAAAAACTTGTTCATGAGCTTTTGTTAAATCGCCTGTCACTTTCTTAAACATAGAATAAAATCTATAAAATTCAAATTAAAAAAGTTAAATTAAAATTTCTGAATGAAAATATTTATGTTTTCTTAAAATAAAAATTATATAGCATACTTAATTTATTATGTTAAGCATAATCTAAAGAAATTATATTGTGAGACTATAATAATTTTATAATTTAAGTTTTAATAATTTGGAATTTTAATGTTAAAACGCGAGTAAAACTTTAATGTGTGTGCTATGTTGTATAAGCATGTTATCCACTGTACGCATCTTCAAATATGCGCGCACACACACACATATAATGTAACATAATATTTAAAATATAAACATCAAATATATAATTTGTAAATAGTAGAATATAATTTATAAACTATAAATGAAAATGAGTAAACACCAGTATCAGTTCATCTATATTATATCACATACGCACATTTTTATACAGTCACTTAAATATGTACGTGCGTGTGTGTGTCATATTGTGAACGAATTTGATTAGAAATAAATTTTTGGTAAGTATATTTACACGAAAACTACATAACTTTGATACGTTTCCGCCACAAGAGCGACAGCGCGGCGGACGTGTTGGTGGAGACATCGTTCCACGGTGGAATATTCTTAGAACCACAGGGAAGGCGGTGGAGAATATACCTTCATGCACAGCTAGGTTGTGACGGACACGGTGCTCGTCGTGGTGGATCGATACCACATGGCGATGGAGAATATGCTGGTGGTGGTGGAGAATATATCACTGTATATATCACTATAGGATGGCAGTGGTGGCGGCGGAGATTTTTCTTTGTTTTGGATAGAACAAAAATTATAACCTTAATTATCTTCAATCACCACCTTTGAAACAATGTATGAAAACAAACACTTGGGCATTACGACTTTAAGCTAGTTCAACTTAGTGAGTTACCATTACCTTTTTACAACAAGGCAGATCGAATCAAAGCAAAGCGAGGATAGTGTTAAACTTCAGAAAAGAATCAGAGTAAAGTGTTCAATCAACGTAATTAATTATACTATTGATTATAATAACTTGTACATTATAAATAATAATAGTTTTTAATAGTTCTTATTAAGAAACGGATTATAATAGCTTATACATATATAATTATAAGTAAATGATAGTTTTGAAAAAGAACCAGACTCTTGAGTGAACAAGGATAGTGTCAAACCTCATAAGGAAATTAAACCTTTTTTAATTATACGAGTCTGCAACAAAACCCTTGGATACAGGTATACTCGAATATTGATGTGAAACTTCAATCATGAATTACCAATAGCATATAAATTAGAGTAAAACTATATTAAAATCTGCAATTCTACTATTATATTTAAAAGCACAATCATTTTAAAAAGCAGTATAACATATTTTCATAGTTTAGTGTACAATAATGAGGATAATAATCTGTTTTACATAATTAACGATATCAACAATATCAGATTGACATTTGTATATATGATTTGCAAAGCTTAAGAGCTTGCAATAAGATATACTTGAAATTTATAAAAATAATGTAATAATTAAATTCTTTAAGACTACACACACACACACACACACACATATGAGTTCAAATAAACACAAAAATTACCATAGAAACTTCAAACAATTAATAATTCAATGAGCTAATTTAATTAATCAGTTATTGATTTTTTAGCATTCATTTTTATACAAGAGTGCGCCTGTCGAATATAATTTTTAAATAATGTGTGAAAAAGACTTAACCTTTTTTTATATTATAATCCATAACTAAAAGTTAAAAGTGAAATGACCTTTTGTATGTTCAAATCTTACCGAACTTTACCTGTAACAAACAATAAATATTCGTTATTATTTAAAAATGTAATTAGTTAAAAATAAATTAAATACTAGTTATGAGTTTAAGGTTTAGTACTATGTCGCTATCTCTTTCACCTTTTGAATATTTTACCCTTAAACAAAGAAGGGTAGGTATTGTAATCTTGTGTACGTTAGGTCGCACGTCCGCATATCATTATTCAACTATATTATTTCATAAATTTAAATCGTATTATAAAATTCTATTATATTAAGTTAGGTTCCATTGAATGTATTTGTCACAATAATGTGATTCATCATCTCGGACCTTTAGTTGAACTTATTGAACAAACGGATAGATATATATTAATATATCGTAAAAAAATGTGATAGATGCACTATCTAAACTGCCCCTAAACTTCAAACATCTGTAACCCACTTCATGGAAATATTCAGTGGCTTAGTAGCACTCCTTGTAATTGTTTACCTCTTCAAACTCCTCAAAACAACCAAGAAGAGTATACCTCCGGGTCCGTTTGCGCTTCCGATTGTAGGCCATCTTCACCTTCTGAGAAAACCCGAACCGCTTCACCAGACCCTTTGGGAGCTTTCTAAGAAGCATGGTACTCTGATGATGCTGAAGCTCGGCTCAAGACACACGCTCGTGGTTTCGTCTGCAGATGCTGCAAGGCAAGTCCTCAAAACACACGAGCTAGCGGTTTGTAATCGGCCTCAAACTCCATTCGTAGTTACCTTTACCAGTCTGATAGTTGCTCCATATGGAGAGTACTGGAAGGGTCTGAGAAGAATGTGCACTACAGAGCTTCTTACAATGAGAAGGATCAAGCTATTTCAGCGAGAAAGAAAGATAGAAATGCAATCTTTCATGCAGAAGCTGTCGGAGGCATCCAAGAAGAAGAATTGGTAAATATGTCCGATGCCATTAGAGATTTCTCTTTTAGCATCATCAGCAACATGACTATGGGAAAGAGTTACTCCACAGACGATAAGGAGGCCAGTGCATTCTGTGGTTTGGTAAGAGAAGTTTTCGAGATCAGTAAGCAAGTGAATATTGGAGATTGCTTCCCCTGGTTGAAGTGGATGGATCGAGGAATGAAGACTATGAAAGATCTCGCGAAACAAGTAAACAAGTATTTCGAAGACCAAATTGAAGAGCATAAGGCCACCCATGACAGAGACAACATAAGGGACTTCATTGATGTCATGCTTTCTCATGGAAATGTGTCAGTGAAACTTCTTTTTGTAAGTACTTCCTCACAATGTAATATAATTAAGAACATTGTCATGCAGGACATGATTGTGGGTGGATTTGAGACGGCTGCACAATCTGCGGAATGGGCTTTGGCAGAGATTGTTCAGAACCCACAAGTAATGAAGAGTGTACAAGAAGAACTGGATATGGTGGTCTCAAAAGAAGCAAGTATAGTGAGTGAAGATGAAGTTTCAAAGCTCTTGTATTTGCAAGCCGCTCTGAAGGAGTCGTTCCGTTTGCATCCACCTGCAACAATCCTTCCTCGTGAATCTAATGCAGAGTTCAAACTGGAGGAGGGATACGTAATTCCTAAGAAAACTCAGGTATTTGTGAATGTATTTGCAATGGGCAGAGATGCACCTGTGTGGGAGGATCCTTTAGAATTCAGGCCCCAGAGGATGCTCGAGCGCAATGTGGACTTGGGGCAGTGCTTTGAAATGCTCACGTTTGGATATGGAAGGAGGTCTTGTCCAGGGATGAACTTGGGACTCACTATCGTACACCTCTTGTTAGCCAACTTGTTGTATAAGTTTGAGTGGCAGGGAGATGTTGATATGACCGAAGGACAAGGTTTTACTCTCCTTGCTAACCCTATCAAGCTTACTCCAGTAATGCGGATGTGTTAAGTAAACAATGCTCTTGTATGCAAGTAATAAAGAGGTGAATAAGCACGACAGTACTTTTGTTATTGGGTTTGGAATCGATCTAGCAGAAGTTTTAGAAACACAGGTAATGAAGATTGTAGAAGAAGACAAGGGAATATAGGTATGTTCAGAGTTGGAGGAGTTTCCGTCCTTGAGGACAAATAATGACAAAATATACTGCTTACAGTTTACAATCCACGTGTACACATGCTACAGCTGAACAATCCACGTGTACACATGCTGTCTTGTTCGCCGCGCAGGGAAATCTTTTGTAGGGCAGGAATTATATACAATGACAACACTGCATGTACCAAGAATAGGCCGCACCAAGCACATGCATACGTAAATGATAAGGAATTCAGAAAGTTCTATAATGTAAGAACCTGATGAACTTCATATCGTGATGAATTACTAACTGTCGAGATCAATATCAGATAACAGTAATGTAATGTTTAAAGGTTGTAGATATAAGCAGGTCGAGGTTGAGAGAAGCATAGAGAGATTAGTTAACACTAAACATGATTTAGTGTTATACATGTCCAGATTTTCTCCAGAGACGGACGCATTCGCAAGAACAATAAGACTGTGTGCAGCAACAAAGGACCTCACAAAAGGAAAGCAGCTCCACGCACGGATCCTCGCAAGCCCACACAGATACGACAGGTACCTGGGCAACCACCTCGTGGAGATGTATGGCAAATGCGGTTCTGTGGAAGACGCACGCAACACATTCGATGCAATCCTCGATCCAAATGTATATTCTTGGAATCTCATGCTGGGTGCGTGTATACACAACGGATACACCTCAGAAGCCACTACTTGCTTCGTTTCCATGCCTCATAGAGACGTAGTCTCGTGGAACAAGATACTTGCAGCATATGCCTTTACCGGGCATCTCACACAGGCCACAAAAGTGTTCATGTGCATGCCTAAGAGAGACGTGGTTTCATATAACGCAGTGGTGACTCTACACGGACAACACGGAGACATAGATATGGCAAAAGTCGCTGTTCGACTCGATGCCTGAGAGAGACATAATCACGTCGAATGCGTTAAGTCAAGCATATGCCCAGTGTGGGGATTACAAGATGGCTATAGAGACCTTTGAGAAGATGCCGGAACAGAACGTTGTTTCATGGAATGCACTCATGAAGGTGTATACGATGCTGGGTGACATCACCCTTGCGAGTCGGACTTTCGCAAGTATGCAACAGAGGGACGTTTGCTCGTGGACTGCGATGCTTTCAGCATATGCCCTTACTGGGCACCTCGACGAAGCAAGGTAGTGTTATGTGTATCTATCTATACATGTTCCTAAGCTCCTTACCAGGTCCACCTTCGACAAAATGCCGGAGCGGGATGTGGTATCGTGGAACGCCATTGCCCAAGCATACGGTCTGGGAGGGAACGTGGAGGAAGCCACCAGGTTGTTCAAGGAGATGCCGTATCAGGATACGATCTCGTGGACAGCCGTAATACAGGCGTATGCCCGGAACGGGCATATGGAAGAGGCGAAGACGACGTTTGAGAGGATGCCTAAGAAGGAAGTCATCTCCTGGTGTCACTGGTACAGGGATACGGTCAGGCCGGAGACGTACAAAACGCAGAGGTTGTATACGAAAGGATGCCTCACAGGGATGGAGCAGCACAGAATGCGATGCTTCAGGTATATTCCTCGGCTGGAAAACCGGAGGAAGCGTGGGGAGTCTTCAAGGAGATGCCCAGAGGGATATCATATCGTGGAATATGATAGTTCAAGCATACACACAGGGGAGAAAGAGCGTGGATGCGAAGAGGGTGTATGACAGAATGGCTTCGTGGGACGTGGTGAGCACGACGTGTGTAATTGTTGCATTAGCAGAGGGTGGAGAGTACAGAGATGCCTTGCATATGTTTAAGAATATGCCGGAACAGAATGTGGTTACATGTACTGCAATGGTTCGTGCGTATATGCAGGCAGGAGATATAAGTCAGGCAAGGAGGATGTTCGATATGATCGACGTCAGGGACTCTATAGCATGGAATGCGATGATTCAATCGTGTGCGTCCAATGCTTACTGGAAAGACGTGTTGGAGCTTTACCATATGATGGCTCTCGACGGTGGTAAGCCTAACCAGGTAACGTTTGTAGCCATCTTAAGCGGGTTTAGTTATGTTGGTATGGTTCAAGATAGTGTTGACCACTTCCGAGGTATGAAATCTGTATATGGGGTTGAACCTGTGCCCGAGCACTACTGTTGTATGATTGATATCTTTGGGAGGGCTAAGATGTTAGAAGAGGCTGAGGAGTTGATTGAGAATATGCCTTTTGGTACCGGATCCTGTTGCATGGAATATTCTCTTGGCGGCCTGTAGAGTTCATGGGGATTTGGAGAGGGCGTCCAGGGCTGCGGAGAAGGCCTTGTGTGTGGATGATGATGCGGGGCCTTTTATTCTTACATCTAGTGTTTTTATTGAAGAAGGTAATTTAACTAAAACATAAAAGTATATATTGTTAATATCTAAAAATGTACTCAATGTTAATCCTTTGAGAACGTAAATTTAAACCATCACATTTTGAACTATTCAGTGTGAAACCTTGAAACCTTAAGTTTATGTAGATATTTGGATATGTTAAACTAATGTTAAATCGATGGTCCGGACTTAATGCTAAGTTAATTTAAATGGATAATAATATTTGGCAACTTTAATAGCTAAGGGTAAAACAGAAGAGAAGTAAAAAGGTATGAAAATGCTTTTTAGTAGAAATATAAAATTTTAAATTAAGATTCCTTTATAAAAAAAATAAATTTTATGGAAAATTAAAATCAAGGTTAATTTAGATCTTGTATTAATTGAGAGTCTTTGCCACCCTCAGTAAGCAGTTTACAAGAATAAAGAAAAGTGATTTATAATAATAATTTTTTTGTTAAACTGATGAGAGAAGTAGGAGATTGATATTGTTAAATATTTTTCTTGCCATTAAGATTAAATTTTATAGAAAAAGTTGAATAATAAAGAGAGATTGAGATTTTTATATTCTGGATATAATAATTTACAGATAAAGAGAAACCCATTATTATCAATGTCAATTTTGGAGTGAACCATATTAAATTTATTTATTTTTTATTCAGTTGTATCACAAAAGATGTGGATATGACATATGATTTTGACATTGAAATAAATTTATTATTATGTTAAGTTTTCTATATGATTTTGATTATGTTGTTGTGTTAGATGTTTTATATTTAAACATATTTCAACATGGATATGTATTTTTTTTAATTAGTGAAAGACAAACTTTTGTAATTGCCATGTGGTTATCAAATCATTCATCCCTACTATTAAATTAAAAAAGGTTTGAGATTTACCTTTAGTTTATTGTACATTTTAGAAATATTAAGAGCAATCTCTTAGTATATAAACTTTAATATACTATGAAAATTGTTAAATTTAAAATTACATAAGAAGAACTTTTTTTCACATTTACCTTGAGAGAGAGATGTTGTCAATGTGCAACTTATATAAATATACTAGAATTTACAATTATAATTATTAATAATCATGTTTTCATCATTTAATTCTATACATTGTCATGTTTATCGATTCATTATTGACATTATTTAGCATTAAGAAAATATTGTGAGAATTTTTTTCCTAGGTTATGTTGGTGAAGATTTTTTAGGGAACATCCACAATCCATGGCATTGTTAAGGGGATGAGATTGTTGTAAAGTCTACGAGAGGATTTTTAAACGATCATGGACAAAGGCTTTAGATTCAACAAGTTTCAGTTGCAATAGTGACTGGAATAGTTACAATAAAAAGCAGACTTTGTCTTATATTTAAAGCATGAGTCTTGGTGGAGAAAGTTATCTTCACCGGTAAGTAATATTACATAAACAATGTGGGAATTAATTATTATGTTTTCATGAGCATCCTTATGCACGAAAGTGTTTTTAGTGAGGGCTTATATTCCACAAGCAAAGGTTATTAAATAAGCAATTAATAAAAGATGTAGTCATGGAATGGCAAAATGATGTGATTGATTGGTTTGTGATAAAGTTTTTAAAAACATGAAAACAAGCTTCATCAAGTGTGCAAGAGCAATGGGATCATGAGGGTTACACTAATAAAGATGATTGTGGAAGAGTGACAACAACTTGGTATAGTGTTTTGTGTGGCCAAGTCAAAGTGAGAAAATTAAATGTAAAACCACTTGACGTACCTCGGCCAATAGAAAGAATACTGCTAGAACAAGTATGTAAAATAGAAGGACTTCGACATGGTCCACATCTACAAGTAGTCACTATGATTCGAAGTCTACTTGTCCTAGCAAGTCTCCACAGTTGAGGACTTCATAATCAACATCAACAAAGGGTTTTATGAAAGAGGATGATGATTCACAAACAGAGAGTGACGTCCAAAGGTTCACATCCCCATTGTGTAGTACAAGCTTGGACAATGCGAAACTATCACTTGAAGAGAAACGACATGCGACAACTTATAAGTTTTATACACACTTGTATATACTCATATTTGTGTGTATGTGTACATGTATATATTTATATATGTGTGTGACATTTTGGCTAAAATGGGGTACATAAGATAATGAGGTCAACACAGTGGAAACTCTAAATTAGCAAATTGATGTAAGTTGTATATGTTTACTCACATATATTTAAGTCTTATGTATATTCATATATATGTGCATGTGTGTGTACTCGTATATATAAATTTGTGTGTGTGTTATTTTCTGCATCCTCTTCCACCACACTGTTCACTACAGTTGCATTATGTTATGATCCATAGGTTTTCATTCATCGAAAATTACATCTCGAGCAATGATCACAGCTTTAGAATTAAGATCTAAGAGCTTATAACTGTTGTTGATCTCACTATACCTTAACATAATTGCTGGAGTAGTCTTTAAGTCTAGCTTCTGTCGAAGATCTTTTGGCACGTGAGAAAATGACAACTCGCAGATTTGAAACTTTCTGGTTTACTTCCCGACACAACTCCTCTAGCGTTTTTTGTTTTCCACAGTGAGTGATTCCGCAAATATGTTACAGTTACAATTGCTTCTGCCCAATATGTTTTTGGAAGTCCGAAGTCGACTAACATCGCATGAGTTGCTTCAACCAACGTCATGTTCATGTGCTTGATACCATGATCAAAACAACTGATAGTAAGGTCTCAATTGCTTGAGGCACGGATTTCACTCCACTTATTGAAGTAGCAGCACCTAACAATAATTGGATCATTACCGTCTCCTATCCTTCCACAAGTATTTTGCCCCATTTTCGATAATGACAATATCTTGAATCATTTTGAAATCGAAGAATCTCTCTACGATTTGTCACATGTTGCCATGTTCAAAATCCAGCTAAGATTGAATTGATCATCTTCATCCTTTGTCTGGTTGAGTCCCTTTAGCATCAACATGTAATTACAATCGATTGAGTACTCGATTGCTTCTTCTTGTCACCACGCGGGCATTCTCATTCTTAATGTCCACGTTCTTTGCATTTATGTCAGTGACCTCTTCGTGTTCCAAAACTAGATGAAGAGGCTAAAGATGAAATACCTTCATCTTTGGGACCTAGTCTATCCCAAATTGATCTCTTCAAATTCTCTTCAGTACGAGCCTTTTTCTTCAGCGTCCTCTGCCTTGTTTGGATCTTTATCTATTGAAGCTGCTCTTTAAATTTGCAGAGTAAAGAATTTGATCTCCTGGTTTCTTTTTTGACAATCCTTAGTCAATATCGTTTAAATCTAGGGATATCTTCTCAAGGTCAAACCCTCCATGAACAACACAAAGAGTTTGAAAAGGTCCTTTCAACTCATCCTTAAGCCCATTCTGCAAAACCCCTTAATCTCGTCTTGACTGGTGGATAATCCTTACACACCCTCCATTTCATGTACAAACGATTTGACTCTGCTCAAGAACGCTGAAGTTGACTTGTCCATTTCCTAATGAAGCCGAAAAAACTTTGCTTTTAGGGAACCTAAAGTAGCTTTGCTTTCCTTGCCAAGAGTCTTCTTGATCTTGGTCCAATTTTTTGCAATGGTTTTGCTAGTGTTCAAATGGCAGCGGTAAAGATTGCACCCATCACTCCAATGCCTTTTGAATCCTTTGTTTTCCAGGCGTTGATCTCATCTATGCATTAGGTTGAACCATTCACCACATCCACAAGTCCTTCTTCATAGGATAAAAATTGGAGTGACATGAGCCATCCGTGAAATCCTTTTCCTTCTGTAAATCTCCACTTACTCTCTCGAAGATGATGCCACCATGATCAGATCTGTATGGTGGCTCCGATACCATGTGAAGTAAAAGCTATGAGTGATGTGGAGTATAGTAGAGTAGAAACAGAGCATATGTTCTTGTATGGTCGATGTATGGTGAAAGACATACGTGGCAGAACTAAAAGCTCTTATGCGGTAGGGTGTTGTATAGAGCGTTGCAGGTGTCACCATGATATTTACTGTAGACTAATTTACACCCATGTGTAGCAATATACACAATATGTGAATTTAATGTAAAAGGCCCGTTCTAGCTATTAAGTACGAGCTCTTCTTATATTGCTTAATTACGAACTCTTTCTTATATTGCTTAAATAGACCTAGTTATAATATATTTCAAATACAACCAGCTTAGTAAAGTATGGAAGCTTCGTACGAAAAGCTCTTGGAAATTAGTGCCACCGAGTGTAACTAATTAGATACACCTAGACTAGGTCAAGATGAGGCTCTTAACAATCCCATGTCAAGCTTGACTTGAATGTGACCTAAACTCTTGAACTTTTACGATTTGTAGATGCTCAAAGATGGTACATGGAAGAGCTTTGGTGAATGCATCACTAAGCATCTCTATCGTTGAATTGTAATGGGCCTTCTTTCACCAACTGTTTCACACAGTGAAAGGAATAGAAAGATGATTTGCCCTTGTGCAGCTTCTTTACCATATTTATGGCACTCTCACACGTGTACTGCTTACTCCCTTTGGCCATTCACACCGACCATAACTTATTTAAGTTTTAAGTGGTTTACCTACCCTTAATTTAGCAATTCAACTTACTTAAGAAACTTAAGCTAAGTGTGAGGCATTTTTTATTAATTCCCTTACCTTAAAAAATAAGTTAAGTGCTACAGTAAATCAAACCATTTTTTAACTGACCTCCAATGTCTTTTTTTTTTTTTTTAAATTTAAATTATACACCTGTAAAAAAGTTTATAATTTTAATTGTTAATAGTTTAGGGTTATGGTTAAGGTTTCATTGAGGTCCGAGATTGCTGGGATCATGCACGCGGTAGAAGAAGAGTGCGTGATTTGGGTTCTTCGTCTCATGTATGTATTCCTTCTCTAAATCTACATCATATAATAGGATTTGAGCATTGAGCATCGTACAAAGACCATTCATAGAATTCTTAGATCGGCAAGCTCAAGCCAAGCTTGGTAAGCTCGGTTGCAACTTGAGTAGCTTGGTCCCTTTGACCAAGCTACTCAGCCTGGCCTTCCAACAAGCTTAGTTGAGTTTCTAGTTGGGCTAAGTAGCACAATTGTGTAGCTTGGCCAACAAGAAGCCCAGTTGAGTGGTGCATATGAGTTATTAGCCAGGCTAAGTAACCTTTTAGGCTAAACTACTCATCCCAACCTTGCACCAAGTTTGATCGAGTTTTCAGTTGGGCTTTATGTGGGCTAAGTAGCCAGGTTAAGCAATTAAACAAGGTATTCAACCTAGGCTTGGAGGCCCAACTGAGTTTTTAGCTTGGTAGGGTATTTAGGATGGGCAGGGAATTCACACTAGGTTGGGTGTACCCCAATGAGGCCAAGTACTCATCCTTGCCATAGAGGCTCGATTGAGTTTGTACATTGGGAATTTGAGGACGGGGATGAGGCTTTTTCATAAGGTTTTGGAGGAGATTTGGAACAAATGCATGGAGGTGTTTCACAAGGTTTGGGCATTGCTGCACATGTATATGAAGTTTGAAGGAGAGCAGCAAAATGCCAGCGTGCATGAAATTGGTCATAAGGGAAACCACAATGTTGGTTGAGTTGAAGTGGCAAGAGTTTTTTTCTAGGTTGGAGATGACAATCTTCCACAATTTCACAATAGCGTTGGAATGTTATTGCATCTCAAATGCATGTGAGGGGATTTGAAGATCGCATTGCAAAAAGAAATGGGAGAACATCATTAACAATTATAAAGCAGAGGAAAACAGGAGCAATTCCATACTCAACTTTATTGCAATGTGAAATCGATAGCTTGGCTACCTTATTGCTTTACAAATTGATAGATTCTTTTCAAGGACATAGAAACAACACCAGGCTGCATCACTTGAACGACTTTGACTATCCTTCTCTAGCTTTAGTAATGACTTTGACAGCATCACCAATGGATAATAATGATTTTGAAGATGATTGAGATGGACCTCTTAAAAGCACCGAAAAGAAGAAGAAAAAAAGTGCAAGTTTGCTTTAGTTAATGAATGAAGAGAACAAGCTTCAACATATGAATATTAACATGAGGGAATGACACTTTGACTTATCAATTGACGTGAAGAAGGCTGCATTGTAACAAAAGATTGTGCAATTTGTAAAATGTGTGAGCTCAAGATGGAGAAGAACAATGCAATTAAAAAGTTTGCTACATCAATGACTTGCATCACAAATCATATTTGTGGAAGTAATAAAAATGAGTAAAATCCCATGCTTCGTTGCACATAGTTTACATTTATTTGCATTTGTTTATTGTAATCATATGAATTCTAATTGAGACATAATTTTCAGAATGGTAATGACAATTAAACAAACTAGCTAATTTAGGTGTCCTTATCCATGGTTATGAAATTTATATCTCAACTAATTATTGAAGACACAGATCCAAACTCGGATAATGACTCCTTCAACTTCGATGAGGATATAAATTATAGTAAAGATGGAAACATTAACAAAGGTGTAGGCCATCATAGCACCTTCTAGATGCCTTCTAGACGATATTCTAGTGCCTTCTAATGGCTATAAAATCTTAATTATGCATACATACATATAGTAAGTTAAACGTCATGTAGAACTAACTTTTTTGGCATAATGAATTATTTACATATCTTAGGCAAAGGTGGTGGAGTTATCATGCTAAGTGCAAGTGAAGCTATTTTAGTGCTTTTGCTAGCGGCTCAATCTAGGGCTATAGTAGAGAACAAGGTAAAGGAAGATGATATACGTTCAAGAATTGTAATATATGCTTCTAATCAAACAAATTCATGTTTGCAAAAAGCATGTGTAAGTACTTGAATCACATATAATTAGTATTTATGTTTATGATTAACTTTCAATTTGTATATTACAGGAATTTCCATGGAGAACTCTATCAAAACATAGTTCACTGGATTATGCTTATCGCCTATTACTTTACTTAAGGCTTTTCAACCCTAACCTTTAAAACGTGCACTTTGACATGACCCCTCAAGTGCAAATTCACCAACGATAAAGGTTGGACAACCCTTAGGGTGTGACATACCCCTATGCACTTAAAGTTAAGGCGGCATAATATGGGTTGTGCCTTAATGACATAAGTTAAAGCTTGCATCAATAAGAAAATAGCAAGTTCACTTATGAACATAGGAAAACTCTCACTCTCTAGTACTACCCTACTTTATTTTCATGATGGAGCCCCCCTCTTTTCCCACTTGTGAAAGTGCACTAACATGGAAAGCTAACCCCAATGTTAGTGAGTTAGCATGCTTAACTTAACCCTAAACTTGACCCTAGGGGGAGTTTTAGAGCATGAGTGGCCCTAACCATATTTGATATGCCAAACTCATTTAACATACCCGCAAGTATAGGAGAGTTCCAAATGGTAAGTTCCATCTTCACTGAAGTTTTTCGAGGTATTTAGTGATAGCCAATTGAATCACTTCTAATAACCTAATGCACTAAGTGAGGCTATGTCTCACTCATTAGATACTCAACATGAATTATAGTAGGTAACAACAATCAATCTCCAAAGTAAAAAAGTAGGATCAAGTAAAACTATGACACTTTCTCTGCCATTGAAAATGTCAACATTATCATTTAAAATCTAACTCAAAAACTAGATAATATTAAAAAATATATACCAAAACTAACATATTACTTTATATGGAGTCAGCAAAAAGTTTAGATAATTTTTATTACCCCCTTTGCATTACTCAGAACCATCATTCATTGAGCTGTTAACTCCGCTATTGGAGGCACCACTTGCAACATGAAGTCCCTTGTAGAGTAAACAACATAATTATTAATATTCTTTCTAATTAAAATTTATATTGGGGGCTTATAGTTAACGTTGATTGTTAACCCCTAGGTTAACAAAAAAAAAGCCTTGCTTTATTTTTTTTATTATTAATGCACTTGATGACCTTTGTGGTCACACGCACAAACAATTTCAGTCTATCTCAAATGCTGTCATAGTTCTAACCTAGTGAGTATCACTTGGGTAAAGATTGTGGATATGTGAAAAGTTAAGCGTAACTCGGTCATGACTAGGGGCTCTCTCAGCAATGGCCTTCCTAGTTGGCTTAAGTGGAGAGAAAAAGGTTGTGACAAATGCAATCCAACACCCTCGTATTTCTTTGATTTTTCACATTTTCACATACAAAATATTTCCATTGCCTCCCTTGTTGTTTTACTGAACTCAACGCTCCTTTAAAAAGGTCTACTACCATACCTACCTGCACTTGTCATAAGTCCCTCCACCTTTTCTAGTAGTGTATAGCTACACTGAGCAAGGTGTGAGACTTATATCAAAACCATTGAGTTTCTTTCATTAATTAACTCATATTGACATGTCAATCTAGCTAGAGGCAATCATATAGCCGCATAGATGTACACATGTATACGAGATGTAAGGACTAGCTTCTTCACAATGTTCCAAAATTTATCCTATGAGGAATAAAACTAGGTCATTCTTTGATATCAAGTGCCATAGCACTATCCCTTATTTTGTACTCTTTTTGCATCACTGGCTAGTTGAGGGAGTGAACGTAATAGAATACTTTCTTGGATACTCTACATTCTATGGAACAGTTTGTACAACTGACATGGAAATTACAACTTATATTTAGCACCTCAATTATCAATCTCTAGATATCACATGTCTTAATTGACTCTCTCACATATATTCATTTCCCAAAGAGCATAACAACTAAGTTCATTTAATAATTCTTAACTCTTCATTTCACTAAGTTTAAATATTAATTTAAAACTTAGTTCTCATGATAAGAGTCTTCTTAAACTTGTAATACTGCATGCCTAATTCTCAAACTGATTACGTAAATATTTTCCCCAAAGTTATATCAAAGTATAACATTTCTACTAATTTAAACAATTAGTGTTTAATAAGCACCTTTAAACTAATCTTATTCCATAAACAATTATAAAATCGATATTGATACACTCAAACCGATAACGATCACCTAACCTCCAAATTTGTGTTTACCAATAAGTTATTACATTTAGTAGACATAATTTATAACTGTATCAATTCATCGAAAATGCGAGATATTGAAAGTAGCATTTATTCCATTTTAAAAACTAAAGTTTATCTAATTGATTTAATAATATATAACCTTCACAGTAATGTTTCATGACATGTTTTTAGTTATATCTCATAATTTAACTAAACTCCTCAAACATGAATGAAATACTTAATTTAATACATCGAACTAAGATACACCACTTATTCTAAACATATATCAGCTCCCATAACAATGTATTGAGAATTCTTTCTCATTTTTTTTAACTAATTTGAAAACGTATTTCAAGTTACAATATTAAAATATTAAGGTATTGCCTTACCAAAGTGTCAGACTTAAATTTGTTTAAGTCTTTATATCTCACAAGTATAGCCACTCCATGTGATCCTAATTGAGTTGCAATATCGAGTGCTCTTGTCTCAATATTCATCATGTTTTTATTATACTTTGGCAAGTCATTTATAACCAATCTCAGAGAAATAGTCACAAACACTTTCAAAGTTTAAAGTATAACATCTTAACATTTGAGGTAATAAAAAACCTCATGTTCTCAAATTTGATATCGGACAGAAACTTTGAATCACAAACATCAAGAGGAGACCATCTCCTTGAGCAAACTTACTTCACTATCATATACACTATATTAAAGGAACATCATCAAACCTTGAGTTAAGAAAAATCTTACTTTTTGATATTCCAGAGGACCAAAGAACGCATACTTTGTATAAATCTAATTGTGACCATGATGTAAAGTCAAGAAACTGACTTCTCAAATAACCATTGTTCGACTCCAAATGAAATTGTTATTTAAAATCAACACCAACTTTAAAATCCCATAGAATATCAACTTCTAAGGAGGTAAATCTCTATTGAATACTTAATTGTTTCTGGCTCATCGACATTTCCAAATATAACCTATCAAATTTAACAAATTTCTTTGCATAATTGATAAGCAAAGTGAGACTCTCAATTTCATGCTTTTGTTAACCAAAGAATCACCCTTGTTCAAGAGTTTAAATTAATTGATCTTCATAGTGCAAACAATGTTACACATTTTAAGCTTAAAAAGTTAATAATAAAATGCACAAGTGTGTGTCGAACGCCTTCACTATGTAAGTGCTCATATACTTAATAAACAAAAATATAAACATATGTTTTAACATTTCTATTACTGGTAGATCACACTTTACCCCTAAATTGCAATGATTAAGAATGCAATACTAAATCCCTCTACTACCATAAACTATCATCCCATCTTCTTTTCAATGATCCCACATGAGACACAACTATAAACAAGTTAGTCAAATTAGCTAATTTAAACACAAGTTGCGCTACAACTAACTAAGTTTGATGTTATATTTGTCCAAATCAAGGGACTTAAACTTATAATATAATTAATGTCATTGAAATAATGTGAACATAGCACAATATTCAAATAATTGCATTTTCAAACAACTGCTTAACATATTTTTTGTTAATATCTGACTTTCTATCGTACAAATTATAAGTCCAACACCAATAACTTATTCTTGAGTTACACTTTTGAAACATGTGCTAGTAAGATCATTTAGCATTTTCTATCAGATGTAGTATCATTCATATGTTTAAACATCTTTGTCTGAAGTTAAAGATGCACATTTGAACATAAGTCTTTTCTTATTTAAACACTATTACTGAAACTGATATTGAATCTTAACTTAAGTCAAAAATTAATATATATTTACTTTTTTTTAATCATGTGTTATCCAATTTATACACCTTAATGGGAAAAAAAAAATATTCAATAAAGTGTGCACTTAGCATATCACATGATGCACTTCACAAGACTTAGTTTTTAAGTCAAATAAACTAATTTGTCATGTTATATGGAAGTGTAAGGCAAACTAGCTTGTGCGAGCATATATTAAAGTCATGGGCAATTGTAAGATAAGATAACTTGGGCAAACTTAAGATAAGATAACATGGCCAAACATAAGGTAAATAACCTAGCATGCAACATGGAAGTTGACTTTCGAATGCTACCTTCAACATTAGAGTTCATCACTTACTAAGTAAGTGTTTTTTAAAGAGTTATAAATCTTAGGACCAACTCTTTGTATAGAATTCAAATGTGTTAATTGAAAGTGATAAAGTACTTCCAGAACTTAGAAATAGCCAAACTCTAAAACACACTACAACTTTAGGTAGTCCAACTGACCATAGAGAAATAGTCTTCAATACCATTATAAGAATTTTAACTTGAAGGGGCAACACATAACTGCCAAGTGGCTATTCGATGTTAACACCCTATGTGAGCAATGCTAAATCTACCAATACGATTATGTGAGTTTGACTCAGATGCCCGAATAGGCACGAGACTTAGGGTTCTACCATATGTTCCTTAGAATGACTATCCCTCAAACCCTAGATGATAACTTGAGTAGACTTTAAAATCATGCCTCATAAGACCTAGACAGGCTCATGTCCTAAACCCCAGCAAGGAGGTGTGTTTTACACCCCCTATGATAGAGCTAAGGCATCGTCACTTACCCTTAAGGAATCACTGCTTCTGGGAGTACAACCCCTTTAAGGCGATCAAGGGTACCTTGATCCATGATTAACCCCTAAGGGTTGAAAAGTAAGTCATATCTTAGCTTTTATGGCTAGTACTTAATGAGGACATGAGTGTTCCTCAAAGGTGGACACGAGTGCTCTACTAAGAAAAAACCCAGGTTTCAAGCATGTGACCATGCGACTGTCTCACAAAAAGGACTCATGTTTGAGCTTAGGTTGTTCAACCTCTGAATATGTTCACATCCCTAAGGAGAACACCCCTTAGCCAAGTATGCTAACTAGCACACTCAGCGGTTATGAGACTTAACCCCCCTTGAGCAATGCTTAGCACCTTGATGCGAGCACAAGCATGCATGCTTATTAAAGTATCCAATCCATCAATGTTAAACCCATGAGAACCCCCAAAGGGTGTGCCTCAGGCATTGTATTGTGTGTTATATAGTCTAGTGTCATATGTTTATTGACACTATTTCCAAATATGTGAGCTATCTCGTCATACCCCTCAGACTCCAAATTTACACATGATGCCACAAATATGGCTTGCAAATGCCAACTTTGGAACACCCTTTTATAAATCTTTAAAAACATAGTAAAGAGAGCATGTCAACCAAGATGTCACACCCACAATTGAATAGGATACGGATGTGCCTTAGTTTTGATAATGCTGCTTTTCTTGAGGAGGTTGAAGACATGCTTGAACCTTTGACTTTTGGAATGTGTATTCTAATAGAACCTTGCCAACGATAAGGGTTGGACAACCCTTAGGGTGTGAAGTACCCTATGCATTGAAAGTCAAGGTGGCATAATATAGGTTTGCCTTAACGATCGAAGTTAAAGCTTGCACCAATAGGAAAATAATGAGCTCACTTATGAACCCATGAACTCTCTGTACTACTGAGCCCCCCCCCCCCTTTCTTACTTGTGAGAGTGGGCTAGCATGAAAGCTAGCCCAAGCATTAGTGAGTTAACTTGCTTATTTGACCGCCTAGGAGGGTTTTAAGAGGGCAACCCTACAATTAGGTCAACCTTAGAAGTTTCTTAACCATATTTGACACACCAAACTCATCTAACACACCCACAAACAAGGAAAGTTCCAAATGATAAGTTCTACCTTCTTAAGGTATTTAGTGACAATCATTTGTATCACCCTTAAAGAAGACCTAAGTGAACCAAGTGGGGTTGTTTTCTCACTCATTAGAGGCATGACACGAATTATAATAAGTAACAACAGTGTCAGAATTTTAACCCGGAGGGCTAACATGTGGCCACCAAGTGGCCTTCCGGCGTCAATTCCTTGTGTGAGCAATGCTAAGTCTTTTAAGATGACCCTAAGAGTCTGACTCAAACATAAGACTTAAAGTAATACCTTAAGCCCCTAGAATGACCATCCCCCAAACCCTAAAGGATATCTCGAGTAAACTTTAGGATCCTATCCTAGTAGACCTAAACAGGCTCATGCCCTAACCCACAAAGGAGATGTGTCTCACACATGCCCCCGTGACAGAGCTAAGGCATTGTCACTTACCCTTGAGGAATCACCCTATCCGGGAGAACAACCCCTTTAGGGCGACAAGGGGTACCTTGAACCACGACTAACCCTAAGGGTTTGAGTGGCCAAGTCATACCTAGACCTAGGGCTAGTACTTAGTGAGGACATGAGTGTGCACCGTAAGCGGACACAAATGTTCTGCTAAACAAACTCCCTAAGGCTAGGTTTGGATAACCCTAAGTATATGACCTTGCGAGTGCCTCACAAAAGGGCTCATGCTAATAAGCTTAGGTTGTTCAACCCCTGAATTCCAAAGGAGAACACTCCCTAGCCAAGTGTGACGAAACACACCTAGTTATGAGACCTAACCTCCCTTGAGTAGATGCTCAAGGCTTAGCACCCTAGTGCGAGCACAAACATACTTGTTTGCTAGAGTATCCAACCCCTTGGCAACAAACCCATAACACAACCCCAAAGGGCATGCCTCAAGCATTGTATCGTGTGACGTCTAACTTAGTGTCACATCTCCATGTGACATTGCTTTCCACTATGTGGGTTATCATGCTATAGCCCTTAGATTCAAGAGTTGCACCAAGTGCCACAAACGTGGCTCCTAAATGCTAACTCTAGAACCCCTTAGTGAACTCTTAGGAATTGGGTAGTGTGAACATGTCAAACAAGATCCACGCCCACGGTTGGACAAGGACACGAATGTGCCTTGCTTGGCCATGAGTGCTACACCTAGCTTGACATGGAGAAGGAGGCTAGAGACAAGCCTCAACCTTTGCCTCTTGGAATGTGCATTTCGACAAGACCTTCTAGGCATGGATTTGCCAACATTAAGGGTGAGCTACCCCAAAGGTGGGACATGCCCCTGTCATCTGGAAGTTAGGGTGTGCATTTCTACAAGACCTTCCAGGCATGGATTTGCCAACATTAAGGATGAGCTACCCCAAAGGTGGGACGTGCCCCTGTCATCTGGAAGTTAGGGCGGCACAACATAGGGTTGTACCTTAACGACACAAGCTGAAGCTTGCATCAGCAGAAGAGCAACGAACTCAGTCATGAACCCAAGAGCTCTCCTACTACATACTCTACCTTATTTATGTGACAGAGGCCCCCCCCCTTTGTTTTCCTGTTTACATAAGTGAGTTGGCATGGAATCTCATTCCCAAAGGGAATATACTTGGTGAGTTATCCATCGACCCTTAAACCCTAACCTGTCAAACCTAGGGGAATTTATAAACATATTCGACATGTCGAACTCACCGGAACTAGCCATTAACCCAACCAGGACACGGAAAATCAAGGTAAGAGTTTTCTAGATGGAAGTGTTAGCTTCGCTTAAAGTTACTTGCAAATACCTAATGACACCCAGCTGGACCATCACTAGATACCCAAGTGAACTAAGCGAGCTTGTTTCCTCTACACCTAGGGCTTATCAATATAGTACAATAGGTAACAACAGTCAACGTCCAAAGTAAAGGGGAGTCATAGTAAAAACTATGACACACTCCCCGCCTTTGAAAATGTTAACGTCCTCATTGACGTCCAACTCCATAGATAATTTTTAAAAAAATTAACCAAAACTAACATATCACTCTATGCTGAGTTAGCTAAAAGTTCACATAATTTCATTACCCCCCTTGCATTACGTGAAACCAAGTATTTCAAAACTATCATCCACTAAGTGACTAACTTAGCTGCCGGAGGTACCACCTGCGACATGAAGTCACCTGGAGACCTTTTGCACGTCTGCAAAGTCTATCACCCGACGCACACAACACAATGGTTAATTTTTTTACTTAACTAGAATTTATATTGAAGGCCTCTAGTTAGTGTTGTTGCCGGCCCCTTGGTTAACAAGAAATAAAGACTTGCTTTATTCCTTAATATCAATTGTTATTGACAACCTCTGTCGTATAGTGCACAACAAGCATTTTGAGTTAATCTCAAATGCTTAACCAATGCCTTCATGTTTCTCCAATTGTTCCACATTTTCACATGTTACAGTATTATAGTTTCACATCTCGGTGTTTCTCATTACCCCTTTACATAAGGGTCTGTTACTATACCTATATCTCGTTGTATATATAGCTACGCTAGACTAAGTATAAGGCTTTTATCGGAATCAAGCTCTTTTCTGATACTAGAGTATTATTTGTAAACACGTCAATCTAGCTAGAAGCGATCACAGAGGCGCATACCTGTACACATGTATACAACAAGGTCATGCCAACCTGCTAATTGCCATCCACTTGGTATGTTATTAACATAAATTTATTCCTCATAGGAATCAAATTCAGTCAAATCCGCGACCAAGTGTAATAGCATTACCATTTGTCTTTCACAACCTAGCTTGTACGCTTTCATAACACCGGCCAATTCAGGAAACAGATAAGCTAATATACCTTTCGTACAAACCAATGTGGAAACTAAGCAAATTCAATCCTTCACCAATGCCTCAATCGTCAGCTTTTAGATAGGACGTGTCTTAACTAACATGCTCATTGTACTCATTCTCTAAAGAGTACACATACTAGATGCCATTCAATAATTTTAACTCCCATTTCACTAAGTGTAAAATATCAAATTTCAAAACTTAATTTCTACGATAAGAGTCTTCCTGAACTCAGAATACTGCATGCCTTCGTAACATTATATTCATGTTTAGCTCTCAAATTGATTATGTAAATGTTTCTCAACACTATACCGAACTATAACATTTTCACTAATTAGAGCAATTAGTATTTTGATAATATCTTTTTTTAAACTAATTCTTATTCCATAAACAGTTGCAATTTCAATATTGATACTTTCGAATGGATAATGATCGTTTTAACGTTCAAATCCTAAGCTTACCAACTAGTTGTTATACTAGCGGATATAAACTTATAATCATATCAATTTATCAAAATAATACAACTATAATATAGACATGGTCTTAGTTTACATGAATCGAACTTCAATTTTAAGATGGAAATATAATGTTATAACAGTATTCCTTGTCGAACTTCAGTTTTGAGATGGAAATATAATGTTATGCCAATATTCCGAGGAACTTGTTCAGAGACTAAGAAGAATCATGAACTAGTGTCTGGTTCATCTAACTAATTTAGTAAGATATCAACCTCCACATAAATGTTATCATAACACTGAAGTGTTATATCAACTTCATGTTTCAGTCATACCTTATAATTCAATAGATCTCCCAAACATGAATAAGATATCTAGTTAGTACGTCGAACTAAGATACATTATTCATTCTAGACACCTAGCAATCATCAAAAGTACCACATTGCTCATCAAGCAATGTATTGAGAAACTCCTCATTTCTCAATTAACTTGAAAACACGTTTCAAGTTATAACACTAAGGTATTGCCTTTCCAAAGTGTAGGACTTAGATCTGCTTGAGTCTTTATATTTTATGATTATGGCCACCTCATATGATCATAACCAAGTTCTGATATTGAGCGCTCCAAACTCAATATTGAGGAGATATCATACCATACTTTGACAAGTCATTTATAATCAATCTTGAAAAGATTGTCACAAATACTTCCAATGTCTAGAATATAAATATCTCAACAAATGAGGTGATAGGAAACCTCATGTTTCGTATCGAATATTGGACCATACACTAGGAACCATGAACTATGATCATCAAGAAGAAACACCAACTTCTTCAGTTAATCACAAAACTCAATATCGTACTTTCACGAATGTTAAAGTAAACTCAAGATACACCATCAGACCTTGAGATAGAACTGATAACTAACCTAATGAATACAATCAAACCTTGAGTCAAGAATAGTTCTATTTTTTTTATATCCAAAGAACTGAAGATACCTACTTTATAAGTTTTCTGAGTGCCCACATTTGCGACCATGATGTAAAGTCAAGAAACCGTCTTTTGAATAATTGTATTCGACCCTAAAATGAAATCATTATTGAAAAACAATACTAACTTCTAATTCTCATCAAATACGACTTTTTAAGGAGGTACATGCACTTAAACCTCCAATGGAAATCCGACTGTTACTAGCTCATTGATAGTTCCCAACATAAGTTATCAAACTTAGCAAGTTTCCTTACTTAGTCAATAACCAAGATGGAGAATCCCAAATCATGCTTTTCTTAACCAAGGAATCACCCTTGTTCAAGAGTTTTCCCATATTGCAAACAACGTTACATATTTTAATATAAAGAGTTAACAATGAATGAACAAGTGTGCGCCGAATGCCTTTACTATGTAAGTCCTTTATTACTTAGTAAACTGAAAATGTAAACATATGTTTCCAACATTATTCTTTCTGATAGATCATGCCATCTTACCTCAAAACTATATCATAAAAAATGAAATCTTCAAGCTATTATCCCAAGTCTTTCTCATGATCTCATATGAGACAACTTCATAATCAAGTTAGTCGAGCTAGTTAACTTGAATACAAAGTGCACGCTTACAACTAATTAATAAAAGTTTCAAGTTGTACTTTGTTCAAATTAGGTAACTTAAACTTAGTAAATTATTTTATCTAATGTTACTTGTAGCTAGCGTCATCAAAATATTGTGAACATTGGACAATACTTTGATTATATTGGATCTTTGAACCAACTGCTTAACATATTCATCATATGTTAATATTTAACATTTCGTTGTATTATAAGTTCATCACATAGTTTGCTTCTAGAGTTATACTCTCAAAACATGCACTATAATGAAAGCTCATTTTACACTTTTATCAAAATGTAGTGTTCACTCTTATGTTTGAATATGCCCTTCTTCCAAAATCAAAGACGCACATTTGAACATAAGTCTTTCCATTTGAACACTATTGTCAAACCAATATTGAATTTGACATAAGTCAAAACTCAAAGGACGTTGTCACATTCTCAATCATGTGTTATCCCAATTTCATACACCTTAAAGAAAAAGAAAAATTTTCAATAATGTGTAAACTTAATATCACATGATCCACTTCACAAGACATTAGTTTGTAGCCAAAACAAACTAATACACCACGTCTTGTGGAATATATGGTAAAGTAACATGAACATTTATAAGTAAAGTAACCTGGCATACAACTTGGAAGTTGACTTCCAAGTGTTACCTTTGACATTCGAGTCCATACCTACACCCACTTACCAAGTAGATGTTCTTGAAGAGTTATAGATCTCAAGATCCACTCTCCGCGTAGAATTCAGACGTTAGCCGAAAGTGATAGTGCTCCGATACCAATTGTCAAAGTTTTAACCCGGAGGGCTAACACGTGGCCACCAAGTGCCTTCCGGCGTCAATTCCTTGTGTGAGCAATGCTAAGTCTTTTAAGATGACCCTAAGTCTGACTCAAACATAAGACTTAAAGTAATACCTTAAGCCCCTAGAATGACCATCCCCCGAACCCTAAAGGATATCATGAGTAGACTTTAGGATCCTATCCTAGTAGACCTAACAGGCTCATGCCCTAACCCCACAAAGGAGATGTGTCTCACACATGCCCCGTGACAGAGCTAAGGCATTGTCACTTACCCCTTGAGAAATCACCCTCATCCGGAGAACAACCCCTTTAGGGACAAGGGGTACCTTGAACCATGACTAACCCCTAAGGGTTTGAGTGGTCAAGTCATACCCTAGACCTAGGGCTAGTACTTAGTGAGGACATGAGTGTGCGCCGTAGCGGACACGAATGTTCTGCTAAATAAACTCCCTAAGGTTAGGTTTGGATAACCCTAAGTACATGACCTTGCGAGTGCCTCACAAAAGGGCTCATGCTAATAAGCTTAGGTTGTTCAACCCCTGAATTCCAAAGGAGAACACTCCCCTAGCCAAGTGTGACGAAACACACCTAGTTACGAGACCTAACCCCCTTGATAAATGCTCAACCCTAGTGCGAGCACACATGCTTGTTTGCTAGAGTATCCAACCCCTTAGCAACAAACCCATGACACAACCCCAAAGGCATGCCTCAAGCGTTGTATCGTGTGACGTCTAACTTCATGTGACATTGCTTTCCACAATGTGGGTATCATGCTATAGCCCTTAGATTCAAGAGTTGCACCAAGTGCCACAACGTGGCTCCTAAATGCCAATCTAGAACCCTTAGTGAACTCTTAGGAATTGGGTAGTGTGAACATGTCAAACAAGATCCCACGCCCACGGTTGGATAAGGACACGAATGTGCCTTGCTTGGCCATGAGTGCTACACCTAGCTTGACATGGGGAGGAGGCTGGAGACAAGCCTCAACCTTTGCCTCTTAGAATGTGCATTTCGACAAGACCTTCCAGGCATGAATTTACCAACGTTAAGTGTGAGCTACCCCGAGATTGGAAGTATCTATGTCATTTGAAAGTTAGGGCGACACAACATAGGGTTGTACCTTAACGACACAAGCTGAAGCTTGCACCGGCAGAAGAGCAACGAACTCAGTCATGAACCCAAGAGCTCTCCTACTACATATTCTACCTTATTTATGTGACAGAGCCCCCCCCTCATTTTCCTGTTTACATAAGTTGGCTGGCACAAAATCTCATTCCCAGAGGGAATATACTTATGAGTTATCCATTGACCCCTAAACCTAACCTATCAAACCTAGGGTATTTCTAAACATATCCGACATGCCAAACTCACTGGAACTAGCCATTAACCCAACCGAGACACGGAAAATCAGTTTTCTAAATGAAAGTGTTAGCTTCGTTTAAAGTTTCTTGCAAATACCTAATGACACCCGGCTAGACCATCATTAGATACCCAAGTGAACTAAACGGCTTGTTTTCTTTACACCTAGGGCTTATCAATATAGTACAATAGGTAACAATAGTCAATGTCCATAATAAAAGAGAGTCATAGTAAAAACTATGACAAACAATCAACCTCCAAAGTAAAAAGGTAAGATTATAATAAAAACTATGACACATACTCCCGTAAACAGTTGAACACACGATTTATTTCCTTGAGATGTTCTTCCCAAAATCCCTTGGTATGAACCAAGATGTCATCCAAGTACTTTGTAATTATTTTTAAAAGTTCATTGTCAAAAACTTTATTTATCATGCACTGAAACGTGGCAATAGTAGAGACTAATGAATTTTGCTTTTTTCTTGTCGTTAAAGATGATGCATGACTCTAAAGATTGTGAATTCTGCTCCATCTTCAACACCAAGGATAGTGCATGGCCCATAGAGGTGCAAACTTGTTGCCATCTACAACTATGCTTCATCCTTAACATGGGGTATTAGTTTCTAAAATAAAATTTTGAATACACAATTTAAATTTTATGTCCTCAATGCCAAGGATGGTCAATCAATTTTATAAAGTAAAAAATGGGTTGCATCCATTGTGTTCCATTTAGAGTGCAAATATTTGTTTGAACAAGAAATGAAAATAGTGACAACATCGAACAAAACTTATTTTATTTCGTTCAAAAATGATTCTATGTGAGCATTTTTTTTATCTTTTAAAACATAAATATACTTATATAAAGTTTGAGTCACCTTACAAAATATCTTTACCACCGTCGTGTAAATACGTAGTAGATATTTATACACATGAATATGTCCTTAAACACCGATGATACACGCTAACTTTGAAAATGTTATTCTATATACACATTTAAGATTTTATTTTCCATTTTATAATATTCACCGTTTAAATGTATGGACATTGTACCACATGCACGCAGGACGCAGAGGCCTCTGTAGACCGACTCATAGGATGCCAGTGGACCTTACTGATATAGATGTCTTGCCGCACATAATTGAAATGCCAACTTCATAATAGAACTAATGGCTACAAAATCTTAATTAAAAATATTCAAATCACGTGAAGATGGAAAGGATGGAACGTAAAATAATGAATAACAATATACTGTCGGGATCCACTAACACCCAATACAGATAATTGATGAAGCTCCGTTAGCAAGTTGCAGCACCCGCTGTCAATAATAGTGACAATTTCCCATGGATGACCTGAACAAATGGTTAAAACCTTCATTATCACTGAGACTCATCGTCTGAAACTTGACACTTTCAAATGACGTAGGTAACAGGGGCGTACAGAACAGAATATCACTTGAATAGTTAGGTTTTTAAAAACAAACAAACTATAAAAATGTTTGTAATTGTTAAAAGCTCATAACACGTAGCTAGAAAGAATGTTGGTAGCACCTTCAAGGCCTCTTATAAAGCCACTAGAGCTTCTTTCAGTGTGAAGCAATACACTCTACCGCCATTCCCTGCTCCCTTCCTGTAAAGGTCCACCCGGATTTCGCATACTTGTCCAAAGTTGCAGATACCTGGGCTCTCAACTCCATGCGGGTTCACGATTCAGCTTCCGTAGCTAAATATGTTCAAATGCGTATACCACTTGCTTACTGCTTCATTGTTCCCGAGGGTATAGGCAGCCCGAGATGATTGCAAGCTGTAAATATATATGTCCACCGGGTTCATAGATGACCCATTTGACGAGGAAATCACTACAGTGGATCGTGCTATAGAGTGGAAAGGAATCGTCCTACGAGCTGCTCAAGGAAAGTCGTCAGCTGAGGAGCTCCAGATAAGCACCATCGAAGCTTATCAGGACCTCATGATCGAGCTGAAGAGGAACGATGCCGAGTTTGTCGTGGCGAAGATTCATGAGAGCCCACTACGCGTGGCTGATCACTGCGTGGAGCTTGTCCGGAGGAGCAGTACAAGGACCCTCCTACGGTAGCTAGCTACCTGCGAGACCGGTGCGAGAATCTCCTCATGAGCCAATATATATCCTGTGGAGTTCTGCATGCGGATTGAGCTGGACGAGGAGTTTCTGTCGCACCCCGAATTCACGGATGCTCTTCACAATGCTGGAGCACGTAGCGATGGTGAACGATACACTGTCTATAAAAGTGGATTTATTGAACGAGCACTACTATACTCTCCCAGTCTGGTTTTTCTCACCGACCCTGAGGTGTCTGACTTTCAGCAGGCTGTGGACAAAGTCTGCGACATGATCCAAGAAAAGAGCGAGAGTTCATCAGACTCCATGAGATTCTCACGTGCAAAGCCAAGAGATCATCGAACAAAGCAAATTCCTTAAGTATCTCGATGCATTGCCAAATTACATAGCTGGGAACCTCTACTGGCATTACCTCAGTGCTCGCTACCACGGTGTCGACAATCCCATGGTAACAGGGAGACTGTAAGGAAGTAGACTTACGTAAAGGACTCATAACTGCTAGGGAATATTCAAGAATATACTAATAACATGTGTACATAGATCTGGAAGTCCCATAAAAGGTACACAGTCCATAAATAGAGAGTCCATAAATAAAAAGGATATAGGCCTATGATATAAAAGGGGACAAGAGTGTTTAGGGTGATCACGGTCCTTAGGACGAGCTGGGTACTAGCGAAAAATACTGTACTAGTGTGTTAAGCACACGATATTGCAAGTCTGCGTATTGCTCGGGGGAGAACACCACGTGTTCTTTGGTTGGGAGGTTTGAGTTGGCAGATCTTGTGTGCGTGTCTATACACGTGTGTTAGGAGCGTTACAATTGGTATCAGAGCCTCACGATCATGAGCGACAACCCTGTGGTTGTGCCTGGAGTGATTGAGGCAGAGAAAGGTGAAGAAATTAATATAGAAATCGAACATGAAAAAGGGAACAACTCTGTTCCAGAGTATGAGTGGACTGATGAAGCTCTTACTACTGAATTTGCTCGTGTTAAACCCACTCTGGAGACACTTGTGAAAGATGTTCATAAGGGTCTTGATTTTTTTTTTTTTCCGTGATGAGCTACGAGGGTTATCAAAATTCGTGGTTTGAAGGGTTCCTCTTCCAAACATTTTGAAAAAGGCTTGTGCCGAATTTTGATGGCTGTGGCAGGCCGGTGATAGCTATTGCTTGGCTAGCTAACGCTGAAAAGCTAGTGGAACTGTAAGGCCTTACGTTAGATGAAGCTTTTCATGCAGTGACTTTTGCCTTGACAGGAGATGCACTCAAGTGGTGGCATCGTGTGAGTGTAGAAAGAGGAAAAAGTGGTCGATTGGTGGACTCACTTGAGGAGTTTAAGAAGTTATTTTCTTCTGAATACTCTCATGCTAATGATTTTATCATCTTTGACATGCCTTGCTTTAAGAAGATGACACCAATAATTAATTGGAATACTTATGAAGTTTCTATGGAGCACAATAGTTCCAAAATAGTTTGGCATGGAAAAAGTATACTTCTCCTAGTAAGTTACTTTCTGCAACTTCCATGAAGCGAGCAATAAGGAATTCCACTGCAAGTTATTTGGTGTATGTGTGTGATATGGAGGATGCTTCAAAGATCGATAACAATCATGTTCAGGTACGTCCTTTAATATTAGATGAACATGGTAATATAGTTATTAGAGATAGACATACCTTATTTTCTGCCATTAAACTTAAAAACGTAATTAATGCTAATCGAGGTTTAGGTGTTAAACCTGTTCACATTAGGATTAACCCTAGAACCCTAAATTCACTTACTTGCAAGCCAAATTGTCATAAAGTTATAGCTAAGGAGAATTCCATAGCTGAAAATGTCAAATACGATAATTCTTGCTTAACTTCAAAGTTAAGTGTTAAACTTACAACACGTGAGAATAAGGACTTGTATAATGCTTAATATAAAGGAATATACAGATGTATTTCCTGATACATTGCCTCAGGGGCTTCCCCCACGGCGAGAAATTGAGCATGAAATTGATCTTGAGAGTGGGACTAAGCCTGTCTCTCGAAGTCCTTATCGATTAACTCATCTAGAGGAACTTGAGGTTAAAAAGCAAGTTCAAGAGCTTATATCTCAAGGTTTTATACAACCTAGTAAGTCTCCCTTTGGAGCACCTGTGTTGTTAGTTAAGAAAAAAGATGGGTCTATGAGACTGTGTATTGATTATCGTATGCTTAATAAGACCACTATCAAAAATAAACATCCTATGCCACGAGCTGATGATATTTTTGATAGGTTGGCGGGTGCCACCTGTTTTACAAAGATAGACCTAAGGAGTGGCTATCACCAAGTAACTGTTCGAGAACAGGATGTGATGAAAACAGCTTTTCGAACCCGACAAGGTCATTATGAATTTCTAGTAATGCCTTTTGGGTTGACTAATGCACCTGCCACTTTTATGACATTAATGAATAACATTTTTTCACAATATATTGACCAATTTGTGCAAGTGTTCTTAGACGATATTTTAATATATAGTAAAACTCCTACCGAACATTTGTTACATTTAAAACAAGTGTTAGAAGTTTTACGTAAGCATAAATTATATGCGAAAATGTCTAAGTGTGAATTTTTTAAACCCGAAGTAGAATATCTAGGTCATGTGGTTTCTTCTGAAGGATTAAAAGTTGATCCTAAAAAGGTGGCAGTTGTAAAAAACTGGCCAATTCCACATGATGTGAATGAACTACGTAGTTTTATGGGTTTAGCTAATTATTATAGACGTTTTGTCCTTGGATTTTCAAGGGTAGCTTTGCCTTTAACAAACCTACTTAAGCACGATGTACCCTTTGTGTGGGAAGCTAGTCAAAACGATAGCTTTGAAATGCTTAAGTCGTTGTTAACTGAAGCACCTGTGCTTGCTATAGCAGATAATGCAAAACCTTATGTGGTATATGCGGATGCCTGTGGGGCAGCACTCGGTGCTGTACTCATGCAAGATGGGCATGTAATTGCTTATGAAAGCAGAAAACTTAGTGATGTGGAAAAACGTTATTCCACATATGAACAGAACTATTGGCTATAGTTCATGCATTAAAGTTATGGAGACATTATCTCCATAATGGCCAGCCGTTTAAGGTGTTTACCGATCATAAACCACTGCAGTATTGTAAGACACATAAAGATTTAAATGCTCGCCATGCACGATGGAAATTGTTTTTGGATGAATTTCCTTATATGGAAATAATATAAAGGAAGGTAAACATAATGTGGTGGCAGATGCATTATCACGTGTTAAATGCTTAAATACTGTATCCAAGTTGCATAGTCCCTTGGTGAAATACATTCTGACTGCTCAAACTAAGGATCAGGAAGCTAGAAAATTGCTTTCTGTGCCTGTAGAGCCGTATACCGTGCATAATGGCATGTTATTTTATAAGGGGCGATTATATGTCCCTAAGGATAGAGAAATACTTTCTCGTATTATGTTTGAGATGCATGATAGCCCGCTGGCTGGACACTTGGGTGAAAAGAAAACATATGATCTAGTTAAACGAAGGTTTTACTGGAAACATATGAAGAATGATATATGTAATTATATCAAAACATGTACTACGTGTCAGTCAGTTAAGGCTGAGCGAGTTGCACAGCCTGGCTTATTGCATCAGTTAGAAGTTCCACATGAACGTTGGGAAAGTATCTCTATGGATTTTATTACTCATTTGCCAAAGACACAGCAAAAGCATGAGCAAATATGGGTTATAGTTGACCGTTTAACTAAGTATGCTCGTTTTTTACCACTCAAAAAAGATGCTAAAGCTGTGGACTTAGCACGTTTGTATATGTCAGAGGTGTTTCCTACCATGGGTATGCCTTGTGATGTGGTTAGTGATCGAGATACTAAGTTTACTGGTGATTTTTGGCTTAATTTTTTTCGAGGTTTGGGAATTAAGCTTAAACTTAGTAGTGGTGATCATCCACAAACAGATGGCCAAACTGAAAGAGTTAATCAAGTTCTTGAGGATATGTTACGAGCTACTGTGGGTAATCACCCAGGTAAATGGGATAAATATATTCCCTTAATAGAGTTTGCTTATAATAATAGTAAGCATGATTCTACCTCTATGAGTCCTTATTATGCAATGTTTGGACGACATCCTCGTACTTCTTTGGATATTGGTATAGATTGGAAAGAACGTATGGCTGATAACGAGACTTGTGAGTTAACAACACACTTGGAGAATATTCTTCAAGACTGTAGATGTAATATTTTTAAAGCTCGTGATCGTCAAGCCAAGTATGCTAATAAGCATCGTTCTTTTCATCACTTTCATGTGGGTGATAAGGTTTAGGTGGAATATTGGATTGATATTCTTAAAGATGCCCAAGCAGTTGATCAACTTCCAGAGCAAGTTGATGATGCTCCTCCAAAACGTCGACGTGGTAATATGAGTTAATGTGTGCACACTGAAATTTGGTTCTTCGATCTTTGAGGACAAAGATCTTTGTAAAAGGGGAGGAATGTAAGGAAGTAGACTTACGTAAAGGACTCATAACTGCTAGGTGGAATATTCAAGAATATACTAATGACATGTGTACATAGATCTGGAAGTCCCATAAAAGGTACACAGTCCATAAATAGAGAGTCCATAAATAAAAAGGATATAGGCCTATGATATAAAAGGGGACAAGAGTGTTTAGGGTGATCACGGTCCTTAGGACGAGCTGGGTACTAGCGAAAAGTACTGTACTAGTGTGTTAAGCACACGATATTGCAAGTCTGCGTATTGCTCGGGGAACACCACGTGTTCTTTGGTTGGGAGGTTTGAGTTGGCAGATCTTGTGTGCGTGTCTATACACGTGTGTTAGGAGCGTTACATAGACCGTTTCAAGGTACAATCAAGATCGAGAGGCACATACCAGTTGAGACGAACAGACATCCCCTTCTGCTTGACGTGGATAATCTTCATAGTGACACTAATGGCTGTAAATTCTGTCAGCCGTAATGATTGATGTACATAATGTGTAATTAATATTATTAATGCATGTTAGTTATAAACGAGGTCGTAAGTTGGCACCAGATTCTCCTATACTGAGTGAAGAGGACAGAAAACTTGGATTGCCTTTAAAAAGTTGCGTTTTAATATTCGTGCATCTGTGCCCCTCAATTATTAGATAATGCAGAGGCATGGCCATTGACCAGCGAGAATGCACGGGAACTAAAACATAGTTTATGTATGAGCTAATTATATATGCTTAATGTCTAATGCAATGCCATTGCATTACATGAAGCGATTCTAAATGATTTTGACATTCATTGTCATTCTTCAATGGAAACAAAGGAATACCAGTCAGTGATTATACTGTATTAGATTAGAGAGGTTCTGCTGTATATATTAATATATACAAAACTTGACATCATGCCGCCAAACAGTGGGGCCTTTGTGAAAAGCCTCTGTACCAACAACAAGTGCAACGAATCCAAGCATTGCTGTCCTGCCATTCCACCTCTGGAAGGGACCAAGTGCTCTGCTGTCTGGGCTCTCACCCTTGAAACATTGGCAAGCGAAGCGTACCAGAAGAAGTTGAACCGCTGCCGGAAGTTGAACAGCCCCGTGCTACCCTCGGAGTATAGCTGCTCTGCCACTGTTTGCCCAGTCTCCTCTCCCACAGCAAACGCCCACACATTCAATTCCCAGCATTGCCTGTGTGTATATACATATGGTGAGTATGTATGTTATGTAACAGGAAATGTAAAGCTTACCATTGTACCAAATGGCCGTTGATGGTCTCTGGGCCAGCTCCATCAAACGGAACGATCTGTCTCCGGTTTCTGGCCTCCTTTCAATCTCATGTCTCGGGTAGGAGGGCACGGCACCGAACACGGCCTTCTTCTCGGACTCATTCTCTTCCCGGTATTTCAGTACGTTTTCCTGGGTCATCTCCTTCTTGGTGCCGTTGTCTTCTCTATGGTGAGGAATAGGGGGAGAATGCGATGCTTACCTGCATTGAGGCTCAGCGCGAAGAAATCCCGTATCCAAATGTTGATTTTGACGGTGTGAGCCCTAATGTGGAAATATGTACGCTGCGTTAAGTCAGGGAAATGGGTCGCTGTTTCAGGGCCTCCCACAGAAGAATTTAACAGGTGTGTGTATATACACATACAACGTGTCTATAATCTTTCTGTGTGGGTGTGTGCGCTACTAAATCTGAGGATTTGAATGACATGTTACACAAAAGATACTCCTGCTGGTTGTCTTTTAAGTTGTTTGTTACCCAATCTACATGTAATTAATATATATATATATATATATATATATTTATTTATTTGCCTACTGTATTAATATTTATGAGTTTCACAATGCACATATACATGTGTATTATAATTTGTTGTTGCTACTGTCGTTTCAACACATTAGCTCCTGAACGACCAGATGTTCACTCGTATGTTTCTTTCAAAAGCTCCTCCAATGTTTCATGTCACACCGCTACTTCCCAGACAAGAGTTGGCTTCCATTCGTGATTGCCAAGTCTGAAAGCCACCTGACCGTCGCTTTGCTTTATTCTCCCATTGTCTAGCACTGACCCTGCACAAAAAAATAAGAAGCTGTATTGAAATCTTACAAAAGCTAGTTACCTCCAAGGGAGACACTCTCACAGTCGACACCAAATCCGTCTAGAGCCCTCAGGATGCTGTTATTGAACCAGCATGCACCCTGCTCCTGATGGCCACACGGGTCTCTCAGGCTTGGAGCTGGTGCCCGTGTGATATGTCCATTCTGGTCTTTGGCAAGGGGGGAAGCGACTTCGCAAACTGTGCATGAAAAATCACTCAAAGTCAAAACTCATGCCTCTTACCTCTTGTTGTAGTTGGAAGCTTCTTCTTTTTCGTCAATGCCTTGCACACAAGAACGTCAGTGGAAAATAGCCTACGCTAAATCTTATAAAAACTGTCCCAGTACCTCTAGCCGTGGCGTAAAGACAAAGGCTTAGCTCCTTTAGCTGTTTCTTGTTCTTCGCTGCCTTGCTCCAGATCAAGAAGAGCTCACTGGGCGTTGTTGTCGAGAGTAGAATCCATAAGCTTTTGCTCGGTGAGCACACCAACGCTATCGCCTCATTGTTTTTTTTATCAACATTGCCATCTACATTGCCGAAATCAGTCAAATCGATCTCTCCGAGCACAAAACTTATACCTTCTAACTCCTCAAACGCCTAGCTCGCCCAATCAAACAAAAAGGGCACAATATCTATGCGGAATTTCTGGAAAGATTTTGTTGTGTACACAGAGGTACCTTTTCAGTCTTTAACAAAAGAGGATCCAGCTGATCCATACGATGAAGCACGGCTAGCATGCCTTCCACTTACCACAGCAGCCTCTGAGCCCAGTAGCCCCGTATAATATCTGCAGCCCTTGCGCTGATCTTGACGGGCATCATCAGCAAAAGGAAACCCGGACTATGGAACAAAGTGTTCATGGAGCTCACTGGAACCATTGTACCATCATTAAACATGTCGCATGTATGTAAATGCACATACATGTATGTACAGACACACACAAATTCTCTCTCCACACACACACATACACACACGTTACGTTCATTAAAGGGTATGTAAGCTTGCAAGTCAAATTCAATGTTCTGCAGCTTCCTTTCAGATCTCCTCGTGTAGTAGAACACCGCACAACCATTCGCTAGGCCTAGAGAATAAATAAAGAATCAAGTGGAGAATAAATAAAGAAACAGTATATATATAACATATATATAGAGAGAGAGATGCGGCCACATATCTATATATATGTAAAACTACAAACTACACACATAGTGTTCATGTAATATTCACGCGCACACACACTCAGATCTAAGTAACTTCTAGAGAAGTTTCACCAACCAATTTAACTGGAAATACCTAGAACTCTGTCCGAAGTGTATATACGGATTTACCATCGTCCTGTTCTTTCATACGGTATTGCAACAGAGGTTCCTACGACTCAAGGGACCATCCAATTCCACGTAGCACCTTCTCCATCATCAAATCATATCAAGTATAATTAAAAATGAAAATAAATGGTGATCTTAATTATTGATTTGTAAGTGATAAGTGGATGCAGATACCTCGTACTAAAACATTCTCATCCGCGTTCCGGGCACCGTGCTGTATCGCGAACAAGTAGCCAACGTTTTCCTTGCTACGGAGTCTCTTTCGATCAAGCCATATATCTTGTAACCAAGACCTATATAGAATAGGTGTAGAGACAATAATTTCCCTCCTGTTTTGAAATGGGCAGTTCACTCTCTTTTTTTGTCATGTTGGGAAGCTAGTGAGGACCATTTCTTTTCATTGTTAAGAAATGTAGAGTCTCTATATATGACAGTACCTAGTAAGATGTTTCTCCTGAGTATCCTCTCCAGTCAGTGGCTCCTAGGGAAGCAGTTCGAGCATTCTTGTCAATGGTATTACCAATGTCATCTCTTCTATCATCGTTCTCGTTAAGTTCCTGAAAGAAATGTCAATATCAACTGTATACTAACATATACATTAATTATCTTATTGCACATGCCGTAGTTCTGCAACTATTTTGTTCCCTGCTACACACATTGCCTTTCTGTATTTAAACAGAAAAGCTTTACAGATACATATCTTATTGTAACGACTTAAATATTACATAAGACTAAGGACATTAGATTGTAAAAGCTATGTAAATGTAAGAACTAAAATATGTTGTGAAAAGGTGTTAAAGCACGAGCCGAGCCAATATCAACTAACCTAGTTTCTTGTATTTCTGGATACTATTTATACAGTTTTCTTTTATAATTATATATGGTTAAGTATATATGGCCTAATCTATATATGGTCTAAACCATATATAACTGTTCTTCCAGCTTGGACTCCACGTTGGATATCTCAACACTCCCACTCAGCTGTGAGAGTTCAAGATGGTCATTCGAGACCGGTGTTGCTGGAAACTATCCTGCTCAAGGACTTGGTCATAATATCTACAACCATCTCGATAGTAGACACATGCTTGAGCTTGATGTGTCCGGCTCGAACCTCTTGTCGGATGAAGTGGCACTTCACATCGACATGCTTGACTTTGTCATGATGTCTGTGGTTCTCTGAAGTAGCTATGGCACTAGTGCTATCACAGTAAATTGTGATTGGCCTCGGAAATGAAATTCCCATGTCCTTCAACAACTTCATCAACCACGTTGCTTCCTTGGCCGCCTCTGTTGCTGAAATGTACTCGGCCTCCATCGAGGAGAGTGCAATCACTCATTGTAGTCTGCTCATCCAACTGATAAGCCCATCATCCCAAAGAAACACATATCCTAAAGTGGACTTCCTGGTCTCCATGTTTCCTGCCCAATCTAAATCTGTGAAACCCACTAGATCCATTACCATGTGATCTCCTATAGAGCTCCCACTAGTTGAATATGTGAGACAAAACCCGATTGTGCCTCACAAGTATCGTAAGATACATTTGACTGATGTCCAATGAGCCTCTCCTGGATTCTCTACAAACCTGGAAACCACTCCAATTGCAAAAGCCAAGTCTGGTCGAGTGGAAATGGCTAGATATAACAAACAACCAACTATCTGCCTATAAGGAACCTGTGGCATGACTCGTCTCTCCTCCTCAGACATCAGCTGTTGATCTTTGAAAGCTGTGTGTGTACGTCCATGGGGGTGCTAACGGGTTGTTGTCAGCCATGTCGTACTTCTAAAGTATCTCTTGCACATAGTGTGCTTGAGATAGCTGAATCACCCCTGCAGCTCTATCCTGGAACACCTGAATGCCCAAACAATAGCATAGGTCGCCGGCTGCGGAATCTCAAATGAGATCGAAACTGGTGTTCAAAGAATTGAACAAGCCGAAACTAGCTTGCGGCCATGATGTTGTCATCAACATATAATGCTAGGTATGCAAAGTCCACTCCTTACCAAAAGACATATACGTTTCCATCTGCAGTGGACTTCTAGAAACCAATGGAGGTGAGAAACCTATCTACATGATCATACCAGGCTCGTGGTGACTGCTTCAAGCCATATAGGGCCTTTAAGAGACAAACGTTGTGTTCCTATCCTTGCACCACGAATCCCTCAGGCTGTGTAGTGTAGACTTCCTCCTCAACTCTCCATACAGGAAAGCAGTCTTTACATCAAGCTGGTGAACCTCCAGACTCAAGCTAGTTGCTATCTGAAGAATGAGACGAATGGAAGCCATCTTCACCACTAGTGAATACGTCTCATAGAAGTCAACTCCAATGATTTGTGAGAATCCTCGTGCAACAAACCAAGCCTTGTATCAGAGTACTTTGCCTTGTGCATCCAGCTTCTTCTTGAATAGCCACTTGGTACTTATAGTGCGGCGACCGTGGGGAAGAGTAACAAGCTCCCAAACCTGGTTCTTGAGGAGAGAAGCATATTCCTCCTCCATGGCAGCCCTCCATTTTGCCGCCTCTGTGATTGCATTGCCTCATGCATTGTCGGGGCTCCCGAGGATACCTGGAGTGAAAAAGGAGGTTAAAGACTCATCAGCTTCTCTTGCCTTTCGTGACTTGTAGCTAATTCTCCCACTTCTCTGATTGTGTTGATGGGTCGGTCTGGATTAGGTACCTGTGGAGGTGCTTACTGAAGTGGAGGAATCTCCTCCTCACTTTCGTGCTCCTCCTCACTTAGATCTGGATCTACTGCAATCTGTAGTCCTGGATCTGCCCCAATTCGCCCTAGATCAGGCCCTTGTGCCAGTGGATCCTGTGGCTGCTCTTCCTCAAGAATATATGCCGTCGGATTAACTTGAATTATAAACCTATCCTTGTAAAGCATATCCTCATTAAACTTAACGTCTCAGCTCACAACAATTTTCTGGTGAGTGGGATCGTAAAGCCTATATGCCTTGCTCTCATGGCAATATCCCACCATGATATACATGTTACTCTTCTGCTCCAACTTACGACGGAGTTCGTCTGGAATGTGTGCATATGCTAGGCACCCAAACACACGGAGGTGTTTCAAACTGACTCGCTTCCCAGTCCACCGGGTGAATGGAACTTCTCCATCAATGTTGCTTGCAGGAAGTCGATTCCGGATGTAGCTGGTTGTGCTTAAGGCCTCTGCCCAATAATTGAGCGGTGTTCTGCATGCATAAGCATGCATCTTGTCATCTCCACTAGAGTCCGATTCATTCTCTCCGCCACTCCATTTTGCTGAGCTGAGTATGGGGCTGTAAACTATTGCTGAATCCCAGATTCTTTGCACAACTTCTTGAGCACACTTGCTTGTTACTCCCCACCTTTATCACTCCTAAGTACACGGATTTTTAAATTTGACCACATGTTTTTGCAGCAATCTTATATAGCCGAACATTTCTGCTACTTCTGATTTGTTAATCAAGAATTTCACCACTGTGTAACGAGTATAATCATTTATAAACGTCACAAAATACCTCCTTATGTTCAATGACTGAACATGCATTGGTCCACACACGTCTGTGTGCACTAATTCTAGAGGTTGAGTGGTCTTACAGCAGATGCCCTTACTGGGGAACGGTTGCCTATGTTGTCTTCCAAAACAGCATGCCTCACAGAACTCAAGGTTGTCTCTAAGTACCTGAAAGTCTGAAAGCTGGTCCTGGTCCCGAGCTACAGCTCGAATCGCTGCCTTTTTGCATGTCCCAATCGTTGATGCCATCGTTGAAGAGTTGTGGAGAAGATCTTCTTGGGTATCACCAATGTGGCGTCTAGCCTATAGTTCCCATGTCTTTGGCCATGTGCTACTATGGTTCCTTGCTTGTCAGTGTAAGTGATCTTGTCCTTATCGATTTGACCTTTCCAACCGGCATCTGCTATCTTCCCAACCGAGATAAGAGTTTCGCTAGTGTGGGGACATAGTGAACCTGTTGAAGGTTGACAATCTCACCGTTCTAGTTGAATCTCTACTGTCCCGACTCCTGCAATGCTCAATGGTCGATGATCTCCCTTGTAGACTCCTTCTCCCACTGGGATTGCCTGATATGTCTTAAAAGCGCAAATACTGAGTACAGTGAACATTGGCACAACTGTCCAACCAGAGGATATTTTCTTTCTCGAAAGGACTGAGGTTAGTGGTTACCATGAGGGCCATCTGCTAATTGCCCTTGTTCTTCAGTTCGCTTGCTTGTGGTTTTCCTGCTGCCTTGTCCGGATAGCTCTTGGCAAAATGCCCCATCTTTTGCAGTAGTTGCATGGTCCAAGCTTTGACGGTGGAATGTCCTGCCTATTTGTGCTACTGCTACCTTTATAGTGTGAAGCACTGCTCCCACTCTTCACTGACTATGGATTGAAGTTGGTTTTCTTTTCGAATTGGCTCGAAGTGAAGAGGACTTGAGAATGTCCCACCGTACCGCTGTTATGTCTGCTTGAGGATTGGATCATGGTTGATGATGCAGCTTGAATCTCCTGATAAGACATCCCTGATGTATTCTCCAGTGTCTCTTGAGAGTCACGTGGTCTGGCTTAGTCAAGGCCCCGAGAAGCACCGTGGTTTTGTCTATATTTGAAATGGTCTGTCCAAGAGTAGTGAGCAAGAATGGACTTCATTCTTCCGAGGAACACAGATGCTAGTTCTGTGGGACAAACTCGAGCTTAAAAAACTTTCCTTTCAGCGATGCTACGGATCTCTCCTTCCGTGCCTGATTGCTAAAAATTGCCTTCAACTCTGTTCAATTCTCGGAAGCTGACTTGCTTAGATCCAGGTGATGGTGGTGATGCCTACCAAGCCCACTCCCCATTAGTGACAATACTTTGTCATGTCGAACTTGCCAATCTTTTGGGTTCGTTTGAGGTTTCACCTCACTTCCATCTACAATTCGTAGACAATTGTCACGCATCATAACAAACAAGATTTCCCGCTGCTAGTTCTCAAAGTCGTGCCCATCAGAAACCGAAATTGAGATTGATTTGTGGTTTGTCGTCATGTTCTCAAGTATGTCTGTCACTGACCAACTGTTCTTGAGAATATAACATTCCACAAACTGCACTTGCTGCTTCTTATGACCCTTGAATTGCTATTGTTCTTGGCTCTGATACCATGTTGTGAAAAGGTGTTAAAGCACGAGCCGAGCCAAATATTAACTAACCTATGTTTTTGTATTTCTGAATACTATTTATATAATTTTTTCTTCTTTATAACTATATATGATAGTTCTCCATAAGTATATACAACCTAAGCTATATATGGTCTAAAACCATATATAACTGTTCTTCTAACTTGGACTTCATGCTGGATATCTCAACAAAAATAGTCTGGCAATGATGGATCGATCAGATGCCACAGATGACCGCGGCCGCTATCATGATGATTATCTCGGAGGAATAATCTGGGATCTAATCTCGGGCTCGTCAAAGTGTTTAAACCAGTCGAGCCGCACTGCACCGTCGGAGACTTCAACTCGCTGAGTTTCTAATCCTCTCTCCTTGATCCACACTACGAGCGGCTCCTCGACCGTGGGCCGAACAAAGATGACTATGCCAAGCTTGGCACCGCCATTTGCAGCAGACGTGACAGCATGAAGGTTCGTTCACCACTTTCTCGATGCACTCATTTGCGTAGACAGCTTGACCGACGATCGCGACGCGGGCGTTCTGGAAAGTTGGTTCCTGTGAGGATCGTTCGAGCACAAAAAAGTCAACTTGCTGTAACCGATCGTTGAGCTCAACCAAACCGATTTGGACAAGAGCCTTTCTGCCCTCAAACTGAAGGCCTACTTTCGTGAGTGTTTACAGAGACCAAAAAGTCCGGACTTGCTCATGGAAGACAGAGCAATCGTACTTTAGAAAAGCAACTCACCATGATCTTTCATGAAAAAAGCATACTTCGTTGGTTTCGTTGTAAATCCGCATAAACTCTCGACACTGGCCCTAGGATTGCTGGTAAGGCGAACGACTTCTTTGTTTGTGTGTGTAACGATGTGTATAGCTTTCTAAGATTTTACACAAGAGCATAGAGTGGTTGGTCAACTTTATGGTCTCTTGGAGGTCAGACGTGCTCCATCTAGGCCACGCAATGGCACTGGGACGCTAAGAATGTCGACTTGACTGCAGCATGGTTACAGGTACACACATTTTAACCACGTCATATGCGTATGTACATAGAGAGAAAGGGAGTATCCATATAATATCGATACTGTGGATATGTGTATGTTCTTTTCATATCTGTTACTCTTGTTATAATGATACAAAATGTTTGCAGGACCTTGAATCGGCTATTGGCATTGGAGCTGGGGACAGTTGATCCAAATTTGTACAACTCGGAGCATGTCCAGTTTGTTCCTGACGCTTGCCATCTGTTTATCTCGGTATTCACGAGTCTTTTGGATTTGAATAGGAAATGGGTGACTGGCTCAAGTGAAGAAGGTGCGTATATATACCTGCGCATTTGCATATCAATGTATAATGATGTACGCGTGTGCGTGTCTGTGTGTATGCTTTTCACTGTCCTAACGTCTTGTCATTAGAGAGATGATGCTGTTTTTAACTACTGGAAAGCCTCCAAAAGGTATATGATCTATTTCGTGTAATGACTACTGTTCATGATGGCGGCCATAAAATGCATTAAACATTCATTTTTTGGATTTTGCCTACCATCACCCTCTATGAAATTAATCGAGAGAGACAACCGTGTTTATCTTTATACAAGTTCACATTCTTTCTTCATGCTATAAAACAACATGCGCATATATATAACAGAAGTTCCATTTTGTGCCAAATACACTATTACCGTATAACTTGCAGAACACGGTTTCCAGAAGGACGTGTATAAAAATGGAAGAGAGATTAACATTCATCTTAATTCTCAAGGGTCATGTTTTAGGTTTTTTTTGGTGTGTGAGTGTAATTCCTTGTGGTCGGTGGTGTATATTCGTGTGTATGTGTATATTCAAAGGATTATGTAGGTGTAATGCTCAATTTAAGCATTATATTATAAATTAATTAGTAGGAATTCGTAAAAAAGTTTTAATTTGTTTTCATTCAAGTTTTCTTTATGTCATAACAATTAAGCATTTTAGATCCCTCTTAAATAGTATTAAAATAAGATGCCAGCCGAGATAGCACGTATCTGTCCGGATTGCTTGCACTGTTGATCTTGCATTTCCACTTACATGAGCTCAGAATAGGGCGATCTTCCTAACCTGGTCTACCAGCACAGATCCGTTCCATTCTGATTACACGAGCCGACCTAGCGTTACTGAAGAACCCTAATTCCCACTGAACAAAATGATATTATGAGAAGGTAATTGAATGTTTAGAGGACAGATTCCTACAAGGCTCGTCAGTATTGGAAGCTTCAAAGTTTTTCAATACCATACTTATGTTGAAAACATGTTAAAGTTGCTTGTGAGGCTACCTCTTAGGCAAGTCTTCTTTTGGTATAGTTTGGAGGGAAGTTCTACAATGCCAAAGAGTTTGCAACTTAGGTGTCCACTTTTTTTGTGAAACTTATTAGTAACTTTGGATGAAAAGGTATAACCACTTTATGGAGCATTTGCAATAACAATAGGTACATTTTTTTTAATATTCTTGTTTTTTAGTTTTTTAACTCTATGTTTTGCAACTACTGTACCCAAGCTCACAAAGAGATTATGAAAGTTTGGGGCTATGATGGTGATACCATCCAGCACTATAGAACGTGAATGCAGCTTCAAAAGGCAAAACAACATTAAAGATGAAAGAAGAGCATGTCTAAAGTTAAAAAACTTTGGACATGTTAATGTTCTTACTTCAACTCCTTATACAATGCATGTAGATTACTAATTGATTTTTAATCATTTGGCAAGAAAAGCAGCATAGGCAGCATTTGAGTTTTACTTGAAAGCTTTATCAAATTTAAACTTTACTTTAAAAAAAAAAAAAACTTTCAAACAAAAGGTACTAGATCCAAAATAAACATTTCAAAAGAAAAAATGAAAATGCCTTCATATTCTATGCATGGTCCAGTTTACAAATATATTTTCACTTTAATTGTCATTCATACTAGGCTAGCATATACCCATGGTTATACCAAAACATTGTGTTCAAAGTTTAAAAATGTTTTATATCGAACAAAATGCAATTGCCAAACAACCATCTAGTGTGTTGGCTGTTCAATTCAGATGATAAAAATAAACAAAACCAACATCATCCTCATAACGAAGACCTCCTTTGTTCTCAATGATCATCTTCTAGTTAGTGTTTCCATTTTTAATGTCCTTTTTATTTACTGCAAGCATGATTTAATTATATCTGAAACCTCTTATTTCGACTATATGTTTATGAAACCATTTCATACCCAAAATAAAGTCAAACCCCGTCATATTTAAGACAATTAAGTCTAGCTTAGCCTTTCAACCTTTGATTTAGACAGAATTGCCCTTGTTATATTATTAGTATTTTAAGAATCTTTTGCCAAATTGATTTTTATTTCACACATCTTTATTACATTCAATTCAATCGATGAGCAAGACTAGTTGATATGAAGTTGTATATTGTTCTAGTATCAATCATCATTTGGATTAGGTCCCCTCGTATCCTTCCTATCAAATATAACAAAGAGTCAGTTTTGTCTTGAATAGCAAATAAGGCAGGTTGTGTCTGACACATCATTACCTCTTTGACTCATCTTCTAAATCTTCAAGCGTTTCTGGTTTAGCAACTTTCTCTTTTACCATCGCCTTGAAATGACTTGATTGTTGTGAAACATTCTTATCAACCTTCAAAGTAAAGGGTCGAGTCATAATAAAAACTATGATAATCTAACTCAAAGACTATTTGAACATTGTAACTAAAATGGAAATGTTTATAGTCCATTTTCTTAATAATTAGTAACTTTAATTATTTAATTAACATTTTTTAATATAAAGAAATAACAAAATGCCTTTTGCTTTTCATTAACTTTTCAATAGTTCCACATCTTCACATGTTACAATATTATAGCATCACATTTCTGCATCCCTCAATGTTTAAGGGTGATAAGAAACATTAAAGGATGCAGAAATGTAATGCTATAACATTCTAGTACGCAAGGGTACTCATTCCCAAGAGCACAACAATTACGTTTATTCAATAATTATGCAAGTTGTAATTAAAATGGATGTCTATAGTCCCATTTTAATAATTAGCAATTTTAGCTATTTAATTAGCATTTTTAATATTAAAGGAATATTCTTTAGAATATATGTTTGAAAAAGAATATTCTTTAGAATATATTTTAATATATTCTATTTTGTATTACCCTTTAATAAATTATAGCATTCATTGAACAAAAATTAATAACATTATAAAAGTAGAAGGTATTAATTATATAATATATTATAAGATTCCTAATATAAAAAGGAAGAGCATAAGAGGTACATTATATAAATATTGATGTTGTTATTAAAATATTAATATTTAAATATAACATTATTAATTAAAAATTTGTAGTAGTAATATATATATAATATAAAAATCCTATAATAGTCAATCTTCCATATCATTTTTTAAATTTATATAGTTAAGTAAACAATTTGGTACTATTATTAAAGAGTTTATAATAATTATGAATATTAAATATATGATATTTTATAATTTTGTAATTGCTTTAAGCTTCAGAAAATACATTCCCTTGCAGTTTTGTTAATCGTGACTTTATCAACGCTTCTTGACATCCACCCATATCGAATGGATTTAACATTTATAAAACATGCTGGGTCTTTTTGATTGGGAGACCATGTTTTCTCTAGGCATCCATTATATCTTTCGCTCTCCTTCTCGTGTCGCCTTTTTTGTGGTTTGAACCATGCAACCTTAACAATACTATTTTTTGTGATTACTTCAGGTGTGTCGATAATTTGACCCATCCAAATAGGCTGATTATATGACGCATCTGGAGTAATGAGAACCATCATTAGTTTTTGAAGATCCTTGCAGCAATCAAAGTATGCTTTAGGTTTTTGGTTCCTTTGTCCAACAAAGTGTGGGGTTTGCACTTCCACATCACTACTGGCTTCTATGTCGTCTGTGCTCAGTGATGTCATTTCAATCTCCTCTCGTTTTAGGCCAAAAAGGGTGTTGCAATTCTGTACTTGTGACAGTAGGCCCTTCCAACTCTCGAACAACAGTCTCCCAATAGTCCCACATGCTTATATAGTTCTGAGTAACCAGTTGCCTTATCAGAATTCTTTGGCATCGATTTTTGAACCCATGCCACATATTTTTTGATGCCATCAATAATAACCTCTTGTTCCTTGAGCTGGGCACTCAATGGAATAGGGTCTGGTTGTCCTTCTGGGAGAAGTGGCTTTCCATCCTCTCCACTTTTGAAGAGCATTAACCCTCTTTCGGTAACCACTCCTGCTCTGATGGCCGTAACTTGTACTGCATAATAGGTATACCATCTCGTATGGAGAAAAAGAATTGTAGCGGCACAAGGTGACCAACTAAAGAATCACTCCCTCTTTTATATACTCCTTGAGAAATTTTTTGAAGTCTGGCACCTCAGTCACAAGCAAAGCACAACTTTTTTTGGAGATGCAATTTTCAAAAAGATTCATCATATGCGGTAAGGTAAGTGCACTTGTCCTTTTTGTAGAGTTGGAGACCTTGCTGAAGAACGCATCAATATCTTCATGAGTGTGACCAACCATAAGAAACTGAGCGTGATTGTTTCAAACACACCTTTGGCAACAAGCATTGACAAGTATGCTAGCACATATCTAGAAAATAAAAGTAAGTATGAGCTTGAGAAACCCTTAAGTAAAATGATTTACCTATTTTTGTTCTCGCCTGCACAATTATCCATCTGTAAAAGCAAATGACGAGGAAGCTTATTTGATGTTGAGGACACATGTACACTATTTGAGCTAGATCCCTCCACTGAACCAACTCTCAACAGGGCCATCTGTTTTTTGTGCAGCTGTGACAATGCCTCTCATATTCCCAAGTAGCCTCAAGTGCAGACGTGTTCATGAGAGCATTATGTAAAGGTTGAAGGTGTTGTTTCTTCACTTTGAGATCACTGATAGGACTTGTCTGTGAGTGGGCTTCAAGGTTTCTGAAACACATGGCCAACGACCCAATAGTGAAATTGGAGTCGCTAGACCAATGTGGAAGTGAAAAGTGTCCATATGACTCACAACCGTGTCCATGTGTTAGCACACCTGTCAATGAAATCGGAAGTTTCATGACATTTCCAAGGCACTTTGGTGTTGCAACGAGCTTTGGAATGCTGGTCTTTGAATGATCCATCTTGTCATGGATCAAGCACAGGTACTCTGATGGGCGTGACACAGAAAGCATGCGGTGTGCATAGTACTGAGACCGGCAAGTTTGTTGTGCAATCATGTGGGCCTCCATCTTCTTTTGAATGGCAGTGATCTCCACCAAGGTTTTTGCACAAGCCTCTGCAGCCTTCAATGATGTACAAGTGTCACACTTGGAAAAGCTAGAGTGTTTTGCAATCTCCACATCCTTAAAATGAGTATTCCATATGTTGTTGAAGGTACCAGTGCAGACCCCATCAAACTGAGGCACTTGTTCACATGTTCACACAGCTTCAATTGAGTGTAGATTGAAGGCAAAACCTTGAGATTTTCCCTGACCCCTGCATTTGTGGTTCGGCATTTGTGAGGCATCCTGTCTGCATTTGCTTCCACAAAAGCCTTGAGTATCTCTATGGCTGCCATAATGTGAGAGCGGGTTTTGACCAAGCAGTGTTCCCATGTACTGAGGTTCGCGCTCCATCTAGCCACTCATCCCTCCGATAGAACGTGGTCTTTGGGATCCCGTATATACTGTACCAAGCTTTGAAGCAGATGGCCACCTTATTAAATACCATGGATGTACTCTGATAACCTGTGTCCGAGGCCATTCCATCAATACACCCAGTTAGTGCAGCATATACAAACTCATGCCTTTGCTTTTGGGTGAGCATACGAAAGACATGTCTACATTGGGTAATTTCATTCCGGTCTGCCATCTGACAACACTTCTTCTTGCAGCAGTCAATCGTGGAAATGCTCGTAACACTTTCGGAAGATGTAGGATCCATCTTTACCCTCTTGCTGAAACTTGCAGGGGAAGATCTGCAACCCATGAATCGCCTTTTTCTTACAATATGCAAGGAACCTCTTCAAATATGAGTTGTTCTTCCGGGTTGTTATTATTGAAATCCAACCCAGAATATGTTGAACCATCTTGCCGTCTTAATTCAGATGTTCGCCACCTCACGAGGGATCCAGGATGCAATGTGCCATTAGGTGAAACCTCTGTCACAACTACACCCACGAAGTCGGACCCTAGTTTCTCTTCTGACACTGCTTCCATTGGATTTATAGCTGTGATGATGCCTCTCCCAACTCAATCTCATGAAGAAAGAGAATCACCTCATCCATCACAGCAGGCAAGCCATCATCTGGTAAACTCGTGTACTACTTTTGTTTTGACTCTGCATATTCTTGTGTCAGCCTTGACTTCATCCAAATTCCACAATACAGGAGAACCCTCCTCAAATTCCATTCCAGAACCTCAACATGCTTGAAAATGGTGTTCACCCATACGTACACACAAGATCCTTGGGCAATATTGTGACATGATGCATTATCATCTCGAACTTCCACAGTTCCAGTGCCAACTATCTCGTTGTTCCGAAGAAGACATACTTTATCTCCAGTATAATAATTGTGTTATTTATGATATTGTTTTATGCAATATTTTAAAAATCTGAATCAGGTTGCTTAATAATATATGTGCAATAATACATAATTATGTATAAGATAATATCTCATGCTTTATTAATACAACTGATGGGGGATTAATCCCGCCACGACCTCCCGAAGAATGGTCGGCGGGATTAATCCCGCCGACTCCCCCACGAGGAGTCGGCGGGATTAATCCCGCCGCCGACTCTTCCTCGGGAGAGAGTCGGCGGGATTAATCCCGCCGCTCTCCTCCGAGAGAGGCGGCGGATTAATCCCGCTCCCTCCGACGAGGAAGAGTCAGCGGGATTAATCCCGCCGGCTCTCCTTGTCGAGAGAGCGGCGGGATTAATCCGCCGCTCTTCCTGAGGAAGAGTCGGCGGGATTAATCGCCCACAACTCTCACAACGAGGAAGAGGGGCGGGATTAATCCTACCCACAACTCTCTTCAAAGCTAAGATTTCAGAGAGATCTCAAAGGGGTGGTGGGATTAATCCTGCCAATGCTTCCTTGCCTCTAAACTGGTCGGCGAGATAAATCCTGCCCACAAATCTCTAAAATAGATAAGTGTGGCGAGATTAATCCCACCACCCTTTCTGTGCCTCCTAAAATGGTGGGCGAGATTAATCCCGCCGACAACTTTTTATAATAAATTCTGTTAACTCTTTATCATTTCAGAGAGTTGTCGACGAGATTATCTTGCCACCCTTTTTAAGAGGTGGAGAAGCATTGGCCGAATTAATCCTGCATGGCTTTCATGTTTCAAAGAGTTGTGAGCAAGATTAATCTTGCCATGGCTTTCATGTTTTAAAGAGTTGTGGGCAGATTAATCCTGCCACCTCTTTTAAGAGGTAAAAAGAAATGGCTAGATTAAATCTCACGCCCATCGACAACTTTTTAAGATCTTAAAAAGGATGTGTAAACGGGATAAATCCCTAATGGCATTATAATGTATCCTAATGGATTCCTAAACCTTAAATTCTAATTTTAAGAGAGAATGTTATAAGTATTTCTAAATTTATTTATAATACTTACTTGTAAACAGCATTGAGGGCCGTGCTTTCCTATAACAATAGCACCCAATTTAATGTTGCTCCTGAGGTGATCATTATCAAGAAAAAAGAAAATTTGAAGAGAGAAAATTACATAAATGAAGAACCCTTGTTGGAGAAAGAACCAGATCTGAATTTGAGTAAGAAATTAAAATGCATTTTCAAATTAATATGTTAGATTGATAATACTTATGTCAGAATTTCAAAATTTGAAAAGAAAATAAAATAAAATTTAAAATGAGTTGACACAAATAATTAACACTCTGACATATATATTCTTAATTCCAACGATTTTAATAAATTGCATTTAATGTAATTCAAGTGATTCAAGCTATTTAATATTACAAAATTTTAGTAATTATTCACATTCTTAATATTTCAGTATATATTATTAAGTATATTATAATACTTATACAATAAATAAATTGATTTATTATTATGTTCATTTAAAATATATTCATAGTGTGTTATTAATTATTATTTTCTTACGAGTAATTAATTTATATTTCTTTATATTAATGGGATATTCTTATAATTTTCTTATTATTCTAAGAATATTCAGTGTTAAACCTTATTATCATATTAAATTAATATATATTATTAAAATTATATATGACTATATATTAAATAAAATATATATTATTATGTATAATTTAAAATATGTTCATAGTGTATTATTAATATTATTTTCTTAATTATTCGATTAATTAATGTACATTCTTTATATTAATGGGATATTCTTTATTATTTTCTTATTATTCCAAGAATATTTGAATATTAAACATGATTATCATAATAAATTAGTATATATTCTTAATTATTTTAGTAATTATTCTACATTTGCATATATTAATGGGATTTTCTCAATTAATTTCTTATTATGTCAAGAATATTCCAATGTTAAACCTTATTATTAATATTAAATTAATATATATTATTAAAACTATATATGACTATATATTAAATAAAATGATATATTATTATGTATAATTTAAAATATGTTCATAGTGTGTATATTAATATTATTTTTAATTTAATTCAATGTTTCTTTTGCACACATATATAAACACAATAAAAATTTACATATACACGTGCATACGCATTAGAAGCACTTACAGAGACACATATGCATACACATACATAAGCCGATGAGTGGATCACGATATAATAAAGCATCTAATTTTGTATTTTACGATTTATAGTTTAAATCACAAACTAAACATTTATAGTTACACACACTCTACACTGAGACTTACATTTCTTTATATTAATGAGATATTCTTTATTATTTCTTATTCTTTAAAGAACATTCCAATATTAAACATGATTATCGTAATTAAATTAGTATATATTCTTAATTATTTCAGTAATTATTCTACATTTGTATATATTAATGGGATTTTCTCAATTAATTTCTTATTATTTCAAGAATATTTCAATGTTAAACCTTATTATCAATATTAAATTAATATATTATTAAAATTATATATGACTATATATTAGATAAAATGATATAATTTAAAATATATTCATAGTGTGTATTAATATCATTTTCACTTTAATTCAATGTTTATTTTGCACACATATATAACATAAAAAAGATTTATATATACATGTGCACACGCATTAAAGCACACATATGCACACACATACACAAGTCGATGAGTGGATCACGATATAAATAAAGCATCTAGCTTTGTATTTATGATTTAGAGTTTAAATCCCAAACTAAACATTTATAATTACACACACTTTACACTAGGACTTACATATGTTTAGTGGTTTAGAGTAAATTTATATTAAATAATTAGAAAAATGTGCATGGATTTAGTTTATATTAGTATAAAGATTTTATACTAATATATATATATGAGCAAATTAAATTTGCATTTAAAAAATGAAGTTTTTTAAATTAATTGACAAATCAGTAAAATGATTTGTGATTTTATGTTATCTACTTGACTATCAATAATTCTTTATGCATGTTTTCTTGTGTATTTTTATACGAATAATAAACTTTTTATACAAATATTAAAATTTAATAATAAAATACTTACATTGGGTTTAAACCAAACTGGAGAGATATGTTGCTTCTTTATCGAAAAACATCATGTTCAACGCATGTATAATCCATATGTACTCAGTATATGTGTATGTAACACATTGAATTTACACATGTAATATGTATGTATGTTTGTGTGTATACACGCGTGTATGTATATATGTGTACTAATAATGCAATGTGTACGAAATTAATTTTTTAACACTCTCTCTCTTCTCTCATATATACACACCATGCATGATTCATAATATGTACTGACATGACAATATTATGTACTATGTGTATTATATATGATATATGTATTATTGCACATGAAAATTTAACACTCTCATAGACACACATATGTTAAACCCCTATATAATTTATATTTTTTGGGAGTATGTGATACACCCACACACCCACACACGCACACAAATTTTATGAATAATATAATGAAAGAAATTTATTTAGGGTTAATATATATTTTATTCCTTTTAGGGTTTAGGTATATTCTTAGAAGGAATATTTATTTAGGGTTAATATATATTTTATTCCTTTTAGACTTAGGTATATTCTTAGGTTTCAAGGCAGAGATAGGAAAGGCGGAGGAGGAGAAACGTGGCGACGGTGGAAATGTGAGAGCGGTAGTGCAAGATCTCTTTCTCACAAGGCGTGGTTGTGCAAAATCCGCGGCAGTGCAATAGGGTTTGAAGGTGCATTCACACAGGTGAAATCTCTTTCTCACATGCACACTCCTATATATATATTACACATATATATCTGTGTGTAATAGATAATTTATTTATTTATTTGCATTTACATATACATTTATATGTGTGTGTATCTATATAATAAATTTATTTATCTATCTCTTGCACACACACGCACACTTCTGTATATACATACACATATATATATATCTGTATTTACATATATATAATTGTGTGTGTGTGTGTGTGTGTGTGTGTGTATGTGTGTGTGTATCTGTATAATTTAATTTATTTAGAACACACACGCACACATGTGATATACATATCCATATATATATATATGTGTGTGTTATCTGTATAATTTTATTGATTTATCTATTTCTAGCACACACACGGACACTCTTATATATATATATAACATATATATATATATGTGTGTGTGCATCACCCTGGTGCATGGGATTAACCAAAGGGTGGCGGGATTAATCCCGCCACTCTTTGGTTAGCCTCATGGGCAGCGGGATTAATCCCGACACCCTTCACGCAGGTCTTTGATTAGCCTCATGGGCGCGGGATTAATCCTGCCGCCCTTCACGCAGGCTCTTTAGTTAGCCTCAATGTGCGACGGGGATTAATCTCGCTGCCCATGACCTACGTGAAGGGCGGTGGGATTAATCCGCCACCCATGACCTGTGTAAAGGTTGGTAGGATAAAATCCACCACCATGCCTTGCCTACATGGTGGCAGGTTAATCCCGCCGCCTTTCATGCCTGGTGGATGAGATAAATCCCGCCCACAACATTCTCATATGAATAATGGTGGTGGGCGGGATTAATTTCGCCCCACACTCATTGAGACATAAAGGGTGGCGAGATTAATCCCGTCGACCCTTCCATGCCTGGTGGGCGATATTAATCCCGCCCCACATTCATTGAGACATAAAGGGTGGTAAGTTTAATCCCGCTAAACCTTCCATGCTGGTGGGCGGGATTAATCCCGCCAACCGTTCAAGGAGACGTGGAGGTGGTGAAATGATTAATCCCGTTCACCAGGCATGGAAGGGGTGGCAGGATTAATCCCGCCACCCTTTATGTCTCAATGAGTGTGGGGCGGAATTAATCCCACCCACCGCCATTATCCATATGAGAGTGTCGTGGGCAAGATTAATCCTGCCCACAAGGCATGGATGGGGTGGTGGTATTAATCACACCACCCTTCTTCATCTCCTAAATTGGTGGGCCAAATCAATCCCCGCTCACTTCTATCTGAGACGGAGAAGGGTGGCAAGATTAATCTGCACACCATTTCAGGAGACTGAGAAGGGTGGCGAGATTAATCCCGCCATCCCTTCTATGCCTTTTGAAATGGTGGGCGGGATTAATCCCGCCCACCAGGCATGAAAGGGTCGGCAGGATTAATCCTGCTCACCATTTTAGGAGGCATGAAGGGTGGCGAGATTAATCCTATCACCCCCTTCCATGTGAATGTATATGTGTATTAGTATATATAAGTTGCTTATCTCATTTTATTTACTTCTATCATCTTATCATAATATTTTGAGTAAAAGCCAGTAAACTATGTGAAATGTCCAAAGCTCACATTTGTGGTGGTTTAAAACCAAATGTTATCAGTCTTTTGCACTATCACAAATGTGAGCTTTGGACAGTTAATCCCATCCACTTCTCTCTGAGACAAAGAAGGGTGTATGTGAATTTATCAGTGTATTAATTTTTATATTCGGGTTTATACAAGTGTGTGTGCATTTTTATATGAATTGTATTCATAGTATATTTTGTGCAGAAAGACGATTTGATCAAACAAGGAGATTCAGTCATTAGTATGGAGTCGTCGTTAAATTCTGGGTAAGAATTAAAATAAAATCTATTATACTCGATATGTGCTTGAAGAACTAATCATTTTTATATTCAGATGTGGAATTGAGGTGACATTGAAGACAAGAGGAGGAGATGAGATGGGCAGGGGATTCTGGAATCAACTTGGCCATATTTCAAAATAAACGGGAAGCGCATTGGAGCAACCATGGTTGCTGTCAAACTAACCTCTGTCACATCGCATGGACAAGCAAAACAATGGAAACTAGATTTACTAGTCAAGCACCCAAGGGCAGTTGCGAACCAGATTGGACGATGCTCAACATATATGCCTTGTTCCATCCAATGTCACATTCTCGGATCCAGAGGTCGCCAGATACGACAAGAACCTTGGGTGGTTCTGTCGACTTGTGGATAATGCGTTCACGTTTCACTAATGATGTCGACCGTGGAGTTCTTCTTCAACTAAATAAAGCCCATCTATGGAGGGGATCCAATTAGATGTCTACTTCAAAGATCTCCATACTCATTGAGTAGGTGTATTCTCAGCAGATATTGCTTCATAATACAGAACATTTACAAGTGGAGCAATCATCCCTCTTCTTATTAAAGAAGAACACAACGACATCATTAGGGAGATTGAGAGGGTGGCTCGGTCCCAGGTTTTTACAAATCACGTTCAATTTGTTTAGAATCTTCAGGAGTTGGAAGAGTGTGCCGAGAACATTAGAACAGTTGCAAGTCGGGGCTCACACATGTTGATTCTGATCGCAAAAGAAAATCATATGTCGTTTTGTCAGTTGCACCTCTGGCATCCCATACTGTAATAGCCACAAGAAAATGATGCTGGATGATAAGATTTATGAGTGTAGGGTTAAGTATTGCAGCGTTAACCCAAACTTCAATTATAGGCCACTCAACCAGAAACATGTAGCTGAGCTTATGGAGAAGATGAAGGACGACAATTCTTACACCCTTCAAAATAATGTTGTTTTGTGCCCATACTATGAAAGAAAGAAAGGCACTGAGTTAGTATGGGTGACAAAAACCAAAACAAATCACGAAGATCCAAACGAAGAAGAAAAAATCAATCGGGCATTAAATTATTAGCAACCAACACACGATAACGGTAACCCAATGACTTTTTGATGAACATGGTCGTCAGGACTCCGCAGGCTAGATATGGTGCTTCTCAGGAAGGTACAATGGCCACCAGGATGTTGTGGAGAGCATCCAACTTCGGGGGTTCGAACCGGCAAGCCGGCCTTACCTCGGAAGTGGTGGAAGGTGTTGGATGGCCTCTACTCGGACGCCGCGAGGGTCCGTGTACAGGGTAGGGGAGTTCTACTATGGTGGTTTGGCAGAGAGTGTTGCTGAGCCTAGGAGTAGGACAAGTCAGGGAACACCCGCTTGTAAGGTGAATAGAAGGATATGGATATATTATATTGCTTGTCCAAGTACAAACTAACTCCGACAGAGGAGCAAGATATAAGACGCAAACTTGACTCCTAAAAGACCCCGACCCACTACCCGCCTTCCTGCTTATATAGTGGGTTACCTAATGCTAGACCCTATGTACAAGTGGTGCCTTCCTACTGGTCTGCCGCCTGGTGATAGAGTCCTGCCTATCGCATTTATGCGCCTCCCTCGCATGTGCTGTCCTACATACCATGAGTAGTTTTTAATTAATGTTATATATTTATATAATGTACCCTCATGTTCTTTAATAATTTTATATTAGGCCATACAATCTTAAATATAATATATTAATTTTTTGATTCATGACTGCTATAATTTATTAAAGGGTCAATTACAAAAATATAATGTTCTAAAGAATATTCTGTTTTCAAACATATATTTTAAAGAATATTTTTATATATTATTCTAAAGAATATTCCTTTAATATTAGAAAATGTTAATTAAATAACTAAAATTGTTAATTATTAAGAAATGGGACTATAAACATTCCCATTTTAATTACAATGTGCATATATTTATTATTTATTAATACTCGACTTTCTATTGTACAAACTATAAGTCCAACACCATAACTTATTTCTTAAGTTACATTCTTGAAAACATGCGATGTAATAAGAACTCATTTTGCATTTTCTATCAAATGTAGTATTCATTTTTATGTTTGACATGTCTCTTTGTTTGAAGTTAAAGATGCACTATTGCTAAAATCGATATTGAATCTTGACTTAAGCCAAAACTTAATATATATTATCACTTTTTTTAATCATGTGTTATCCCAATTTCATACACCTTAAAAAAAAAAAAAAATATTCAATAAAGTGTCACTTAGCATATCACATGATGCACTTCACAAGATTTTGTTTATAAGTCAAACAAACTAATTCGCCATGTCATATGGAAGTGTAAGGCAAACTAACATGTGCAAGCATATAGTAAAGTAACATGGGCAATCATAAAATAAGATAACTTAAGGTAAGATAACATGGGCAAATATAAGGTAAAATAACTTGGCATGTAACATGGAAGTTGCCTTTCAAATGCTACCTTCAACATTAAAGTTCATAACTCACACCCACTTACCAAGCAAGTGTTTTTTGAAGAGTTATAAATCTTAGGACCAACTCTTTGTATAGAATTCAAATGTGTTAATTGAAAGTGATAAAGTACTTCCAGAACTTAGAATTAGCCAAACTCTAAAACACACTACAACTTTAGATAATCCAATTTACCGTAGAGAATAGTCTTCAATACCATTATCAAAATTTTAACTCGAAGGGGTAACACATAAATGCCAAGTGGTTATTCGATGTCAACACCCTATGTGAGTAACACTAAGTCTACCAATATGATTATGTGAGTTTAACTCAGATGCCCGAATAAGCACGAGACTTAGGGTTCTACCCTAAGTTCCTTAGAATGACTATTCCTCAAACCCTAAAGGATAACTTGAGTAAAATTTAGAATCATGCCCCAAAAGACTTAGACATGCTCATGCCCTAAACCCCACCAAGGAAGTGTGTTTTACACATACCCCTATGACAGAGCTAAGGCATTGTCACTTACCCTTAGGGAATCACTGCTTTTGGGAGTACAACCCCTTTAAGGTGTACCTTGATCCATGATTAACCCCTAAGGGTTTAAGCCAAGTCATATCTTAATTTTAGGGTTAGTACTTAATGAGGACATGAGTGTTTGTCAAAGGTGGACACAAGTACTCTACTAAGTAAAAACCCCTAAGGTTAAGTTTGGACAACCCTAAGCATGCAACCATGCAACTATCTCACAAAAAGGACTCATGTTAATAAGCTTAGGTTGTTCAACCTTTGAATATGTTCACATCTCACACCCTCCTAGCCAAGTCTGTTAACTAGTAGTTATGAGAATTAACCCCCCTTGAGCAAATGCACAATGCTTAGCATCATGATGCAAGCACAAGCATGCATACTTGTTAGAGTATTCAATCCCTTAACATTAAACCCATGAGACAACCCCAAAGGGTGTGCCTCGGGCGTTGTATTATGTGTTATCTAGTTTAGTGTCACATGTTTATATAACACTATTTCCAAAGATGCGAGCTATTTTGTCATACTTTGAGCCAAGTCATATCATAGGTTGTGATGGAGGCCCCTCCTATTTTCCTATTTACATAAGTGGGCTGGCACGAAATCTCATTTCCAAAGGGAATATACTTGGTGAGTTAACTTAATGACCCATTGACCCCTAAACCCTAACCTGAGGGTTTAGGGTGTGGGGTTAGGGCAACCCTAGGGTTAGGTCAACCCTAGGGGTGTTTCTACCCATATTCAACATGCTGAACTCACCAAAACCACCCCAAAACCTAATTGGGACACGAAAACTAAGGTAAGAGTTTTCTCCCAAAGTTTCTTGTAAATACCTAATGACACCTAGTCGGACCATCATTAAATACCCAAGTGCACTAAGCGGGCCTATTTCTTATACACCTAGGGCTCATCACATAATCCAATAGGTAACAACAGTCAACCTTCAAAGTAAAGGGTCGAGTCATAATAAAAACTATGACACTCATAAGTAAGAAAAGAGGGGGAGGGAGGGGGAGTGGGAGTGGGAGTGGGAGGGAGGGGTGGGAGCTCAATAATACAAAGAGTTCATGGGTTCATAAGTGAGTTCATTATTTTTCTATCGGTGCAAGCTTTAACTTGGGTCGTTAAGGCACATAAATAAGGTAGAGTATATTCATGGACTCATAACTGAGTTTGTTACTCTTCTCCCGGTCCAAGCTCTAGCTTGTGTCGTCAAGGCACAACCCTCTGTTGTGCCTCCTCAACTTCCAGACAACAAGGGTACACCTACCTTCAGGGTACCCTACCTTTAACATTGGCAAATCCATGCCTGGGAGGTCTTGTCGGATTGCACGTTCTAAGTGTCAGAGGTTGAAACTTGTTTCTAGCCTCTTTCTCCACGTCAAGCTAAAAGCGACATTCACATCTAAACAGGGCACATTTGTGTCCTTGTCCAACTGTGGTCGTGGGTTTAGGTTGACAAGGTTTTCTTACCAAGTTCCTAAGGGATAACAAAGGACTTGGGGTTAGGACCGATCTTGTGCCTATTTAGGTATCTGAGTCAGGCTCTAGGGGTTGTCTTGGAAGACTTGACGTTGCTCACATAAAGAATTGACGCCAAAAGGCAACGTGTTAACCCTCTAGGTTAAAACTCTAACAGTGAGAGTGGGTTAGCATGAAAATCTAGCCCAACATTATTGAATTAACTTGCTTATTTAACCCCATGAGAAAGTTTTAAGAGGGCAACCTTACAATTAGGTCAACCTTAGAAGTGTTCATAATCATATTTGACATGCCAAACTCATTTAACACACCACAAATAAGGGAGAGTTCCAAATGATAAGTTCTACCTTTTCAAAGTATTTAATGACAACCATCTAAATCACCCTTAAAGAAGACTTAAGTGAACCAAATGGGGTTGTTTCTCACTCATTAGAGGCCTAACATAGGTAACAATAGTCAACCTCCAAAGTAAAAAAGTAGAATTATAATAAAAAATATAACATATACTCCCGTAAATAATTAAACACATAAGCTACTTCCTTAAGATGTTCTTCCCAAGATTCCTTGTGAACCAAGATGTCATCTAAATACTTTGTAATTATCTTTAAAAGTTCATCATCAAAAACTTCATCCATCCTACACTGAAATGTGACATAAATAAAGACTAATGAGTTTTGTCTCATTCTTGTCATTAAAAACGGTGCATGGCTCTAAAAGATTATGATTTTGCCCCATCTTCAACACTAAGGACAATGCATGGCCTCATGAAGGTGCAAACTTGTTGCCATATACAACCATGCTCCATCCTCAACATGAGGTATTAGTTTCTGACAGTGATTAAATTCGTAGTCAAAAAATGCTATGGAAATATTTAATTATTAATTTACTAATTACTAATTTAGTTTAATTACTACAGCGTATATCACTGGTTTCTGAAATATAAAATTCGAGTGCACAATTTTATTTCATGTTCTCGATGTCAAGGATGGTTAAATCAATTTTATAAAGTTGAAAATGAGCTACATCCATTATGCTCAATTTAGAACGTAATATTTATTTAAATAAGAAATGAAAATAGTAATAACATAAAGTAAATTTATTTTATTTCATTCAAAAATGATTCTTAAGGCATTTTCTTTTATTTTTTTTAAAACAATAAATATGTATAGATATTTATAACGACCGTGACAAGCTGGATTTGAAAATGTTATTTTATATGTACATTTAAGATTTTATTTCCTTTTTATAACATTCACCATAATGTATGGACATTGTACGACAGTGCACTCAAGACGCAGCGGCCTCTCTAGACCGACTCGTAGGATGCCGTTGGACCTTAACGTATAGACGTCTTGCCGCACTAATTGAAAATGTCAGCTTCATAATAGAACTAATGGCTACAAAATCTTAATTAAAAATATTCAAGATCACGTGAACATGAAAAGGATGAACGTAAAATAATGAATAACAATATACTGTCGGGATCCACTAACACCCAATATAGATAATGGATGAAGCTCCGTTAGCAAGTTGCAGCATCCGCTGTCAATAATAGTGACAATTTCCCATGGATGACCTGAACAAATGGTTAAACCTTCATTATCACTGAGACTCATCATCTGAAACTTGACACTTTCAAATGACGTAGGTAACAGGGGCGTACAGAACAGAATATCACTTGAATAGTTAGGTTTTTAAAAACAAACCACCTATAAAAATGTTTATAATTGTTAAAAGCTCATAACACGTAGCTAGAAAGAATGTTGTTAGCACCTTCAAGGCCTCTTATAAAGCCACTAGAGCTTCTTTCCAGTGTGAAGCAATACACTCTGCCGCCCATTCCCTGCTCCCTTCCTGTAAAGGTCCACCCGGATTTCGCATACTTGTCCAAAGTTGCAGATACCTGGGCTCTGAACTCAATGCGGGTTCACGATTCAGCCGTAGCTAAATATGTTCAAATGCGTATACCACTTGCTTACTGCTTCATTGTTCCCGAGGGTATAGGCGAGCCCGAGATGATTGCAAGCTGTAAATATATATGGTCCACCGGGTTCATAGACGACCCATTTGACGAGGAAATCACTACAGTGGATCGTGCTATAGAGTGGAAAGGAGTCGTCCTACGAGCTGCTCAAGGAAAGTCGTCACCTGAGGAGCTCCAGATAAGCACCATGAAGCTTATCAGGACCTCATGATCGAGCTGAAGAGGACGATGCCGAGTTTGTCGTGGAGAAGATTCATGAGAGCCCACTACGCGTGGGCTGATCACTGCGTGGAGCTTGTCCGGAGGAACAGTACAAGGACCCTCCTACAGTAGCTAGCTACCTGCGAGACCGGTGCGAGAATCTCCTCATGGAGCCAATATATATCCTGGGGAGTTCTGCATGCGGATTGAGGAGTTTCTGTCGACCCCGAATTCACGGAGATGCTCTTCACAACGTAGCGATGGTGAACGATACACTGTCTATAAAAGTGGATTTATTGAACGAGCACTACACTCTCCCAGGTCTGGTTTTTCTCACCGACCCTGAGGTGTCTGACTTTCAGCAGGCTGTGGACAAAGTCTGCGACATGATCCAAGAGAAAGAGCGAGAGTTCATCAGACTCCATGAGATTTCACGTGCAAAGCCAAGAGATCATCGAACAAGGCAAATTTGCTTAAGTATCTCGATGCATTGCCAAATTACATAGCTGGGAACCTCTACTGGCATTACCTCAGTGCTCGCTACCACGGTGTCGACAATCCCATGGTAACAGGGAGACCGTTTCAAGGGCAATCAAGATCGAGAGGCACGTACCAGTTGAGACGAACAGACATCCCCTTCTGCTTGACGTGGATAATCTTCATAGTGACACTAATGCCTGTAAATTCTGTCAGCCGTAATGATTGATGTACATAATGTGTGTGATTAATATTATTAATGCATGTTAGTTATAAACGAGGTTGTAAGTTGGCACCAGGTTCTATTGTACTGAGTGAAGAGGACAGAAAACTTGGATTGACTTTAAAAAGTTGCGTTTTATATTCTTGCATGTGTGCCCCTCAATTATTAGATAATGCAGAGGTATGGCCATTGACCAGGGAGAATGCACGGGAACTAAAACATAGTTTATGTATGAGCTAAGCAACCGTCTTATATGGAAACATTACATGAAGCGATTCCGAATGATTTTGACATTCATTGTCATTTTTCAATGAAAACAAAGGAATACCAGTCAGTGATTATACTGTACTAGATTAGAGAGGTTCTGCTGTATATTAATATATACAAAACTTGACATCATGCCGCCAAACAGTGGGGCCTTTTGTGAAAGCCTTTGTAACAACAACAAGTGCAAGGAATCCAAGCATTGCTGTCCTGCCATTCCACCTCTGGAAGGGACCAAGTGCTCTGCTGTCTGGGCTCTCACCCTTGAACATTGGCACTAGCGAAGCGTACCAGAAGAGTTGAACCACTGCCAGCAAGTTGAAGAGACCGGTGCAAGAGTATAGCTGCTCTGCCACTGTTTCCTCTCTCACAGCAAACGCCCACACATTGTCAATTCCTGTGTGTATACACATATGGTGAGCATGTATGTTATGTAACAGGAAATGTAAAGCTTACCCAACGGCCGTTGATGTCTCTGGGCCAGCTCCATCAAACGGAACGATCTGTCTCCAGTTTCTGGTCTCCTTTCAATCTCAGGGGGCACAGCACCGAACATGGACTTCTTCTCGGACTCATTCTCTTCTTGGTGTTTCAGTACGTTTTCCTTGGTCATCTTCTTCTTGGTGCCGTCCAACAGACTGCTGACACCGTCTCCTTTCTCATTAGCGGCTCGCACTGCCAGCCTGTTGTTGAAGGTGGCACGAGAGAAAAGTAACTTGGATTCTGGAACAAGAAAGGAAAGTGAAGTGCTTAATGCCATACTACTAACAATACACAGGATTTAATATTAAAAAAAGTTATTCGTATGTTTGAATTTTTGAATTTCTATGTAAATACTCAAGTAAATGTATTTATGCGGAATAGATTCATTAGGTGGCCGTAGTCGTGGCATACGGTGCTGTAAGAAAGACTTGCAAAGTGTCTCGTGAGTTTTCTATTTTAAGTGGTGTATTTCTATTGGCTCGTTCGTTATACTAAAAAAATGTGTGTGTGGCTCAAGAGAACTTTGCAGTCCAGTCTTATATAAAACATTTTTAAACCCGTGTTTAATGTTTTATATAAAATGTTTTATACCGAACAAAATGGAATAACATCATCCTCTAAAGCCTTAAGTAAAATAACAGGCGACAATGCATGATCCAGTGAACTATGTTTTGGTAACATCACAAGAGTTTCCACGGAAATTCCTGCAATTTACAAAATCAAAGTTTAATCATAAACATAAATACTAACTATATGTGATTCAAGTACTTACACATGCTTCTTGCAAACATGAATTTATTTGATCAGAAACATATATTTCAAGTCTTGAACGTATATCATCTTCAGACAAGCCTTTACCCTTGTTCTCTACTATAGCCCCAGATTGCAAAACCACTAAAATAGCTTCACTTGTACTTAGCATGAATAACTCCACCAACCTTTGCCTAAGATATATAAATAATTAATTATGCCAAAAGTCAGTACTACATGATGTTTGACCTACTATATGTACGTATGCATTTTATCTTTTAGTTAACTTACTGTAATCAGGGTTCTTTGGGATTTACCGACTGGGACTTAAAACTTTATATATGTATTTGCATTTTCAGAAATATGTTTATTATACACCTTAGAATTTTAAGTGTATGCCCTTAAATATGTATATATATCTACTTAAAAGAATGTATGCCACCGAAGAGGAAGTCATCTGGAAGTTGTAAAACCATATCATAACGATCGTTTCGAGTTGAGTTGCTAATTCAATCAAATGCAATAACATTGAATCCATTATAAAGCATCTCCACGAGCATTCCAGATGTGCTGCTGTTCGATGGGAAAAAACCACCAAAAGAGTTTGGATTCTGCCAATGTGTTTATACCAGGCATTATCCTATCATATACAACACACAAATACCTCTATATATCTATTAGTATACATGCCCATTGTTGGTGGTTTTAATTATTTAAAAATAACTTATTAATTAATTAAAACTTTAATATAGTTATTATTTTTAATTTGATGAATTTATTCTTTTAAATTTCTAGGTTTATCCATAATTATTTAATAATACTTAACTTAATTATTATTTTAAATTTAATAAATGTATTTCTAAATTGAATTCCTAACTCAATTGTTATCCTTCCGAGATGGTTTCTCCATAGCTGTGAAGAACATAAGCATAACAGCCTCCGGACAAAGATTAAACTTCTTGGCAATCTGAACCAGCACCTTGAAGTCCCCCACGTATCTATGCGGTGTAGAATGCGTCTGACGTTGTGTCATCCATGCTCTTCTTGTAGTTCCCCAGCAAACGTGGGGGTAGACTCTTGAATGCGGCTTTTATGTTCTTCTTTACGGTGTTTGTAAGGTACCATGCTGACCTGGTCTCCTGTAGCCGAAAACTTGGAGTAATCAATTAAGGAGGCTTATCAAAAACCTCAGGAAGCGATCTGAAAACAACTACTTGAATTAAGTACTATTTAAATGATTTATATTTGATAAAATGCAGTAGGTTATAAATCAGGACACATATATATACATGTACACACGCATATACATATCAATTAAACATATATATACATGTATACACGCATATACATATTTACTGATATGTGAAGTTTGCAGCCTGAACCGAAGAGCGGAATTACTTTGTCCAGAGTGTGCATGAATAGCCAACTGAATAGCCAAGACGATCCCATTTGCATTCCGAGAGCACTCGAGAATAAGAACACTGTTGCCGAAGTAGGTACATAAAGTACACTTATGTGTGGTTTGCATATAGGATTATTAAATAATTAGACATGCAAAGTATATTATGTATATAGACACACACACACACACACAACATACAGTATGTGGTAATTTGTTCTATACAGTAGCTAAAGTACGTATGTATGTATATGTGTATTCATGTAACTTAACCCACATACGTACTGTAATTTATATATATCGATTGTGATTATAAACAACATAATGACAAGACGTTACGACAGTGAAAAGCACACGCACACACACGCACACACACGCGTACATCATTATACATTGATATGCAAATGCGAAGGTATATATACGCACCTTCTCCACTTGAGCCAGTCACCCATTTCCTTTTATATATATAGAGAGAGATGCGACCACATATCTAATCAGTATATATATGTAAAACTACAAACTACACACACAAGTGTTCATGTAATATTCGTGCATGCTCAACCTTGTGAGGATGGACTGTTGTGTTCCCTAGATGTGGAGTTGCCAAAGCGCTGTTGCCAACCCACCTCTAGACGTGCAGGGTCCCGGGGTCCACATGGAGCGGAGCCTCTTAGACGTGCAGTGTCCCCGGGGTCCACATGGAGCCTCTTAGTGGTTGTGCGCTTGGAGGGAGTTCCTCCGATGTAGTCCACCCTTATTAAACGAATTAGGTTCGTTGGGTCTGGTGGCAAATAGAATGCCGTGGCTGTCTGCAGGCTCACCTAGCCAATGATCACCTTGTAACATATTATAAAAGAGAAGGACTGGAATTTATTCAAGAAAGAAGAATACTTCCACCTCCCATAAAGGAGAAGAGCCTATCTAGCTATGTTAAGATCTATGCTACATTGGGTTGGGCGCTCCTTGGCTGTTGGTGCAACCAGGGAGCCCATGTTACTTGCTATTGTGGGAGAGTAGAACCCTATATGAATGTTTGTTCCTCTGTGGATCGATCCCTCCTATGTTGAAGTCAATTTCCTCTTATAGTATGATCAACACTTGCCACATGGTCCAATGATTGACAGTCAACCATGTCACCATCATTCATCTACTTCCTAGAATCTTATGATAGCCTCCTATATCGTCCTTCCTCATGATGACCTACTGCCGTCACTGCCATAACTAGGGCTCATAATGTCCATGGTTGTCCTTCTGTGGACCTTTGGCCTTCCTCTTGGGACCTCCACACCTCCTCTGGAGTAATGAGAGCCATTATTAGTTTTTGAAGATCCTGGCAGCAATCAAAGTATGCTTTAAGTTTTTGGTTTCTTTGTTTCAACAAAGTGTGGAGTTTGCACTTCCACATCACTACTGGCTTCTATGTCGTCTGTGCTCAGTGATGTCATTTCAATCTCCTCTCGCCACCTTGTTTTAGGCAAAAAAGGGTGTTGCAATTCTATACTTGTGACAATAGGCCCTTCCAACTTTCGAACAACAGTCTCCCAATAGTCGACCACATGCTTATATAGTTCTGATTAACTAGTTGCCTTATCAGAATTCTTTGGCATTGATTTTTAAACCCATGCCACATATATTTTTTGATGCCATCAATAATAACCTCTTATTCCTTGAGCTGGGCACTCAATGAATAGGGTTTGGTTGTCCTTCTGGGAGAAGTGGCTTTCCATTCTCTCCACTTTTGAAAAGCATTAACCCCTCTTTCGGTACCCCTCTTGCTATGATGGCTGTAACTTGTACTGCATAATAGGTATACCATCTCGTATGGAGAAAAAGAATTGTAGCGGCACAAGGTGACCAACTAAAGAATCACTCTCCTCTTTTATATGCTCCTTGAGAAATTTTTTGAAGTCTGGCACCTCAGTCACAAGCAAAGCACAACTTTTTTTAGAGATGCAGTTTTCAAAAAGATTCATCATATGCGGTAAGGTAAGTGCACTTGTCCTTTTTGTAGAGTTGGAGACCTTGTTGAAAAACGCATCAATATCTTCATGAGTGTGACCAACCATAAGAAAACTGAGTGTTATTGTCTCAAACACACCTTTGGCAACAAGCATTGACAAGTATGCTAGCACATATCTAGAAAATAAAAGTAAGTATGAGCTTGAGAATCCCTTAAGTAAAATGATTTACCTATTTTTGTTCTCGCCTGCACAATTATCCATCTGTAAAAGCAAATGATAAGGAAGCTTATTTGATATTGAGGACACATGCACACTATTTGAGCTAGATCCCTCCACTGAACTTAAACTCTTAACAGGGCCATCTGTTTTTTGTGTAGACTGCTGACAATGCCTCTCATATTCCCAAGTAGCCTCAAGTGCAGACGTGTTCATGAGAACATTATGTAAAGGTTGAAGGTGTTGTTTCTTCACTTTGAGATCATTGATAGGACGTGTATGTGAGTGGGCTTTAAGGTTTCTGAATACATGGCCAATGACCCAATAGTGAAATTGGAGTCACTAGACCAATGTGGAAGTGAAAAATGTCCATATGACTCACAACCATGTCTATGTGTTAACACACATGTCAATGAAATCGAAAGTTTCATGACATTTCCAAGGCACTTTGGTGTTGCAACGAGCTTTGGAATGCTGGTCTTTGAATGATCCATCTTGTCATGGATCAAGCACAGATACTTTGATGGGCGTGACATAGAAAACATGCGGTGTGCATAGTACTAAGACCGGCAAATTTGTTGTGCAATCATGTGGACCTCCATCTTCTTTTGAATGGCAGTGATCTCCACCAAGGTTTTTGCACAAGCTTCTGCAGCCTTCAATGATGTACAAGTGTCACACTTGGAAAAGCTAGAGTGTTTTGCAATCTCCACATCCTTAAAATGAGTATTCCATATGTTATTGAAGGTATTAGTGCAGATTGTTTGCAGCCCCATCAAGCTGAGGCACTTGTTCAAATGTTCACACAGCTTCAATTAAATGTAGATCGAAGGCAAAACCTTGAGATTTTTCCTGACCCTGCATTTGTGAGGCATCCTGTCTGCATTTGCTTACACAAAAGCCTTGAGTATATCTATGGCTGCCATAATGTGAGAGCGGGTTTTGACCAAGCGAGTGTTCCATGTACTGAGGTTTGCGCTCCATCTAGCCACTCATCCCTCCGACGGTAGAATGTGGTCTTTGGGATCCCGTATATACTGTACCAAGCTTTAAAGTAGATGGCCACCTTATTAAATACCATGGATGTACTCTGATAACCTGTGTCCGAGGCCATTCCATTAATACACTCAGTTAGTGCAGCATATACAAACTCATGCCTTTGCTTTTGGGTGAGCGTACAAAAGACATGTCTACATTGGGTAATTTCATTCGGTCTGCCATCTGACAACACTTATTCTGCATCAGTCAATTGTGGAAATGCTCATAACACTTTCGAAAGATGTAGGATCCATCTTGATCCTCTTGCTGAAACTTGCAAGGGGAAGATCTACAACTCATGAATTGCCTTTTTCTTACAATAGGACCAATATGCACGTTGTAACTAAAGTGGGTATGATACATGAAATGGGAATATAAAATAAATTACTAATTAATACTTAAGTTTTAATTATTAATTAATCATTTAATTAATATGTAATTAAGCCTTAAATATTAATTAATTAATTAATTAATCCTTCAATAACCTTACTTAATAAGGAATATTCCTAAAATATTTTAGAATATTCATATTATTCTAAAAATAGTTTAAAATAATTAAGAAATACTATCAAACATAATTACAAATGAAATCATTTCCTTATCAACATGTTTATTTATAAATACTTTCTTCTAACCATACAAGAAATCTCCTCATTTTGTCTAAATCATCAATCTCCGGATTAATCGAATCATTTTGGTTAATATTTTGATGTTGTTGCCACCTTACACTCTCACGAATGCAATTGGAAGTTGCCATCCTTGTTAATACATAAGATGTAATAAGACCAGGTCTGCATAAAGGCATCTAAAGAATGACGTTCTTTAAGTTTATAATATTATAAAACCGGTTGCTATCCTTCATTTTATAAAATTCAAAATCACGAGAAAGAAAAGCTTCAGGAAATGTTTGATACGGTGGATACTACTCACAAAAGTTTTCGAGATTCTTCTTTCTGAGACACGTATCCAAGTAATTCGCTAGCTCATCCATAATATCAGTATCAGAATATGGATCGAAAGTGATTGGATGAATACAAGCAATGTTTTGGTTGAGCATACCCTTCTAAGGAGAGTCGTCTACCACTAAGATATGTGCATTCTTCATTATCCTTAAGTGACTGATCTCCCCATGAAGCCCAATTAATCTTTCATTCTTGAAGAAGTATGGCTTGCTTTCCTTTCTTATATTGTGAAATTCGAGAGGTTTATAATATTTCGCTAGTCAAAAATCCAATCTTTATGAATCACCTCTTTTGCAACACTACAATGTTTCTTAAGCAAATTCAACAGCGGTGTTAAGTTGTGAATCTGCATGCATGACCAAATCCCCACAAACGCACCCATCTCCTTAAGCTTTTGAAAGAGACGATCCAACCCTGGACAAAAAATATATATTCAAAATTTACCATGACAAGGAATGAAATCTCCTTGTTTGATTTCATTTTTCCTATTTGAGCCTTTATCAATGAAGCAGAACACCATTGACATCCAACAACACAATATGGCCATGAGTAACATGGGATAGCGTTGCCTCTTGAATACTTTGCAAATCACTTTTTTCCCTTTCACATTATCTATTGACACTATTTCGTTGCCTATCCCTTTATCATTTAATTGTATATAATCCTTACAAGATTCAGATATTGCAAGCACTAAAGAAATTGATTTCGGAACTAAAGCCAATAGAAATGATGATGAAAAAACTGAAATGGCCCCATGGTAACAATGTTTTGAGTTGCATTATTATCCATTTCCTGCATGAACTCTGTCATTCTGACTGTGGCACAAGAAATTTTCGCCAAACCCTCTCTTACCTCAAGGCAATGCTGAAAATCCATGTTCTCAACTGTTTATTACATCTGCAAAATGATAGTTAGCTGACCTTAAAATTATCAAGGTATATATTTACCTTGTTAATGTGTGACCCATGTTTAAACTAAAAGCTTCATTAATCCTTGAGAATTTATTTTTTTTAAATATAAACGAAATATACAAAATGCCTTATGTTACACTCATTTATAACTATTTGTCACTCTAAGAACTCATTAACAATTCTTCTTCGCTATTACCTTCTGAGTGAGGCGAGAAGGTCTAGGCCGCTTGTGAGATGGTTCAAGATCTTCTGTATATTCTATTGATGTTTCCATGGGTAATGGAGTGTGTGAATGTTCTGTACTCCTTGAGATAACTTCCGGTCTAATATCTAATTGAAGTTCATCCTCAGACTCCAACATTGAACCAAATTCGTCTTCAGAACTATCGCACTTATTGGGAGGGAACTTTTTCAAATACTCTTGTATGGTTTTGTTGGGATAATCAGTTGAGAACCTTTCTATCCACTTGTTCAGGTCCTCAACCATGGTCTTATCCTTTTCAACGGCAAATGTCACGATCGGATACAGGATACGAGTTACAGGATATGCCTATAGGATATACTTACAGGATATGTCTGTAGGATATTCTTTAGGATATGCCTATAGGATATACCTACAGGATATTCCTACAGATATGCCTATAGGAATATACTACAGGATATGCTTAAAGGATATGCCTAAAGGATAAGGGTCACTATTTTTAGCTCATGACCATATTAGACTCATGACCAGATTAGCGTTGTGAGTATAAAAGCTTCGACCTAATTGTTGTACAATTAGTTACTATCAACACCAGTCATTCTACGATCATTCTTGTCTTGTTCCTTGTTCTTATCTTGTTCATTGTTCTTGTCTTGTTCCTTGCTCTTGCCTTGTTCTTGAGTCAAGCCTTCTTGTTGTTATCTTGCTCTTAAGTCGTGGCTTGACAGTTTGATAGTAACTGCTTTCATAGCTTTTCGATTTTCAGTTACTTTTTTTTCCTTGATTCTTCTCCTTCGTATTTCTCTTTTTTTTTCTTTCATAGATCATGGCCGATTTTAAGCAATTTCAACACGAGCACCAAATATTGTTTCATGAGCTAGCCACTTTGCGCCAAGCGGTCACAGATCTGCAAGGTTCCACCAACGCGGCGCATGCAGCTGCTGATGCATCCTCCAAGGCTGCTGCACATGCTCTCTCTCAAGCATCCGTGATTTCCTCTACATCGAACACTTCTTCGGAGCCAAAGATTAGCATGCCAAAAAAGTTCAATGGCAATCGTGCCGATTTCCAAGGGTTCCTGAATCAGATTAGGCTTTTGATCCGCATGCAACCACGCCGCTACTCGACTGATGCACAGAAGGTTGGCCTTTTGGCATCCCTACTAGTTGGATCTCCACGGGCTTGGGTTGCCCCTTTGCTGGAACGTGACGACCCATTGATGGAAGACTTTGAAGGTTTTGTGGCTGTCTTTGAAGCTTGCTTTAGAGATCCCGATAAGTACCGTTCCGCATGCACGAAGTTACGAAAGCTCACACAAGGATCTCGACCTGCTTCCGTTTATGCATCCGAATTTCAGCAACTTTGCACGAACATTCCATAGGATGAGACTACATTGATTGAACACTTCCGTTTTGGGTTGGGATGATGTGAAGGACCTTCTCCTTTCGTTACCGGATGCCCAAACATTAGCGGAGATCATGCAATAGGCCGTTCGCTGCGACAACCGTTTGTTAGAGCGTCATCAAGAAAAATCTTGTCAGTAGTTCCTGCAAACCAATCCTGCAGCTGTGGTACATACTTCTGCAACACCTTCTGGAGTAATTCCTATAGAGGTTGAGAATACAAGTGTGGCCCACTTTTCGCTGCTGAGAAGCAACGTCGCCACAGTGAGAATCTATGTTTGTATTGTGGTGAAGCAGGACACAAGGCGGCGGAATGTCTTATTAAAGCCAGGAAGTTCAAGACGCATGAAGTTGAAGCTGAAGTTCAGTCGGAAAACTTCAATGTTCACTTCGTTTAGGAGCCATGAAGTTGGACGTAGGTGCAGGCTCCATTGGTGCTGCTCATACCATTCCATCACTCAAGTTTTCTATACACATTCATCTCAATAATCGAGAGCTCAAGGAGTTTACCCTGTTAGACACTAGTGCAAATGCATGCTTCATGGATGACACTTTTGCAACTCAACATGGCATTTTGATGGTGAAGTTGAAGCGTGCAGTTCCTATAGAGGTGGCCGATGGTCATCTAATTGCTTCTGGCGCAGTTACCCATGCTACCAAACCTCTCTCTTGTAGTCATGGCGCATTCAACTATTCAATTTCCTTCAACTTGATCAAGACTCGGTCGACTCCCATCATTTTTGGCATGCCATGGTTTGTTGTTGCAAATCCTCAAATCAACTGGAGGTTTAGGACATTCATGTTTTCCTCTCCGGCAACCAGGACCAATCCTGTACCTTTCTGTGTGCAGAATACATCCTTAGTGTCTGAGGCAGTACAAGCTACAGAATTGACCGTGCCTGTTCCTGTATCAGTGTTGAAGACTCCTCCTCGACAGGATCCACCTCCTATTAGTTCGTCAGCACATTCACAAGTTCTCCTCATTCCTGTGCATCCATAGACTTCTGTACAGGATTCTTCCAATCCTGTACACTTGTCAACATCCACACATGTTTCTCCCAATCCTACCTCTTTTCATTACTCTTATTCTATTCCACCCCCAAGATCCTTTTCTTTTTCAATCACAGCTCCTTTCTCTCTTCAAGTTCTTACCACTACCATGCATGAACTTGCCACTGATCTTGCTTCTTTTCATCTTTTTGCCTTCCAAGTAACTCCTACGTTCTCTTCTACCTTTTCTGTATCTGATTCCCCTGTTTTTCAATCTCCTTCTCCTGTTCCTTTTCTCTCCTTCTTCCCTGCCATCCAAGTATCACTCCTTTTAGAACGTTTTTGACAAGCACAAGGCTGCAGTTCTTCTTGTTCACAAGTCCTATCGATCTTGTGGAAGGAAAGACTCCACCGTTCGGACCGATTTATGCACTGTCACCTGCAGAATTGGAGGTTCTTTATCAGTACATCGAGGAAACTTGGCATCCGACTTCATTCGTCACTCAAAGTCCTTTGCAGGAGCACCTATCTTCTTTGTCAAAAAGAAAGATTGTTCACGAAGATTGACTTACGAGGGGCTTACAATCTTGTACGGATTCGTCCAGGCGATGAGTGGAAGACTGCCTTTCGTACAAGTTATGGACACTTCGAGTATACGGTGATGCCTTTCGGACTTACCAATGCCTAGCCATGTTCCAACACATAGTGAACGACAGCTTTCGTGACTTCTTGGACTAGTTTGTTGGTAATCTACCTCGATGACATTTTGATTTTCTCCAAGAACCAGGCGGCTCATGACAAGCATGTACGACTAGTCTTATAGAGGCTTTGCGAGCATGGCCTATATGCGAAGTTGGAGAAGTGTTTCTTTGACAGGGATACTGTAGAGTTCTTGGGCTACATCGTCTCTCCTGCTGACGTTTCCATGGACATGCACAAGGTGAAGACTATCGCGGAGTGGGAGAGGCCCAAGTCTGTAGATGTACAATGTTTCCTTGGCTTTGCAAACTTCTACAGGCGTTTCATATAGGACTTCTCCAAGCATGTACTTCCACTCACGGAACTCACCAAGCGCACAGGAGTGTTCTCTTGGTCCGACAAGGCAGAACATGCATTCACAACACTCAAGAACATCTTCACGACAGCTCCAATTTTAGCACATCCTGATCTTCTCGTCCCTTCTTCATTGAAGCAGATGCCTCGGATTTTGCAGTAGGATTTGTTCTATCACAAGTTGGAGAAGATAAGTTGCTTTATCCTGTAGCTTTTCACTCTCGTAAGTTCCTTTCGGCGGAGATCAATTACGAGATTCATGATAAGGAAACTCAAGACCATTGTGGATTCGTTCGAGGAGTGGCGGCATTTCCTACAAGGTGCTGCGCATCCTGTATAAGTTCTTACGAATCACAAGAACTGGAGTATTTTCAAACGGCTCGAGTTCTCAGTTGGCAACAGGCTAGGTGGGCGGAGTTTTTATCACGTTTTAATTTCGTCATCATCTACATGCCTGGTTTTCGAAATGGCAAGGCGGATGCATTGTCTAGGCACTCTTACCTTGCACCGACCCCGGGCGATCCTGCATATGACTGTCAAAAGCAAGTGTTGTTGGGTCTTGATTGACTTCGGCTTGCAGCACTACAAGTTCATCAGGCTCCAGCAGATTCCACACTCCTACAGGACATCCATTTGCAGTTGGCTACAGATGACTTGGCAAGGAATGTGTTTTCACACATTAGTCCTGACATCGCAAGTTCCTCTTCCTCCAGTTCCCGTACAGACTACAAGTTGTTTACCATACAAGATAGACTCCTGTATTGGGAAGGTCTCCTGTATATTCTTGTTGGTGTTTGCAGGACTGTGTGGTACAAGATTGTCATGATACCTTGGCTACAGGACATTTTGGTGTGGCCAAGACAGTTGAGTTGGTAATTCGCAACTATTGGTGGCCTGGGTTGCGAGGTTTTGTGGACAAGTTTGTACGGAGTTGTGATACCTGCAATAGGTCGAAGATGCCTCATCACGTGCCCTCTGGTCTTCTTCGTCCTCTTCCTGTTCCTTTTGCTCCTTGGAGATCCATTTATATGGATTTCCTCACAGATCTTCCTCCTCGTGGATTTGATGCAGTTCTTGTCGTGGTTGACCGTTTCACCAAACAAGCTCATTTCCTACCATGTCACAAGATTGCTACAGGCCATACAACTGCTGAGTTGGTGATCCGCAAAGTATTCCGACATTATGGTCTTCCTGAGAGCATTGTTTATGATCGAGGCCACAATTCATGTCCAAGTTTTTAGCGAGAACTTCTCCGGAGTCTACAGGTTAAAGCGGACCTTTCTTCAGGATATCATCTACAAACTGATGGGCAGTCAGAACCACGATTCAGACCTTAGAGCAATATCTTCGCTGCTTCATCAGTTACCAACAGGACAACTAGTTGGACCTTCTTCTAATGGCGGAGTTTGCCTACAACAACTCCGTTCACGCATCTACAGGCCAGACACCTTTCTTTGCTCTTACAGGCTACCATCCACGTTTTGACTTTGCTCCTCCTGCTTCTCCTTCTTCTGCTCCTGCAGTAGGATTCTCCAGCATCTTCGTTAGGTACATGAGGATCTTCGGGTTCATTTTCAGTAGGCACAGGAACGGTACAAGCATTATGATGATGCTCATCGTCAACCGGCACCTACATACAAGATTGATGATCTCGTGTGGCTTCTTCGTCAGCATATTCGCACCAACAGGCCTTCTTCTAAGTTGGATTTTCAACGATTGGGCCCTTACAGGATTGCAGCTGAGGTCAATCCTGTAGCTTTCCGACTCGAGTTACCATCTACGGTGAAACTTCATCCTATGTTTCACACTTTTTTGTTGGAGCCGTATCATCCTTCTTCTCTTCTTGGTCATGCTTTTTCTCCTCCCCTCCTGTGGTCATTGACGGTGAACCTGAGTATGAAGTTGCAGCCATCCTTCATTCTTATCTTCATCGCCGCCAACTTTAATACTTGGTGGATTGGAAAGATTATTTGCCTACCAATCGCACTTGGGATGTCATAGTTTTTACTATGACTCGACCCTTTACTTTGAGGTTTGACTGTTGTTACTTACCGAGTTGTGTGATGAACCCTAGATGTAGTAGGAAACAGGCTTGTTTAGTGCACTTGGGTATCTGTGATGGTCCGGGTGTCATTAGGTATTTGCAGAAACTCTAGGCGAAGCTAGAACTTACCTTCTAGAAACTCTCCCCCGGTTTGACGTTCCAGGTTAGGGTTCTTTGCAAAGTATAGCTTGTCAAAATAAGGGTTAGGGACACCCCTAGGGTTGACCTAACCCTAGGGTTGCCCTAACCCCACGCCCTAATACCCCCCCCTAGGGGTTAGGTTTAGGGTTAGGTTAGGACAACCATTTTCTCTAAGGGCTGGCATTTCCGTGCCAGCCCACTTACTCATTTAGGTAAACAGGGGGGGGGGGTCCGTCACATAAATAAGGTAGAGTATATGTAGTGAGGCTTCCTGGGTTCAAGAGAGAGCTCGTTAACCTCCTACCGGTGCAAGCTAAGCTTGTGTCGTCAAGGTGCAACCCTCGTTGTGCCGCCCAAACTTCCACACGACAGGGGTACAACCCACCCTAGGGTTAGACTATCCTTATCGTTGGCAGGATCTTGCCTTTGAGATAGGGGCACGTCACTTCCAAGGAGTTAGTCAGATTCCTTGGTCCGAAAACCTGCCGCAAGCTCAAAGACATTGCCCGAGTTCACGTTCCGCAAACTAGTGGTTGAGGCCTTGCTCCGGCCGCCTCAACCACGCCAAGCTAGGAACGACACCTAAAGCTCGGCTAGTCCGTGTATCCTGATTCACAAGGTGAGTCTCGTTGTGGACTTAGTCAGCTAGGGGTTTGACTTCCTAAGGCTTGGGTTCCTAATACGGGTTACTTTACCAGTTCCGTGGGGTTTCCAAGAGAGGGGATTCCAGGGTTGGCACCTGGCAAGCCGCCTTTGTGGCACCAGGTAAAAACTCTGACAATTGGTATCGGAGCAAGTTCTCTGCGGTCAGTAGGACTGCCTTAAGTCGTAGGGTGTTTCAATGTTTAGATAACTCTAAATTCTTGATATACTCTATTGCTTTCGGTTGACATGTCTGTATTCTGCGCAGAGAGTTTGATCCTGTGAGTTGTCAAACTTCGGAGAACACTTGCTCAGTGAGTCGGCGTGAGATTCTAGGTATGTCCGAAAGTCTTATGCTAGTTTAAGCTGATGTGTGTGGGTGTACAACCTGTGCAGGGTGTTTCCAGTTTCACATTGGGAATATTCCAAGCATTTCTGAGTGTTGACACTAGGGTTCAATACGATGAGCAAGAGAAAGCAACCAGAGCCTGAGGCAGAGAGGGCTGTCGCAGAGGCTCAAAATGAGGAGATGGATGAGGCTGATCCAGGTCGACCCCCTAGTTAACAACGACCTGGTTGGCGAGAAATAATGATGGATGCCCTAAACGAACTTCGAGGGGATGTTTTGGGGTTGAACGACCGAATCGATAATGTTGCCGTTCGGATTCCGAATTGCAGTGCCAGATGTTCCGCAACCAGACACACGGAAAAAGAAGAAGAAGCATGACTCAGAGTCAGGTTCCTCTGAATCAGATTCTTCGACGGAAGAAGGTGGTGGAGGTCCCAGTAAATTCAAACCGGTAAAGCCTTCGAATTTCATGGGTTCAAAGGATTACAAGGTTTTGGATGACTGGTTGTATGATATGGAAAGCTATTTCGAGGCTGCTTCCGTGAGAAAGACAGAAAAGGTTGCATGTGCCAAGCAGTTTCTTAAAGAAGAAGCTAAGACTTGGTGGCGAATTGTTGAAGGTGAACGTGGATACCGAAACAGCTGGAAGCACATGAAAAAGGAGATCAAAAAGCAGTATATGCCGGATGATCTCGGTTTGCGATTGCGTGCTGACCTGGCACTTTGTCAACAGGGAGTTCGGGGAAGTCCTATGGACCACGTTTATCGATTCGAAAGTGTACGGCGATTGGTGCCAAATATGAGTGATGATGAAGCTCGAAGTTGCTTCATGGCTAGCTTGAATGAGAAGACGCGAAGAGAAATCTTAAGGTACAAGCCACAAGCTATCGGGAATGTCAAGAGGCAGCTCAAAAGGTTGCTTATGGCATGTCGTTAGAAGACTTGTACAAAGGGGAGGAAGCAAAACCTAAACCAAGGAAGTTTCCTCCAAAGTCTGGGTTCAGAAGGTTTGATAGGCGACCAGATCAATCGCCATCAATTCGAAGTGCAAGTCCCTTTGTGGCAGTTCCAAGTTTTCGGAAGACCACCGGATTTCGGAAACCATTGGCGTTACCACCTCCTCAGCAGGCCAAAGGATCGGCTCCAAAGTCTGCTCCCCCGCGTTCCGCAGGGGGTGTGAAATGTTATAATTGTAACAAGCCTGGTCATTTTGCTAAAGAGTGTCCGGCACCCTCACAACAATCAGGACATTTCAAGGCGATGGTAGAAGAGGAAGTTGCTGAACCAGAAACGCTTGAAGATCCGGAAGATGAGTCAGAAGAGGTAATGTTGTGCCAGACACAACCTGCCTTATTCGCTATTCAAGACAAAACTGACCCTTTGCTATATTTGACAGGAAGGATACGAGGGGACCGAGTCCGAATGATGATCGATACTGGAGCAACATACAACTTCATATCGACTAGTCTAGCTCGTCGATTGAATTTGGATGTAATAAAGATGTGTGAAATAAAGATCAATTTTGGCAAAGGTTCTCAAAATACTAATAATATAGCAAGGGCAGTTCCTGTCCAAATCAAAGATTGGAAGGCTAAGCTAGACTTAGTTGTCTTGAATATGACGGGGTTTGACTTTGTTTTGGGTATGGAATGGTTCCATAAACATGTAATCGAAATGAGGGGTTCGGAGACAATCGAATCACGCTTGCAGCAGATAAAGAGGACATTAGAAAGACCACGCTCAAAATGGAAACGCTAACTGATAAGGATTGGAATCCTATGTTCCTTACCTTAACTCAGTTGCGTAAGGCAGTTAGACATGGGAACGTGTGTTTCTTGCAATGGTTTTGGATACTGGTGAAGTCAAAATAGGAGATGGTCAAGAATCTGTTCCTGAACCTATTTTGGAAGTCTTGAACATGTTTAAGGATGTGTTGCCAGAAGACTTGCCGCCCGAGTTACCTCCACGTCGAGCTGTGGACCACAGGATAGAGATTTTGCCAGGTTCGTCTCCACCGGCAAGAGCCCCATATCGGTTGAATCCTCAAGATTAGTAGAATTGAAGAGACAGCTGACAGAATTGATTGGTCGAGGACACATTCGACCTAGTCGATCGCCGTATGGTGCACCTATCTTGTTTGTAATGAAAAAGGATGGTACGATGCGAATGTGTGTGGACTATCGAGCGTGAACGCGATAACTATAAAAATAAGTATCCTCTTCCACGAGTGGACGACTTATTTGATAGGCTATAAAAGCAAAGTATTTTTCAAGAATAGACTTGAGATCGGGGTACCATCAGATTCGGGTAGCAGAGAATGACATTGAGAAGACCGCTTTTCGAACGCGTTATGGATCATTTGAGTTTCTAGTCTTACCATTCGGGTTGTGCAATGCTCCAGCAACTTTTTGCACAATGATGGATGATGTGTTTAGAGACTATCTGACGAGTTCGTAGTGGTGTATATTGATGACATTCTGATTTTCAGTTCGACAATTGAGGAACATGTGGAACACTTAGAGAAGTGTTTCAGAGGTTGAGAGAGAACCAATTGTATGCTAAAGAAAGCAAGTGGCATTTGGTCAAACCAAGATAGATTTCTTGGACACTTGATCTCAGGTGGGGAGGTTGCCATGGACCCAAAGAAAATTCAAGCTATTACCGAGTGGATGACCTTTAAAAGATGTGCATGAAGTTAGATCATTTCTTGGTCTGACAGGGTATTACCGAAGATTCATAAAGGGTTACTCGGAAATAGCGGCCCCATTGACAGATCTTACGAAAAACATTCCATGGCATTGGACTCCAGAGTGCCAACGTGCGTTCGTCAAACTCAAAGAGGCTATCTCTTCTGAGCCAGTTTTGCAGTTGCCCATCTTTGAAGATCCCTTTGAAGTAGAATGTGACGCTTCCGACTTTGCAATTGGTGGTGTATTGCAACAGAAAGGACATCCAGTGTCCTTTTTCTCGAAGAAGTTAGATGCCGCGCAAACTCGATGGCCTACTCACGAAAAGGAGATGTATGCTATTGTTGCTTCCTTGGAGTATTGGCGTCATTATCTTCCAAGTCATGGTACTGTGGTTTGGACAGATAGTGTAACTCTAAGGTATTTTGAAACGCAGCCGAAGCTATCGCCGAAGTATGCTAGATGGCAGCAAAGTTGGCACGATTTCAGCCTGAAATCAAACATAAAGCGGGAAAGGACAATGTGGTAGCTGATGCACTCAGTAGGAAAGGTCATCTTCGGATTATGTCAGCACCCTGTCAACTTTGGTGGATGAATTTGTGACGGCGTATCCTCAGGACAAGTTTGCTAAGGAGGCTTTGAGCCTGGTGGCAAAGAGGAAACAAGTTCATCAGTTACGAAGAGATGGTAATATTCCAGCAGGAATAGAAAGTCGAATGGATGCACTCAAACAGGCGCATTTTGCGGTACGAGATGGAGTTCTTTATTATAAAGAAAAGAGACTCTATGTTCCAGAAGGGACATGGAGGGAGAGGCTGTTAAGAGAGCATCACGTTCCTTTGGCAGGACATGGTGGAAGGCATAAGACGTTGGCTTTGTTGAAACAGGGATTCTATTGGCCGGGTATGATAATGATGATGTTGTATGTCAAGACATGCCCCACATGTCAACAAGTAAAGAGCCGATCGCAAAAACGAGCTGGGAAGTTGCAGTGTATACCGATTCCAGAGCGGCCATTTCAAAGTGTTACTTTGGACTTTATCATGGGATTGCCAAAATCTTGTGGTTTTAACGCGCTCATGGTGGTAGTCGATCGGTTTTCAAAGGTTGCTCATTTCATTCCAACTGTAGAGACAGTGAATGCAATTCAAGCAGCGAAGTTGTTCTTCCACGAAGTCATAAGAGTGCGGACTACCGGAAACCATGATCTCAGATCGGGATCCTCGGTTTACGGGGAAGTTTTGGGGGACATTGTTTAAGCAGTTTGTGTCATAGTTTTTACTATGACTCAACCCTTTACTTTGGGTTTGACTGTTGTTACCTACCGAGTTGTGTGACGAACCCTAGATGTAGTAGGAAACAGGCCCACTTAGTGCACTTGGGTATCTGGTGATGGTCCGGCCGGGTGTCATTAGGTATTTGCAGGAAACTCTAGGTGAAGCTAGAACTTACCTTCTAGAAACTTCCCCCGGTTTGACGTAGGTTTCCGTTAAATATAGCTTGTCAAAAAGGGTTAGGGACACCCCTAGGGTTGACCTAACCCTAGGGTTGCCCTAACCCCACGCCCTAATACCCCCCCCCTAGGGGTTAGGTTTAGGGTTAGGTTAGGACAACCATTTTCTCTAAGGGCTGGCATTTTTGTGCTAGCCCACTTACTCATTTAGGTAAACAGGGGGGGGGGTCCGTCACATAAATAAGGTAGAGTGTATGTAGTGAGGCTTCCTGGGTTCAAAAGAGAGGTCGTAACCTCCTACCGGTGCAAGCTAAGCTTGTGTCGTCAAGGTGCAACCCTCTGTTGTGCCGCCCAAACTTCCACACGATAGGGGTACAACCCACCCTAGGGTTAGACTATCCTTATCGTTGGCAGGATCTTGCCTTTGAGACAAGGGCACGTCACTTCCAAGGAGTTAGCCAGATTCCTTGGTCCGAAAACCTGCTCGCAAGCTCAAAGGTATGCCCGAGTTCACGTTCCGCAGAACTAGTGGTTGAGGCCTTGCTCCGGCCGCCTCAACCACGCCAAGCTAGGAACAACACCTATAACTCGGCCAGTTCGTGCATCCTGATTCACAAGGTGAGTCTCGTTCGTGGATTGGTCAGTTGGGGTTTAAGTTCCTAAGGGTTGGGTTCCTAATACGGGTTACTTTACCAGATTCCGTGGGGTTTCAGAGAGGGGATTCCAGGGTTGGCACCTGGCAAGCCGCCTTTTTGGCACCAGGTAAAAAACTCTGAAGTTTGGTACGATGCTGAAGTTTGTACAGCTTACCATCCGTAACAGATGGTCAAACGGAGAGAGTGAACCGACAAGTCGAGGACTATCTAAGATGCTATGTTTCAAGGTGATCAACTTGATTGGGCTGAACACTTGGATATGGCTGAGATATGTTACAATAACTCGACACACACTGCAATCGGATGTAGCCCGATGGAAGTGTTAACTGGGAATAAGGGTGGTATTCCTCAGAGTATGGTGTTACCGAAAGACGATAGCAATCGAGTTCCATCTGTAGCAGAGTTCACGGGACAATTGTATCGAACATGGGAAGCTGCTCGTCAAGCGATGGCTGCAGCACAGGAAAGGTATCGTCAGCAGTACGATAAGCATCGGCGGGATGTAGAGTATCAGGTTGGGGATATGGTATTGTTGAGTACCAAAAACCTGAAGGTTCCAATGACTCTTTCGAGGAAGTTTCTATCGCACTACATAGGTCCATACAAGGTGGTGAAGCAAGTAGGGAAAGTGGCTTATGAGTTGGATCTTCCTCCAGAGTTGGGAACAATACACAATGTGTTTCATGTCAATTTGCTCGAGCCATTCCACAAAGATGAGAAACATCCGCAAAGATATGAAAACTTACGTCCGCCCCCTGAGCTGGTTCATGAAGGTACGGAGTACGAAGTCGAATCCATATTGGGCAAAAGGAAGGTTTATGGACCGCGAAAACGTAAGTTTGAGTATCTCGTCAAATGGAAAGGCTATCCAGCGTGCGAATCGACATGGGAACCATTGGAGAATCTACAAAACGCGATGGAGTTGGTGAATGAGTTTGAGGCAAGGTCTCAAACTAATTAAGGAATAAAGTTATTTCTTCTTAACCTAGGGGCCGACAGACAACATTAACTAGAGGCCTCCGATATAAATTCTAGTTAACTAAAAGAAATTAACTAACTTGTTGTCTGTGTCGGGTGACAGACTTTGCAGACGTGCAAAAGGTCTCCAAATGACTTCTTGTCGCAGGTGGTACCTCCGGCAGCTGAGTTCTCACTCAGTGAACGACGGTTCTGAAGTATTTGGCTTCGCGTAATGCAAGGGGGGTAATAAAACTTGTGAACTTTTTGCTGACTCCGCATAGAGTGATTAGCGTTAGTTTTCAGTTAATTTTTCCTAACCTAGTCTAGTCTTGGAGTTAGACGTCAACGAGGACGTTGACATTTTCAAAGGCGGGGAGTGTGTCATAGTTTTTACTATGACTCGACCCTTTACTTTGGGGTTTGACTGTTGTTACCTACTGGATTATGTGACGAACCCTAGATGTAGAAGAAACAGGCCCGCATAGGTGCACTTCGGTATCTAGTGATGGTCCGGCCAGGTGTCGTTAGGTATTTGTAAGAAACTCTAGCGAAGCTAGCACTTCCATTTAGAGAACCCTCCCCTGTTTTGACTTCCAAGTTAGGGTTCTTCGCAAATTATAGTTGTCAAAAAAGGTTAGGGACACCCTAGGGTTGCCCTAACCCCACGTCCTAAACCCCCCCCCTAGGGGTTTGGTTTAGGATTAGGTTAGGACAACCATTTTCTCTAAGGGCTGGCATTTCCGTGACAGCCCACTTACTCACTTAGGTAAACAAGGGGGGGGGGGGGGGGGTCCATCACATAATAAGGTAGAGTATATGTAGTGAGGCTTCTAAGTTCAAAAGAGAGCTCGTTAACTCCTACCGGTGCAAGCTGAGCTTGTGTCGTCAAGGTGCAACCCTCCATTGTGCCGCCCAAACTTTCACACACAGGGGTACAACCACCTAGGGTTAAACTATCCTTATCGTTGTAGGATCTTGCCTTTGAGATAGGAGCACGTCACTTCAAGGGGTTAGTCAGATTCCTTGGTCCGAAAAACCTGCTCGCAAGCTCCAAGGCATTGCCCGAGTTCACGTTCCGCAAAACTATGGTTGAGGCCTTGCTCCAGCCGCCTCAACCACACCAAGCTAGGAACGACACCTAAAGCTCGGCTAGTCAGCATATCCTGATTCACAAGGTGAGTCTCGTTCATGGACTTAGTCAACTAGGGGTTTGGATTCTAGGGCTTGGGTTCTAATATGGGTTATTTACCAGATTCTGTGGGGTTTCCAGAGAGGGGATTCCAGGGTTGGCATGGCAGGCCGCCTTTGTGGCACCAGGTAAAAACTCTGACATCTAAGAGCTTTTATCAACATAGTACAGTAGGTAACAACAGTCAACGTCCAAAGTAAAGGGAGTCATAGTAAAAAACTATGACACCCTAACCCTTATTTTAACAAGCTATACTTTGCGAAGAACCCTAACTTGGAACATCAAAAACAGGGAGAGTTTCTAGAAGGTAAGTTTCTAGCTTCGCCTAGAGTTTCCTGCAAATACTTAATGACACCCAGCCGGACCATCACTAGATACCCAAGTGCAGTAAACGGGCCTGTTTCCTACTACATCTAGGGTTCATCACACAGCTCGGTAAGTAACAACTGTCAACCCCAAAGTAAAGGGCAATAGTCAAACCCCAAAGTAAAGGTCGAGTCTAGAAAAACTATACAACAGTTGAGTTTGATTTCTACATAGAGAAAGATGTTGGGCATCGATCCCAACAGTTTGTGGTTCGATTTCTACATAGAGGGAGATGTTGGCATCGATCCCAACAGTTGAGTTCGCAGGGACAACTTCCTCTCCCTTGCACGAGATGTTGGGCATCGATCCCAACAGTTCAATTCGTAGAGGGACAACTTCCTCTCCCTTGCACGCTTCAATCTAGCGTCCTGACTGAGTGCTTAAAATGATGTTGGAGAAGTTGGGTATCAATCCAATACCTCTCACATGCTACCATCTAAGCTACAAACCTTCAATCCAGCGTCCTGACTGAGTGCTTAAAATGATGTTGGAGAAGTTATGATGTTGGCCACAATTTAGGTTGAACGCCAATGTCAGGGATTGAACCCAGGTTGTCCGCATGACAGCAGAAATGCTCACCACTATACTACATCAACTAGGCACGATCGTGCTTCCGAGGGTAGTGTGATGGGAGCGAAGTGGCAACTCCTCCATGGGCACACGAAGGAGATTCATGGAAGGACCAAAGCGAAGGAGTGTGGCTACTGGTTTTAGGGTTGCCCAGGTCTCCACAGCCACAATGTGAAATTCTCACAACTAAACTACAGCCACAAGCACAAAAGTCTTTTGCATGCCAAGGAAGAAAGAGGATGCAAGGATTAAGAATTTAGGTTTAAACTGAAGGTATAACTATTTATGAATAAAACCCTAATTCTAAATGAAGTATAAGTATACATGTTAGTCATATATACATAAGTAAACTGGAAAGGTATAAATATGAAATCAAAGAGTATAAGATTGTGTTTATCCACTTTATACAATTGAAGATCATGACACAAATTGATTTTAATGTATAAAGTGAAAGTTATTACACAAGTTGATTTCAAATTTATTGATGTACATCACATGGTTTATTTAGGTATTCATGAAATCAAAGAGTATAAGATTGTGTTTATCCACTTTATACAATTGAAGGTCATTACACAAATTGACCTAGTTTAGGGTTTAGGGTTTAGGGTTTAGTTTATAAGAACAAAGGGCAATGTACATCAATAAATTTGAAATTATTGTTTAGGGGCACTCCAAGCATTGAACTTAGGACCTCTCACACCCTAAGCGAGAATCATACCACTAACCAAGTGCCCCATTCCCTAGAACAAGCTCAGAAACAGATTCCATGGCACCTGCAATTTGGGATTACCAATTAGGAAAAGTCCTAGAAGGACGATTGGCAAAGCATGAGACCTAAGGGTTGGGTTCCTAAGATAGGTTACTTTACTAGATTCTGTGGGGTTTTCAGAGAGGGGATTCCAGGGTTGGCACCTGGCAAGCCGCCTTTGTGGCACTAGGTAAAAACTCTAACACTGTATGTAGTTTATTTTAGAACCTAAACCCTAAAGAAGTGACCCCTATTTTTAAAGTCCTAAACCCTAATTTAGGGCCAAATTTCCTTTTTATAACCTAAACCCTATATTTTAAGCACTAAACCCTAATTTTTCTAGCACATAAACCCTAAAGTCATTCCATAAACCATGTCAAGGCAAAAACCCTAATTTAATCCCTATGTACTTTATTTTAGAACATAACCCTTAATAGTTCACTAAACCCAAAGTACTTTATTTTCAGCCCTAGACCCTAATTTAATCCCCTATGTACTTTATTTTAGACCCTAAAGCCACTGTGATGTGTCAATTGGGAGTCAAACCCAGGTCTATTGCTTAGAAGGTAATTATCCTAATTGTTGGACTTGGTTTAGGGTTTGGTGTGTTTAGGGTTTAGGGTTAGGAACCTAAACCCTTTTAAAGTCCTAAAGCCTAATTAAAGCCCGGTTTTCTTTATTTATAACCTAAATGCTAAGCATGGCATGGGTGGCAGGATTAATCCCGCCACCCTTATCCATATGAGAGGCTTATGGGTGGGATTAATCCCATCTACCAAGCAAGGCATAGACCCTTATCCATATGAGAGAGTTGTGAGCAGGATTAATCCCGCCCACCAGGCATGGAAGGGGAGGCAGGATTAATCCGTCCACAACTCCTTTACATTTATCTCCCACACTTACATGTATTTATATGTACATGTCTATCAATTTCTATATATCTCTCTCTAAAAACACAAATTCTAGGAGGCAAGGAAGTGGTGCCCCACAAACTCTATGTGAATGTACATGTGTATTAGTATATATAAGTTCTTTATCTCCTTAATCTTATCATAATATTTTGAGTAAAAGCCAGTAAACCATGTAAAACTGTCCAAAGTTCACATTTATGTGGTTCTAGAACCAAATGTTACTAGTTCCTTGCACTATCACAAATGTGAGCTTTGGACACTTAATCCTGCCCACTTCTCTTTAAGACAAAGAAGGGTGTATGTGAATGTCCTAGTGTATTAATATATATAATTACATGTTTGTCTATATATTATAATTCCTCACCATTTAATTACTTTGAGCACTTCAAATAAAAATATGTATAGACTCTATAAAGCTTTAATAATGTATTTGTATATTTGGGTTTATAAAGTGTGTGTGTGTGTTTATATGAATTGTATTCATAATTTAATATTGTGTAGACATATGGTTTAATCAAACAAATTGTCTTAGCCATTAGTATTGTCAGAGTTTTAACCCAAAGGGCCAACACGTGGCTGCAGGTGGCCATTCACGTCATCACCTATGTGAGCAACGCTAAGTTTCCCAGAACAACCCCAACGACCCCTAGGGTTAGACTCTAATGCCCAAGTGGACAGGAGACTTAGGGTTTAGCCTAAGTCTCCCTAGAATGTCTACCCCCAAAACCCTTGAGGGATAACCCTAGTTGACTTAGGGTCTTGCCCTAGAAGACCTAGACAGGCTCATGCCCTAACCCCCATCAAGGAGACGTGTGTTCCACACATACCCCTGTGACAGAGCTAAGGCATCGTCACTTACCCCTTGAGGAATCACCCTCATCCGGGAGTACAACCCCTTTAGGGCGACAAGGGTACCCTGAACCACGACTAACCCCTAAGGGTTTGAGTGGCCAAGTTATACCCTAGACCTAGGGCTAGTACTTAGTGAGGACACGAGTGTGCGCCGTAGGCGGACACGAGTGTTCTGCTAAGCAAACTCCCTAAGGCTAGGTTTGGGATAACCCTAAGCACATGACCTTGCGAGTGCCTCACGAAAGGGCTCTGCTAAGCTTAGGTTGTTCAACCCTTGAATTCCAAGGAGAACACTCCCCTAGCCAAGTGTGCCAAAGCACACCTAGTTATGAGACCTAACCTCCCTTGAGCGGATGCCCAAGGCTTAGCACCCTAGTGCAAGCACAAGCATGTCTGTTTGCTAAGTATCCAACCCCTTGGCGACAAGCCCATGACATAACCCCAAAGGGCGTGCCTCGGGCGTTGTACCATGTGACGTTTAGCCCAGTGTCACATCTCCATGTGACACTGCCTTCCCGATGTGGGCTATCATGCCATAGCCCTTAGATTCAAGAGTTGCACCAAGTGCCACAAACGTGGCTCCTAAATGCCAACTCTAGAACCCCTCAATGAACCCTCAGGAACCAGGTAACGTGAACCTGTCAAACAAGATCCCACGCCCACAGTTGGACAAGGACACGGATGTGCCTTGCTTGGCCGTGAGTGCTACACCTAGCTTGACGTGGAGGAGGAGGCTGGAGACAAGCCTCAACCTCTGCCTCTTGGAACGTGCATTCCGACAAGACCTCCCAGGCATGGATTCGCCAACGTTAAGGGTAAGCTACCCCGAAGGTGGGACGTACCCCTGGCATCTGGAAGTTAGGGCGGCACAACAGAGGGTTGTACCTTAACGACACAAGCTGAAGCTTGCACCGGCAGAAGAGCAACGAACTCATTCATGAACCCAGGAGCTCTCCTACGTATACTCTACCTTATTTATGTGACGGAGCCCCCCCCCTCTTTTCCTGTATGTAGTGGGCTGGCACTGAATTTAGCCCCTTAGATAAATTAGCAATATGAGCCTATAACTCACCCTTACTCCTACCCCTAAACCCTACCCAAGGGGGTGGGGTTTTAGGGCGTGGGTTAGGGCAACCCTAGGGTTAGGTCAACCCTAGGGGTGTTCCTAACCCTACTTAACACGCCGAACTCATCTGCAAAGACCAATCACCTATTCGGGACGTCAAAATTGGGGTGGGTTTCTAGAAGGTAAGTTCTAGCTTCGCTTAGAGTTTCCTGCAAATACCTAATGACACCCGGCCGGACCATCACCAGATACCCAAGTGCACTAAGCGGGCCTGTTTCCTACTACATCTAGGGTCCATCAACATAGTACAGTAGTAACAACAGTCAACGTCCAAAGTAAAGGGTCGAGTCATAGTAAAAAAACTATGACAAGTATGGAGTCGTCATTAAATTCTGGGTAAGAATTAAAACAAAATTTGTTATACTTGGATATGTGCTTGAAGAACTTATCATTTTTATATTCAGATGTGAAATTGAAGTGACATTAAAGATAAGAGGAGGAGATGAGATGGGCTGGGAGATTCTGGAATCAACTTGGCCATATTTTAAAATAAACAAAAAGCGCATTGGATCAACCATGATTGTTATCAAATTAACCTTTGTCACATCACATGGACAAGCAAAATAATGAAAAGTACACTAGTCAAGCACCCGAGGGCAGGCTAAGAACCGAGATTAGACGATGCTCAAAATATATACCTTGTTTCATTTAATGTCACGTTCTTGGATCTGGAGGACTCCAAATATGACAAGAACCTCGGGTGGCTCTGTCGACTTGTGAATTAATGACGTTCACGTGTTCATAATGATGTCGATCGTGGAGTTTTCTTCAATTAAACAAAAGTCCATATATGGAGGGAACCCAATTAGATGTATACTTTGAAGATCTTAATACTCATTGAGTAGTATATTTGCAGCAAATATTGCTTCACAATACAAAACATACACAAGTGAAGCAATCGTCCCATGTCTTATTAGAAGAACACAGTGACATCATTAGGAAGATTGAGAGGGTGGTTCAATCCCAGGTTCTTTACAGATTACATTCAATTTGTTTAGGAATCTTTAAAAGCTGGAAGAGTGTGCCAAAGACACTAGAAAGCTGTAGTCGGGACTTACACATGCTAATTTTAATTGCAAAAGAAAGTCATTAATCATTTTATTAATCGCACCAGTGGCATCCCATGCTACAATAAGCCACAAGAAAATGATGTTGAATAATAAGATTTACAAGTGCAGGGTTAAGTATTGCAATGTTAACTTCAACTTCAATTATAGGCCACTCAACTAGGAACGTGTAGCTGAGCTCATGAAGAAGATGAAAATAACAATTCTTACAAACCGTTCCAATAATACTATTTTGTGCCCATACTATGAAAGAAAGAAAGGCATTGAAATAATGTGGGTGACAACACCAAAACAAATCATGAAAATTCAAACGGAGAATAAAAAATCAATAAGGTACTACATTATTAGCAGCCAACACACGGTAATAACAACCCAACGACTTCTCGATGATAATGAAGAAAGATGGCATCAAAAATTTTAATTAAAATAAATACGTGTACATTTTGTTATCTGATGTGTGTGCATATTGTCATAGTTCTAACATGGTGAGTTGACTACTGGGTAAAGATTGTGGGATATGTGGGATATGTGGGCAAAAAGACCCAAGTGGACCTAGGTCATCATGACCAAGGCCCTCTCATAAACACCAATTGGCCCTTTGCCTAGTTGGCATAAGGGGAGAGGGAAAGGTTATGACACATATCAAAAACATATTATAAATAATTAAAAAAAAATTTACAAAAAGTACAATTAAAAACAATAATTATCTATGTAGTTTAATCAATCATAGACTAAACTTAACAAAGTAATTTATAGTCATAATATTAAGTTCACAATAAACAATATCAAATTAAACTAATTACATACATTATACTATAATTATTTGTAAATAATGTTATGCTTAATTTTTATATATATAACAATGTTTTTGTTAAAATGGATGTTGTTACTACTTTCCTCCATGAATATTACTTTTTAAGTTAGCTTTTTTTAATTATTTATGATATAGGGTTTATAAATTGTGCACACATTTTAATAATAACTTGTAATTAAAAATATTTCCAAACAAAAAAAAACGTTTTAAGTATTTTTGATAGTTTATTGAAATAAATTTAATAAATTTATGACATTTATTCTTAATTTCTTGTATGCATCCAAGTATGTAGAGTTTTTTCCTGTGTGTATACAATATATATATATATATATATATATATATATATATATTATATATATATATATACTGTATATATTATATAGAAAATGAATAATATAATTCTTATTATTTATCCCACACGAATTAATGCTCACTATAACAACTTGTTAGTTTGTATATAATAATTAAACTGATTTAAATCAATTTTCTCATTTATTCTAAAATAATTGACAAATACATATTAATTTGATTTTGTTGGTCTCAGGCAATGCACACACACACATCATGAAGCAATACACATCATACATATTTTAACACATAAAGTCTAATTAAGAATTAATTAATTATATAACTTACCATTAAACATCGTACTTAGTTTCGAAGCTCCTTAAACTGAATAGTAGGAGACCCTCTAAGTCCATGCATATATCTAACATGTCTTGTCATTTTAGTCCCTTTACTTTTGCCAGTTTGTGTCCATTTTTCTTTGGGCACCACACCTTTACACATAAAAATACACATAAGCGTGTGTACGTGCGTGCGTGCGTGTGAACTGTCTATATACAAATCTATATCATACATGTGTATGTCCGTACACAACATACACACAGAAACATGCACATACACAACACATACACACACACGTGCAGACACAAATATACAACCCACACACACATGCATACACACCATACCTGTGTGGTGCTCGATCTTCGGAAGTACGAGGTATTTGTTTGAGTGCTATCCGTCAATTTCGTGTGTAATTCCCACGCTCTACAATTAATAATTCAGAAATAAAAGATAAAAAATATATGTATATAATTGTGTATACATAAAACATCAGCATATACATATATAATCATATTGCTCTTTATTATATTATGTAAATATTCAAGTTTTCTAATGTAAATATTATTATGAAAACTATAAATATAACGTGTAAAATACATTATCATTAATAATATAATTAAAATATTAAAAGAAAAAAATACCTTTTGAGTAAAGTCTCATCGGTCCCGATGTGCTGGAATAATGTGAGTCGAAGTTGGGTCCCAAATTCACACTTAAATGGCTCATTTAGAAGATCAATAAACTGCAATACCACACACACACACACATATATAAGTATATTCGTTTAGTTATATATTATTTACATAATATCGTGTAGAAATAAATACCTCAGTTATTGAAAGAGACGAAAAAATTGGATCCTTTTGTAAATGTAGCAAATGAACAAGCTGTGGCATTTTACGTACAACATTTTCTACTGCCTTCAAATACACAGCAGGAGATTTTGTAAACCTGAAATATGAAAGTACACACACACGCGCACACACGCACGCACACATATGCATATGTATAGCTTGTTTATTATATGTTATATGGTATATGCAAGAGGGCAAATTTGTATGCTTCTGCTAAAGAATGGGGATGCGTGTGTGTGAGAGAGAGAGGAGAGACAGAGTTATAGTATAATAATACACGTATATATATAATACGTACTTTCCAATATATGTATGTATGCATATAAATAGACATGTATATGCACACACATAGATGTGTATCTGTGTTTTTTTTCTTTTTATTTATTTAATTTTGTTTATACATACAATTCATATACATTGATACATATAGTTAATAAAACTATATGAGATGTGTTTATGTTGTCTCTTTTCTTTTTCTTGGTGTATACAGAATATATAGTACATAAACACACACACACAAGTGTCACTATGTGTTAATATATGCATATATAAATGCCTCAAGTTTTGTATACATATGCACACATCGTATTACATACCTCTGCTCTCTCTACACACACACACACACACACATTTATATGCATAAGTTATGAGAAGTGTGTAATACGTACTCTTTGAGGTCGTTTTCAATGGAGAATGCATATAGTTTATCTTCAAACTCAACAAGGCCAATATCAGGGTCACCATGTAAAAGTAAGCCGCGGTATTTTGACATAGTAACAGGACAGTAACCGGCATACTGTATCTCTCGATTATATTCAAATGCCTTGTCAACTTCTGCACCTTTAAGAACTTTACCCTGCCTCTTATCTCCAATTCCTGCCTTAAACCTTCCGTAATTAACATAGATTAGTACTAATTAATAAATATAAATTATTACATAGTAAATTTATTATAAATGAAACCAAATACATTAATATCTGACCGAGTTATACTAGTTCTTTATGTGTTTGTTCACTCTAAAACAATGTATAATTCTTATATAACAAATAATATGCATGTGGAAATATATATACAGACATTAGATAACTTACAGGTTGTTGTTCTCGTCCCAAGTGACAGTATACAAATCTTTGGGCAGGAAATTAGTGTACATAATTAAGACATTAAGCTTCGTTAAACCCATAGGAGAGGGTTTCCAGTTTGAGTAATAGGTCTTTACAAGCCCAGTCTCTTTACATAAGTTTGCAATCCCTGTAAATAGTCTATTTATTAATATATACATAAAATTCATATATATATATATATACATACATACCTGTAGGAGTGCATTTAAACTGTGGATTGTTAGACAGCGCTAAGAGGGAAACTGACGATCTCTCGTGTGCTCTTAATAGCCTAAGTTCCTCCAATATACTTGTGTATACTTCCTAGTGCTTCAAATTTCGGAAATACCTATGTTAAAATAAAGTCATAATATAAAATGTGTATATATGTAAACAACATAACAAGTAGAATGTCACCCAAGTGATGCATATACATATATGCATGTATCTCTCTCTCTCTCTCTCTACACACACACACACAGATATATAATATAATATATAGAAGAGAGAGAGAGAGAGAGAGAGAGAGAGAGAGAGTACTAGTTCAGTTGCAATGCAAGGTCGTGTTCCGATAGTTTCACATATATACGTAAGATTGTTCGTAGAAGCATCCATAAGATCATTAACAGTGGCAAATCTCTCATCTAAAAAGCATTGAAAATCTTCAAGTAAATGCAAAAGCCTGTTATAAAAACTCACACTCTCTCTCTCTCTCTCTCTCTCTCTCTCTCTCTCTATATATATATTATATATATATATAGACACACACACACATACACACCTGGAGGTGGAAGTTAAGCTCGTCTCGCAATCTTTGTATTAAAACATGGTCCATACCAAGAGTTTTCACATGTATAATTATTGCATTTGCACAAACTCTAGTTTTTCCATCAAGTAGATTAAGTATATAAAGAACCTTCTCTGATAATATCTTATTTTCTTGTTTATATTCAAATGGGAGTTGAAGTGTTTCTCCACCCCGTGACATGTATCTGTGTGTATATGGTGTTCAATTATTATTTTTTATTAATAAAATTGAAAGTTAACTAATATTTATATAATATTTTATGACTATGTAATATTAAATAATAATACATATATAGACACGTAGTTAACATAATTGTATATATGTTACTATATATATCATTCTTACTTGTTATATATACGAATGCCTTGTATAACAGCAGCCATCTCGATAACCTGACGTTTTTTCTCAGCAGAAGGAAGGTCCATCCAGAATAGGCAGCTCTCTTGAGGAATATACTCTTAAATGCAGCGAATATTTCAGCTTGCATTTTTCATTTAAGTCCATATTCTCATCTAATTGCCTGCCACTCTCGAACATATAATCTAATATGCGTGCGTGTAGGAGTTCTACTGTTTTATACGTCTCTCTCATGTCTATTACCTGCACACAACCTGCTTATATATGATCAGAAATATATGTGTGTGTGTGTGTGTGTTTATTTGAACGTTTCTAGTTTCACAATGCTATATCATTATATATATTATAATGAACCTGAATTTGTGGAATATCCCTGAGAATCTCCTTTAAAAACTGGGCGAGACACACGCTTTCTTCTTCGTATTGTTTAAGTTCCAGAAATGCAGAAGCTTGAGCAAACACCTAATAAAAATAATTATATAGACAATAAATCTTATTTTACTAATAGTATAATCTTCTATATTAATAATCTTATATTACAATATTAATATTATATTTTTATACATTGCATTCTAATATATTATATTTTTATTTCTTATTACCTGCATGCGTATTGTTTCTTGAGCAGGACAATTCTCCTGTCAATATGATGCACACATAACTCAAGGAGGTCTGTATATTCCTTTCCAGATATACCAAGCTCGAACCTGTATAATTAACTATAAAAAAATTAAATTTAAACAAAAGTATAGTTTATCGAATGCAAATAATGTGATTAAAAACTAATGAACGTAAAGTTTCGTTATATACATAGACTATTTTGGGCAGACACACACACACACACAGACAGTAATTATATATATATATATATAGAGAGAGAGAGAGAGAGAGAGAGAGAGAGAGAGAGAGAGAGAGAGAGAGAGAGAGAGAGAGAGAGAGAGAGAGAGAGAGAGAGTTTAATTAACCTTTCAGGGAATTGTAAAATGGCTGCTCTTAGTTGGAAACACGCAAGGGGTTCCAAAAACTGTGGTATATTTCTGCCTGTAGTGAAGTATCTTTCTTTACAAAGGCGAAGAATATCCTGGATCACACCATGTTCTTTGCCACGCTCTTGGGGACTTCTTATTCTGGGGCTCGTTGATCCCGATCCGACGGTCCTGGACTTCCACTTCTCCTGCACATATATCCACACACATTTATAAATATAGACACACACACACACACGCAGACACACGCACATGTATTTGGTATATCTTGAGTAACTATTTACTCGTATAAAGATTTATACATGAATACACATCAAGCACGTCTATATATTTATTTACATCCACTAAACACAGATATGTATTTGTGGATGTATATATGTATGTTAAAAGGAACTTATTCATCCATAAACTTCACAATATGGACACCACAGACTCACACACTTCCCATATATGTGTGTACACACACATAACATATAGCAATGTAATTACACATTATATACGTGTATGTAGATTAAAATGTGTATTATTATAAGATTGATTACCTGGATATGCGAACAGGAGTGGGACTAGGGCTTGGAGATCTGTCTGAATCTGACATAATTAACCGCGGGAAATTTCAAAACCTGATGAACCCTAATTTAATTAGGGTGCTGTTTATTAATTTCTGGATATGATCAATTATAAAGTCATAATCAAAATTAATAATTTTGTTAAAAAATATAAAATGAAAATCTAGCATATAAATTTTCATTTATTTTTTGATTATATATAAGCATATCTTTTATTTATTTATTATATATATATATATGGCAATTATTATCACAGTCATTATATTACGGATTTTATACATCTTATGATGATTTAGTAAAAGGTTAAATTGTAACTAAAACTATTTTAATTTGCTCACTGAAGTTAATAATTATTACTTAATTATTCACTGTAGTTTAGGGTTTTTGTTAAGCCCTAGGGTTCTTCATGGAGGAAGAAATGCTCATGGACGCGGGCGACAGACTGGGCGAAGAGACGGAAGAAGAGCAGGAAGCTCATGATTTGAAGGCAAATTCCTCGATCATGGCCGGAATCGTCACAGGTATGTATGCAACTCAGACGTGTAGATATATATAATATATTTGTGTATATTTTTCTGTATACTATACATAATATGGTGTGTATAATCTCTCTCTATAGGCACACACACACACACATATATACACATAGATAGATAGATACATATGTTTGTGTGTATATGTATTATATGAGATTTCATTTGGACAATTATGCGTAGTTATAGGGGCATATCTTTGCACAATCAGATGTTCTACTATGGATTTCTCTGTTGTATATACATATATCACATGTAGCTTGTTTAGATGACACTCAGTAACACACACATATATATATATAGAGAGAGAGAGAGGGAGGGAGACACACATGCTATATAGAGTATGGGAGTGGAGAAATGTGTATAATGTACGTCTGACATACTAATATTTATGTGTATAATGTACGTCTGACATACTAATATGTAGGAATGGTGAGCAATGAATTACAAGAGATACTCATGGGACTGTCTTCGAAATCAGAAGACGCGCTTTCTAACGCTTTAACAAGATTTAGACGAGCTTTACAGTCAGATCCCGGTGGGGATATTCTTTTCCGTTATGTATTAGACTCTCCCAAATGCATGGAGCTAATGAATGGGTGGAATGCCGGCCCCAAGTCTCGAGCTTCTGTTGCGACACTATTGCTTACCTCTGAAGTACTTCGTCACCTAAGCGGTCTCAGAACAGAGGTAGACTTTCTATTTATTTGTCAGTTTGTATTGGATATAGATACATAAACATATATGCATAATATCCGTTTATAGAAGTTATTATGTATTATTGTTTTAAACTTGTGTATATAATGTTATTAGAACATATATATCAGACATGCAGATATAGACATGCACACATGCATTTCTGCATCATGTTCCAATTTGTCAAGAGATGGCATGGGGATAGATACATGTATTGTGTGTGTATAAATGTCTATATTCAGGTAATATATGATATATCTTCCGTACAAGTCATGCTTCACATTTTGACACTTCACTTCATTCACTATTCACAGTGTGACTGTCACACACATGTTAAAGTACATAGCACAAAAATGTCTGCATATGTCACGTTTACAGACATACTCATTCTATACTTATGTCTATCATGTACGGATTCATAAAATTCAGTATCCTATAAATGTCTCCACATGATGCATATGTATGTATATCCGTATGCATTCTGTTTTAGATATACACAAATATAACTACATACATATGTATACAGGGAGATATCAGTTACAAACACACACATATATTTGTATATACAGCGTTCATATCTAATATATGCCCTCGACCAGGAGTTTGGGGGACATCTCTCTGAACACGAGAGGAGTACAAAGCTTGTGGTGCAATCAAGGCTGGACAAATTTGCACTTTGGATTGTGCAGAACAAGCTGAGTGATATTTATTCACACCTCTCTTCTGGACAACGTAGTCGTGAGAATGTGGTCTCCGTGTTATGTCCTCTGTTGTTCTTAGAGGTCGGCTTCTCGCTAAACAGGTGTGTGTAAGTGTTGTGTGTACTGTTCATAATCTGACATATAGACAACACATATTTCTGTTCATTATCTTCTTTTAACATACGGAGACATAATGTGTATATGATATATACGTGACATTCATTCATGCCTTAAATCTCATATATACGTACACACAGATTAACTTTACGAATACATAAACCTAGGTATACACTTATTTACACACACACACACATTATTATATTGCTGAACAGGTTGCTTCAAAATTCGATTTCTCGCTTGACGCACTAAAAAAACTGGGCAAACATCCGATGAAAACAAAAGATTTTCCGGTGAAATCGGATATTCTCAAGTTACCTCCCAGAGTTGCTTTTGTGGAGTTTGCAAATTCCTTTCTCGTGGTAGGCGATCCTGGCCTTCTCAGGTAATTTGTTTGTTAATTATGCCCTTATAATTTTACAACATGTTATATATGTATGCGTCCTTCGTGTGTGTGTGTGATTAAGCATGGATAGACAATGACAGAACAGGGATAACACAAGCATGCTTAGCTGTAATCTGTAATTATATTACATTTACAACATTACGAGGGAAAATTTATGAACAATATGTAAAACTCTTCATAACTCAGTGCACGAGCACACTATACTTGTGATCTGCGTACACATGTCATACTTGTATATGGATATGTATACAGATTAATCAATAATAAGGCATATGTATATATATGGTGTATTCTATTATAGATGGATTCTTCAAAAACGGGTGCTTTACGCGGGAGTTTTACATGGGCTTGCGAGTGATGGTGATGATTTGCTGATTCGCATGCTTTCAATTTTGAAGCACAAGGTATACAGACGTGAATACACGTGTGTGGAAGTGTATGTGTTGTATGATAGGTATATGCATGCTTTCAGAGATATACATTATATGCGTGTGTACTATATTTATGTATTTCGTATTTATTATATAAATGTATATCATATGTACATACATATACCATATTTATGCTCTTTGCTTTGCAGGTTGTGCATGGGCTTATTCCGCAAGGGATTAAGGTGGCTCTATTTGGAGATGCTGCACTTGAACAACTTCAGAAGATTACTGCCCATGAGAAGCAGACAGAGGTCGTTGATCTAGCTCAGGAGATCTTATTGGAGCTTTCTACAAATCCAACGCACGGAATTTGTCCAGGTGGTTCCTCCCTAGAGGATTTCCAGAAAGTTAGTGGACAGTATGGTGGTGGTGCAGGTATAATTTATTTTTTTTATGTATACATAACTATTCATATTTATATGCGTGTGAATGGCTGTGTACACGTCTTTGTTTAAATTTACATGCCAACACATACAGACGTGTTTGTTTGTATGTAACTCTCTGTAATATTTGTGTGCGTATATGTATAATTATTTCTTCAATAACAATCTCTGTGCATGTTTACGAAGTTATATATGTGTGTATGCATCTCTCTCTCTCTCTTCTTCTCTCTCTCTCTCTCTCTCTCTCTATACATAACTTGATATGCATCTACATGCATATACACATACTGAGAGAGAGATGTCAATACCTTTTTCTCCTCTGCCGCATCACATATCGACAGACGTCTACACAAACATAAAATGTATTTTTATATAGAAGTATACCCTCACATGCACATATATACTAGTCATAGACCGACACATATAGACGACAACCCGCACATGTGTATTTACATGTGCATATCTTTAGTTTAATGTTTAACATTGGACATTAATAGGGAGGCTACTTCGGTTAATGCTCAAGTTAAAAGCGGCAGAAAATGATAAACACAAGGAGCTTCTACTTGCCATTTCCAAAGCTAAACCACTCTTAGCCGCTGCTTACATAGATTCTTTTCCTTATTCACTGGAGCCTCGGTGCTCCGAGGTCTGGTACGTATCTGTGTGCATCAATATATATATATACAGTAAATTGTACGTCTGTGTGTGTGTCTTTTCGTGTCTGTAGCAGAGTCTATTTTTTGTCAATTATATCTATAAATTGCTTCATTTCACTACAATCCCGCTGTAAGATATATTACTTTATATTATTTAACTATAGCTCTCCAAGAATGTTGTGATTGACATCCATAAGCTTATGTGTACGTATACTTGTTAGAAATAATACTATGGAGATATTATACTATCTAAACGTAGTAATAACTATCATATTGAATATATATCTCTGTTAATATTGTTATTGATATTTCTTTCTTTTATATTGGAAGTCTATAGAATTTATTGAGGCTAGAATTTCTTATTGTATAAATACACATACTCGTGTGTGATGTGCGAGATCATTCATTACATGCTGCTGTCTGCATAATCTTAACATATACCGTATTTATATCCGTTAAGAAGATTATGTATTACATACATTGAATGTATATGATCATTCAAAAGATATGTACAGGTATAAAGCAACAAAAGATATTTACAGATAACGGATATTCTAAATATTATATTACCTTTGTTTATTACTCTCCCTTATTGATGTTCATGTATGTTAGTACAGTGTATATCTTACATAGACACTTGTAACTAGTCTTTTTAAACTTTGATATGTATTCATACATTTATATGTTTCATCATGCATTAATCATAAACCAATATAGAAATATTCATATAAAAGTTTTTTAAATAGTAACTCATGTATTATAAGATATGAATTAACAACTGAACATAAAGATATATAAATACTATATACTTATATATAAAGCATCTCTTTAATTATGTTACTACTGTTATTACAGGTTTTCTGCAATTTCTTTAGCGGCATCATTGATAAGAATATCCGGGGAATCGAACCCGTTTGGTATATTCTTCAATAGTGCACCGCCCTCAACAGACTCACCAGCAGTACAAAGCAGCCTACGTCGTATATGGCCGCAGACACTCTCACGAACCCTCTTTAGTAGAGCTCTTTTACATGAGCAAAACTTGGTGACGCTCTCCTGTTTAACCTTTCTTATTGAGGTCCTTAATGCACTCCAACATCTGCTAACCTTCATACAACAGGTATTTAGATGTATATAGTATACACGCACTTGCTTATGTAAGTGGAAAAGCGTATTTCTGGATGTATATGGTGTTCTTCCGTGTGGGATACCTCTATCTCTTTATCTCTGTGGGAAACTTAATATTCATATGTTGCATATTGAACTCAACTTTTTTCCAAAGCCTTAACAATAATAAAAAAGATATTCAGTTATATACACATATACTTGCGCAAACACATGATGGTGTTTATATAGGCTTCAGGGGATAATTCAGGGTTTAGTGAGGATTGGTCTAAGCTTGCAAGCTATATACAAGATAAAGCAAGAATGGTCTTACCCGATTGTCAAACACTACTGTCTGTACATTTCGCGTCAAAGAAGGTGAGTTTAATGTACATTTTCATAAATATTATAATGTAATTTTTAATTCATTTTCATGTATTGGTTAACTTGGTGTTGGCTATGTTAGCTTGTCCTCTCTGTCTCACATACTCTCCTCACGCACGCGCGCACGCACACACACACACACACCAGCAACCCCATACAGCAGTATATGTGTGTGTGTACAGTATTCATATTCTATTCACATGTATACCTATATTGGTGTATTATGGACATGCATAGATCATCCTACAAATGTAACATATATATTACTGCACATATGTGTGTGTGTGTATATGTGTCTATTTATATGTGTATATACAGACACACTGACGGCCAATTTGCAGGAGGAAAAGGTTGGAACAAAGAGAAAAGCTGGTGAGAGTCATAATGAGAAAAATAAGTGCGTTAAATTGGACGATGGTAAACGTAAGCTAAATGATCAACCTATGGAGGAGGACATCAAGTCGTTAATATACGCTAGACTACTAGATGTATTTTCGTCATACCAGGTATGTTTTATGTGCGTGTGCGTGGTCAGACTACACACTTACATAGAGTAGTTTGTTAATAGGTTATATTATCCTTATGTAAACACACACAGAGTTTCATTGTAGATATCAAAATATGATATGTATACATTTATTGAACGTAATTATTTGTGCTGCGTATAATATGTCAGAGATAGCTTTAAATACATATATGTATTCGCATTGATTTAGTCTATAGCTGTGCATTTGCGCAAAATATGTATTATACTTTGTATGCACAACAGTATGTATATGCAATGTAAAGCCTATATACACGTAGGCATAAATATGCGTATAATATTCAGGGAGACACTTAAATCCACATTATAATGTGTATATAAAAGCATTTATGCGAACTGTATAAGTAATTACAGTTTTGTTTTTTGACGTACATACACACATACAGACATATACATATCTGTGTGTATGCTTATGATTCGTGTTTTTATGCAGAAAGTGCTTCCAATTGCATTAAGAGACATAAACTTTGATCCTTTGAAGTTTATACCAGAGGACCTACACTCTCTAACTTATTCCCAGCAGCAAGCTCTTGTGAGATTATTCATGTCAACCTTTGCAAATGAAACAGGTAATTAGGATTTATAATATGCATTGAATATAATGCAGATTATTTATATATTAATACCCATAGGTATGTATCATGTCGCAAACGCGCGCGCGCGCGCGCATACACACTATGTTAAAATTCTTGAGCAGGGTCTTCGTTGTACAAGAACACGAAGCTGATCATGCGCTTGTCCGCAAGCTTCACGGATCTGGATTTAAGACAAGAACTTTCTACTCTTCTCCACAGGTATCATATGCGTGTGCATGTGTGCTTGTGTTCCTTTTGCATATCTACACACGTATAGATCTTTTTATCTCTCTCTAAATATGTGCATTATCTGATTCATACGTACGTATGTATATGTCTTTGCATTTATCTTACATGTTTATTCACATCCCTAACTCAGCAAACACAGCACATTCAGTACCAATGTGGTGTGTGTGTGTGTTTCCGCGTTTTGATATGCATATATATACGCACACAAAGACACTCACACATCTTGACATAACGAGCTGCGCAGGTGTTTCTCAAGCACGAATGCATTTGAAGGCAATTTGTATGAAATCTCAATCTGGCTTCACACTCTTCCTGGGTGGCGAAAGGGGAGTCTGGAAGGTGTGTGTGTGTGTGTGAGAGAGAGAGAGAGATTTTGTCTCATATATGATTTCCTAGATTTTGACGGAACTATGGCTACGTTTCTCTGTGATGTGGTACTTAGCGTGGGGAAAAACCTTTATAAATACATGGAAATGCTACACTCTCTTCTCAGCAAGCATCTCATTATAGGTTGGTCTTTATTACACATAAATCTATACGTTCATGCATGTATACACAGGTGCATACATGTATCTTTCATACAGTTCGATACTTATATTTATGTGTATTTATATTCACTCGCCCATGTACATGTGAACGTATAAATTTGCTCTCTCTTCACGCACGCACATGCTTATACACATTTAAGAAGGTTTGTATTTTGTCCAGGCGACTATGGATATGAATTTGGACCTCTAGTCGTGTGTGCTTTGGATACTTTTATGCGTCTTGCTGGACCAGAAGCCAAGAGCTTAAAAATATATCAGAAATCCGCCATTTCTGTTTATTTGTCGGGCGTTCTACAGTCTCTTCTATATTCCCAGGTACATATACATATACACACAATTAAACACACCCACCAGGAATTGTTAGAAAATCGTTTGTGCTTCTGTGTTGTGCTTTGTGTGTTAAGATGCATGCATAAGATGTACTGAAATTTGCGTATTTACAGGTTTATCCACAGGGTTTAGCCGCAATTATAACCTCATTATTATCTGAATGTAAAAATAACACCTCGGAGTGGTGGCCTTTGAAGAATTTACATTCACATGCAGCTTCGTTTATTAAAGAAGCTAGATCTTCGGAGATTAAGCAGGTACAAGTGTATATATTATGTCATATATAATAAATATACTAGTAACAGGTTTTCTATATATGTTCATGTATAATGCAAAATGTGTGTAGATTGAATGCAAAGAATCACACACACACACACACAATGTGAATGCGTGAGTGTTTGATGTGATATATGTATTCACACATGCTAATATATAACGAAATCGAAATGTTAAGCTTTCTATGTTTTCAGAGTGATGAATCTACACGGAGTTTACAGAAACTTATCAAGCTTTATGGTATTATTGTTTTATATCTATCTATCTATATATATATATATAGAGAGAGAGAGAGAGACTGACTGACATATTTAAACAGACTCGGTTTCATCAAGTTCTGCAAGATCATTGGCTTTTGAAAGGTCACTACTCTGTGTGCATCCTGTGGAGCTGGTTGAAAGCTTATTGGATCTTTTAGAAGTTCATGGTACGCTAATTACGCTTGATAATATGTATATATAAATAATACGTTAAATGATGTAATAATATGTTTTATATATGTTGCTCACAGGTAATTATACGGTTTTGGCTTCCCTTCTTGGAGCATATCCTGAAATAGTTTCTGAATATGCTCTTGGATCATCAAATATTTCTCGGAATCTACGAAAACAACTATGTTTTTGCAAAACTGTTCGTTTCTCACGCTTTTTCGAGCTGCATGTTGCAATGATGGTACGTGCGTGTGTGTGTGTGATGCACATATATGTATTTGTGGCGATGGTTGGTGTGAATAGAACGCATGACATGCGTACAAGGTACATGTATATTAACATTTAAATGTGTATAGAGGCATTATATGGATTGATCTGTATGGAGATGCGTAGTATATTTGTATATGTAGTACATATAATATTCACTCAAGGCACTCCCATAGCTACCTTACATAACGTATAAAGAGTAGTCAGTGCGTGTGTATAGCATATGCTTATATATATATATATTTACGAGTTTATATTTTAGGGATTCTCTTTAGTTACCAACATGTAATCGACGTGTGCATGGAGCTGTTAAAAGACGTAAAAACTGACGATGTTATTATTTCCACAAGAATGATATTACAGAGAATACACGCTTTACAATCGAATGTGAGTTTCAGAATATATTTTATTTATACTATATATACATGTATAGCACACATATACATGTATCAGATATATGTATATATAGTAATCTCTTGATTTGTCCAGGTTAACTTGAAAAACTTGGAAAGCCAGCTCAACGTTTGCTTCAATTTGCTTAGACAACTAATAATGGATTCATCTCACATGGAGCAACTTGTGAAGGTTTATTGTCATATATACACATACATACATGATATAATATGGCTAAAAATCTTACACTAATCACGCATATATATAGATAGATAGATAGATATATGAGTGTGTACATACAATTATAAGAACTTCATGCTCGTTTAATCGTTTGAATCTTTTAAATAATTTAACATGTTTTTATTTTTTTAGGACTTCTTTTACCACCCTGTTATAAAGACCAATTTTTTATCGGAAAAGACTAAGGATGTATCGTGGAATGTCTCAAGCGTGGCCGGTAAGATAATCACACACACACACACTCGCGTCTGTACTTCTCTGTCGTAGAACATTATGGTTATAAATGGGTGTGTATATATTGTGTATACATGGAAGGCAATCTGCCTATACTTGTATAATCCCAAACGGTACTAAGCTAGTCCTTTTATCACACACACTGTATGTCTGAAAGTACATATATATAATGACCAATATCTTCAAATTTAAATTTGGAAGATATACAGAAACGTACACATTTCAGCTGTATTCACATTTGTGCTGACTCACTGCACGTGTATCGTCATATGCATCTATACTATACAGTACATCTAGCACATGTATACATATATGTATCTTTTGTATGTGTACATGTAAAAATAGTCATAAGTATATGTCTACCTTCAAAGGTACATATATTTAAAATACATATACGCATGTATACTTACATGCACGCACACATGATTAATCTCATTGTTTAGCAGGATTTGATGGCATGAAGGAGATGGTTCACTCGTTAATCGACTTGCTAACCCCGATAAACCGTCACATTATTCGTATTTTGGAGCACTTGGTAGACAAGGGCCATTCCAAAGAATATGCGGAGGAGATATTCCAGCGAGCAACTGGAATATTCTTGGAAGAACTTGGGGAAGGATGCTCACTTCCCGCGGATTCACTGGTTGTTATCTTTGTTGTCGGTCCGTACACTAGTATAAACCCGTACACTCTTTTTATGGGGGATTTAGTAGATAAGGTACACTTTAATGTTGATATATACATACACACACGCACATATATATATATATATACATACATTTGTCTGTTCAAGTGTTGAAGCTGACGAACTACGTGATTTTTCTAATACTATTATTTATATGCATGTATATCTCTGCAGTAAATGCATGCAGTTTATGCATACGAATGTAGTATGAGTACATGCTTTTATGTACCCATAAATACATTTCAAATAAGCACACCATTGTATATTTATGTATGTATACATCTCTGTCTGTTTCTTCTGCACCATGTATACCCTTCTATACACGACGAGTATACATTTATACATATATAATAACCACACACACACATTTACTTTACTACTTTGATTATACGTATCGTTATTACTTACATGCAGGTGCTGGCCGAGTCTAAAGAAGCTTCCCAAAGTACGTTCTTTTATCTTGCTAATGTATGGTTTCAGAAGCTTTCCGGCAATACAATTAGAGACGAGGTTATGGATATCTCTGTACAGGTAAATTTGTGTGTGTGTGTGTGAGAGAGAGAGAGAGACTTAGTATCTGTTACATTAATCAGTGGAAATTGTTCAGCATTAATCGGAAATTAATAGAAGTTATTTGTTTTAAATTTCAGATATTTTCGGCGGTAATTCAGATGGCCGTTGGATCGTCCCTGGAGATTGGAAATTCATGTTTATTAATGGCTATGCAACTTTTATCTTCTGTAAAAATATTAGAAGCAGTGACACCTCGTGACGTTTTGCAATATTGCATGCACACTGTAAACAAGGTGAAAGTGGAGGTACGTTTACACACACACCCACACACTATATGTATGTGTGCTTGTGTATATTTGTTAGTAATCTCTCTCTCTTACTCACACACACGCACACGCACGCAGATATATGTATATAAAATTAAACATATGTATTGCAGGTGGTTTTGCAACTGATACGTGAAAGCCGCTTCATGATGGAGGAATTCGGGCTTGTTCTTGTTGGAAAATATAACTTCTCAAGCTTGGGCTCTGTGATACAACTTATGAGCATGCCACACCAAGGTTGAAAGTAAAAGCGCGCACACGTACACGGGTATTATTTAGATACTTGTAGGCATATGTGTATGTGCTGTATGTATGTGGTTTGAACATCTCTCTCTCACACGCACCACGCGCGCGCAACAAGTATATAGATATATGTGTGTAATACAATATACATACTATAGCTCAGTTAATGTTTAAGTTATGTTCGTTTATTCATTTTTTGTTTGTGTCAGAAAAGAAGGAAAGCTAACAAGCTTTTGGAAAATGAGCTTATGCTTTTATTACCAGCAGCACTATACTACCTTGAAGAATTCGAAGATTCCAGTGAGATTGTTAATCAAGTTAGGTTAATATATGGAGAGCTGCTAACCAAACAGTTAACTAAATGGGATGAGCTCTCCCACTTATTTTCTGGTAAGATGTGTACCTGTGTATTTATAAATATATACATATTAATACATGTATATGTAACTTGCATCTCTCTCTCTACATACACATTGTGCATGATTATGATAACTATATATTTTGTTTGTAGATTCTTCAATGCTTGAGCGTGTTACAAGAATTTTACAATTATCGATTAAAGCACGGCCTCTTTCTCAAGAACAAGCACAAACATTACTCCATTCTCTACTCGAAAATCCCGTGAGTACTTACATATCACATCATTTATTATATTGCTAATCATGCAAGTACATACATATATACATATATATGTTTGTAGTTACGTACTTATGCACTTATGCTTAAAGATATACAAAGTACATAGATATATGATTGCATACATGAATGTACAACTATATATTAGCATTTGTGGTACTATCGAGGAGCTTGAGAAGAATATTCAAGTATGTATTGTGAAGAACTAAAATATTATAATTATATTAAGAATTTATAATGGATACTATATCTAGTAACTAAACATAATAGAGACGTATAATTTTATTATTTAGTTTAACTTTTTACAGTTAAAATCGGTCAAGGGCGACTTTCCAATGCTGGTCAACAGCCTAATTGGTAAAATGGCTCTAGTCAAAATCCTAGTCAAGGAATATGACACGTTACTTGAGAATGCTCTCAGTGTATTGACTTCGACTTTAACTACTGTTTACAAGCGATTTATCAACCAGAGGGACGAGGTAAATTTCGCTTACCTCGAGGAGTACATTCTAAGTATCTATTGTGAAGGTAATACTACTAGTACGTTAATTTATTCAAACTTAGTAAGGCATGCATTAATTTGATTATAGGCCATTTTATACTCGAACACTTATATTGAGAAACATCGAGAGAATACATAGCATTTTCTTGTTATGATAAATTTGCTTATATACATTTACCATATTATCTATATATTATACATTTACATTCATCGTTTTTATTTATTTACATTTATTTAATTTATACATTTACATTTATAAGTTTTTACACATTTACACACATTTCTGTGAAGGTACGGAGAGAATATTGCCTGTCAAGAAGGAGCTCGTAAGGTCGTCGGTGAAGAAGATGGCAAAGACGCTTCTCCGTTTTAGATTCGGTATATAATTTCATATATGTGTGTGTTGTGTGTGTGTGTGTGTAGATGTTGTATATGTATCTATAAATGACGTGTGGTGGGTGCTTTGTGTCATAATATACGGGCATGTATAAGACATATATGCGGGTTTAGGGTTTTTCTCTTCGTATGTGTTATATGCTTTTTTATATTTAATCTATATCAACATATGCTATAGTTAACTGCAATTTTTGTGTGTGTACCTACATATGCAGATGTATACAAATGAATGTGTTCTGTACAGTGCCTAATATGCATAAAAAATGTGTGTATATATAATAAGTGTTCAATGTACATACTTATATTTTAATAATATTCTGAATGGTGATTATCAAACTATTTAGGTGAGGCTGTAGGGATGAGAGCAATACACAGAGTATTCTCTAAGATGTTGGAATCTCATCCACACGATGAATATTTGAGGAATCTTGCTACACAAGTAATGGGGTTTGTGATGGGTCATTCACACTTTGTCGAATTTTTACTCCCAGAGACATGTCTGCAAACAATCAAGTAGGTTATTGTTATTATTATTAATATTGTTGTTGTTATTGTATTAAATGCATTTTATAGTTATCAACACAGAGACATGCATCCTCTAATTCTTTCAACTAGTATATTATGTTGAACTGAATGTTTGTATATTATGCACACACACACACACATATGTAGACTGATATTATACATTAGTATTAGATATTTGTATTACGTATTTATACTTAGAGGTTATATTTTGCAGACACACTAAGCAGTTGCCATCGATACTCTCACTACTTGGGAATCAGATTAGCGTGCAGCAGAATACACAGGTATATACTGAGCATATTTTCTCATATTAAATTACACACAGACATGTATTTTATATGCATAATGATTTATTTATAGGAGGAAGATCGAAGAATATTTATTGTGAAACTTCTTAGAGTGCTTCATGCATTCAGGCTACATTGCAAAGTGCAGGTATTTGTGTGTGTGTGTGTGTGTGTGTGGTGTGCGTGTGCGCGTGCGCGTGTGGGTGAGATACATCGTTTCAAAATTAATGTTCTGGATAATGAAAGTATATTTAGAGATGCTATTGTAACCAATTGTGTATGGAACATCCATCTCTCTCTCTCTCTCAGACACACGCGCACACACAAGTAAAAGCTAAACATTATTATTACTAATTTAACAAAATGCTTATATTGACTTTTTAGATGGCAAATTCAAGGGACCTTTTATCATTACTATTAGCAGCATATAATGCAAGTATGAGTTCCGTGGACCAGGAAATATTTTGTTTAATGCAAGAAATACAAGAAGCAAATAATACGTTATCCGAAATGGACTATCTCTGGGGTATGGATACACTCTCTCTCTGTGTGTGTGTGTGTACATATATAACTCACCTATTGTATTTTCTATATACAGGTAATGCTGCGTTAGAGAGGAGAAAAGAGAAGTCACAAATGAACACTGATGAGGAGATAATGCAAGAAAGTGCAGGGGAGCTACGAAGAAGGAGATTTAAGGAGGATTTAGCACTTGATCCCCGTAAATGCGGATTAACGGTGCTTAATTTTCCCATTCAAAGGGAATTATGGTCGTCTGAATCGGTGTGTGTGTGTGTGGGTGTGTGTGTGTGTGTGTGATGCTCTTTTGTATATTTATATAGACTCGTGTATGAAATTTACATCTGTATCCGTAGGTTTATAAACTCTACAAATACAAACTAATCTCTCTCTCTCTCTCTTGTATTCATTTATTTAATAATGAAACACCACTACATAACATGCGATACATTCATGCATGCACACAAGCATATGTGATATGACGTGCATAGATTGTATATACACACGAAACCTGTGTATATACATGAGTATACATATGCATGTCAGACATGCTTGCTTTCATACATTCACGTACATACATCGGCATGTGTATACACGTCTTTGCATCTGACATTCTACATACACATATATTAAATCCGCTTGTAGACAATTAAATAACTCACGTTAGAATATAATTTAATGTACATACACGTATATATATGAACTACACAGATGTAAGTAATATGTATGTTCTTTGTAGGGGATGGAATGTACGGTTGAGGAGTTCCCATCATGTACGGAGGTGTATGACCCAGCATTCATATTGCCATTTGCGATGCACTCCCTAGCCGTTGGATGCATCGACATGGAGGAGTTCGTACGGGTTGGATTGTTAGCCGTTTCTTTTGCAAGCATGAGTTCTGCTAATGAAGGTTTACGAAAGCTTGCTTACGAGCTCCTTGCAACATTTACTACACATTTGGAGGTAAATCAATAAATTTTATCATTCTAGTAAGATGATTAAGACACAGATACTCCAAATATAATATAATCATTGGTATAATTGATTAGTTGAAGTCTAATATTATATTAGCTTCATGTGTCTGGTTTATATGCTCTCTCTCTCTCTCTCTCTCTCTCTCTCTCTCTCTCTCTCGTGTATACACACATACAAAGACAGTTATCAATATAATATATGTGTGTGTGTGTGTGAATTTATATAGATTATATATGTAAGATTTCTAATTAATTAATTTATATTTATTTATTATTACAGGAATGTGCGAGTTTTAAAGGAAAGTCACAATACACGCGCTGCTTATGTATATAAAGAATGCAATAACTCAACCATGGCAGAGATTACCATTTGTTATTTCTCTATTTGCGGCCGAGTCGTCATGCATATTAATGCACCCGGATAATCCTAACTACGTGATTATAACCGATTCATATTACGTTCACCAAGTATAGATCTACAGGTACGTATATTATATATTTATTGGTAGTTATAAATCCTGTTACATAGTTTTATATGTTTGTAGATTTTAGTCGAAATACTTTTTATGTAATTATAATATATATACTAAGTATACATAATACATATCAAGATTATATTAACTTTTTACGTACTCGTAACACAATAAATTTAAAGTACTATCTGTACGCACACACATAAGCATATTTGTAATATAGGTATGTAATGTAGACTATAGAAGTGTCTAGGAGAATCTGGTTCTATATAAAGAGTATTAAATTTTTTAAACGTTTTTTCTGTAGAATATTCCATTATTTCAAAATATGTTTACAAGTGGAAGCCCAAACTCGCGTAATGAAAGAGCGTGGATATTTAAGCTTTTATACGCGGGTTTAGTGTGTACTGAAGACGCACATATTTATCGTAAACAGTTTGTTTCTGAGATTTTGATGAGCTTCTGCACTTCAGCCATGTCCGATAGTTATGCTCTACATTGGACTTTGCAGGTAAGCGTGTGTGTGTGTGTTTGTGCATATATATATATATATTGTTTGTTTATTTATTTATTTGTGTGTTTAGGCACATCGCTACAACCTTGCTAGTTGCATACGCACACAATACACCTTTGCATACATATGCATAGTTAAATATGAGTATATACTTTTTTATGCGTAATATTTATTGAAGGTGTTGAGGAAGGCTGTAGCAATGCCATCTTTTGTAAAGAGTCTTATAGACAACACTGGGCTTCTTTCATGGCTTGCCTCTGTAGCAATTAACAATATCGAACGCCAGGATGGTATACTATCCTTAGAGGTATCTTTCTCTCTCTCTCTCTCTCTCTCACACACACACAACACACTTATATCTATATCTATCTATCTATCTATCTACCTATATATATATATATTAATATTATTTTTTATTTACAGGTGCTTGAAGTATTGCTATCAAAGAAGACTGTGGAGTCCCATTTAATTAGTGAAGAACTCATAACAATTGCTTCTACGCTACTCCCGTGTGTTACACAATCACGATGTGAAACCTTCGTTAGACCCTCAGTTAACATTATTAAATCCGCATTAAGGCTTTCACACAAGAAGAACAAGCAGACCTCCTTCACCTTGTCATGGAAGCGCATCTCAGGTGTTGTGTATGTTATACGTTGTATGTATCTTTGCACGGGTATTCATTTTATTATTTCAGAAATATCACAAATTATTGAAAAGGGGAACCTGATAGATGAAGAAACGAACATGAGTATTCTCGAGTGTTTACTACTTTCTCCACCACCTCCAATATATACTACACAGGTACTCTCTCTCTCTCACACAATATTCTTGTACTAGGAGATCTTTGTTAACATGCCAACTGTGTTATATACGTGTGTGTGTATGTGTGTTTAATGTTAAACACTGTTTTACAGGATAAAGAAATTTTACATAGAATTTGTAAATGGTCATCAGTTATACTAAATAATCAAAAGGAGATATCAGATACATTTCTACGTTGGTCTTCAGCAGCATTTATACCACAGGTATTTACAGCTTTAATAATGTGTGTGTGTGTGTGTGTGTGATATATGTGTATATATGCGTATATTTATAAAAAAAAAATATCTTAAGCATAGAGTTGTAATTCCTTTTTGAATGTATTTTATTACTTGCTAAGTATGCCAGTTACACAAGCAAAGTTTTACAAACTGGTGGTCATATTTCACATACTTGAGCAGCAAACCTGGTGAGCAATATAGATATATTTGTGTGTGTGTATGTATGTATTTTAACCGATTTTTGTTAATATCATTAATTTATAACGGATGTATAGGAGTATTTACTGGCGATGTACCTCTTTCTCGGCTGTTAATTACACTTAGCACACACGCTGAAGCAGGAATTGTTCCCACGGTTAATTGCTTACTCACGTTAATCTCTGGTCTTCCTAAAGGTTAGTAAAGTGTATTGTATATATATACATTTTGTGTGGGGATGAGAGGTGTTAATGCATATAGATACATTCAGTATGTACGGTAACAACATTATTTTGTTATAATGAACATACATACTCGTGAAGATAACTTTATATATAAATAATTAGGCTTGTTATATTTTTTATTTTCAGAATGTGGTGATACACACTGGCTTCCAAAGGAGCTGTATGCTATGTTAGAGGTGCTTTTGTGTGAGCTTCCTTGTCCAGACGAGCTTAATCCTTCTTGGCGATGGTAATGCATATACATACATACATATATATATATATACACATGCGCGTGCGTGCGTGTGTGTGTGTGAGAGAGAGAGAGGGAGCTCGTATATTTATGTATATGTGTGCATAATTATATGTCCATATGCTTAGTTTGTTGTCCGTGTATGTGTGTATATATCATCAGAGCATCCATCTACTTTGTGTTTGCATTGTGTTACTCGATGTACTTGTTTATTTAAACACCTATAGTTACATTAACGTGTTAACCTTATAAATATGGGTGAGTATGTTAGATGTATATATACAGTCTAAAGCTTTCTATACACATGCACACGTTAAAATGTTGTATTTGCAGGAGAAGTTACATGGCACGTAACAAGTAAAGAACCGGATACGTATAAGCAGGAAGTATACAAGTTTGTGCTCATATTGTTGGAACAGTTGTACGTGGTTCCACCTGAAGACATTGCTAAGCTGGTTTCTAAATGGTGCTTATCTCTGTCTTCTCCAGTAGACATGGAGGACGCCAGATTCAGAGTTCTACTGGAGAGGCTGTGCTCATCAGTCACATAAGAGTACGTTGCGTGTGTTGTCTGGTGTGTGTGTGTGTGTGTGTGTGTGTGTCTCTCTCTCTCTCTCTCTATATATATATATAGAGAGAGAGAGAGAGAGACAGACAGACATGCATATGAATGTATATATCGGCTTAAACACAAGAATATATAAGATATTCAAAACCATATATACATTATGGATGAGATTTTGCAATATACATATACATCATCCATTGGATGCATAGGTATACATTGTGTTACACATATATAGTTTGACAAGTACATGAAAATTCTTATCCTTTAAAAGTATAATATTTTCAGGTGATGATATGGCGGTGTACATTTAGAGGAAGTATGCTACTACCTTTGTAGATGCTTGAGAATATACCCACTTTAACCCGATGTATACATTTTTGTTTAATTTCTTTTTAAAGTTAAAATTTTATTTGAAATCAATAGTGTAGATATAATATATTAAAATTCTAAATCACTGTTAAGATTGAATCCATATAATAATAAACAAAAATACTAAATAATTAATAAATTGTTGGCTTGTATCCAACTGGAATAAAAATGCTTAACGTTATCCCGCTTTGGAACATAGTGAGAAAAAATTATATTTAATAAGTAGGAATTTAACCCCGTTTGTTTGTGTTGACATGGCATCAATAATGGTAGACTAATGTATAAGGTTGTGATGCCATCTGAATTTAACCCTTAAATGTCCCCTGTTATAATCTTCATTCTTCTCTTATATTGGCCTAGTGTATCCATGGTGAGAGAGTATCCAAGTTGGCACGACACTAATTCAATCTGTTACCCTTCTAGTAATCATCGCGAGCACATGCATGTAAAGGTACATATCACGACAGTGAATCACAGAATATGCAAGTCTACAATTTCTGGTATGAGGAGGGAGATTCACAGTAGCAGCATCATTCAAACGGTGGTTGGGAAGCAGATATGATCTTCAAGCGATATAAAGCATTTGCACGGAAGGACGCACAAGTTATAGATATTCAGATGCGGTTTGCACAAATACTTATAACTAGTTGCAAACCTCTTCAATCATTTTATGAATGCAGGGTATACAATCAGGACAGAACTAACATTCAACAGTTGATTGTGCAAGTTGATGGCACGAAAGATGGTGGTGATTTAGGGCATAGTTAACAAACGGGTGTTGCACCATGAACGCCAGTCTGGTCGTGGATGTCAACCTTACTCACACAGCATGACAATCAGACTGTAATTGTTTTACATTGGTAATCAATGAGTTCCAACGTCTCCAAAAAGAAAATCGTTTTACTTCCAAGTCGCGATGATACAATAAAAGCTGGATAAAGAGAAAGCAAATTTTCAAAAGTATAAGAATTAGGAAGAGGCCGAATATCAAATGATACACATTTTACTACATTAATACTAATACATATTGGTTTCTTTTTGAACTTTTAGAATTTATATATTTTTATAAAATTCATTTCCCACTTCTTGAAAGGTTCTAGTGGGAGAATCAAATTAAAAAGTTACATGTATTTCTTTAGGGCAACTATGCACGTTGATATTTATCACATGGCCTATAATATTCATTTACATTGCACCATATAGTAGGCCACCATAACCCTAGTTGAAGGATTTTCATTCTTATTATATCCTCCACAAAATTGCCTTCTACTATGCTTAAATGAGCCTCTTTAAAGACCTCTAAGACCACACACCTTGTCAGAGTTTTAACCCAAAGGGCCAACACGTGGCAACACGTGGCTGTCAGGTGGCAATTCGGCATTATCACCCTGTGTGAGCAATGCTAAGTTTCCCAGAACAACCCCAACGACCCCTAGGGTTAGACTCTAATGCCCAAGTGGACAGGAGACTTAGGGTTTAACCTAAGTCTCCCTAGAATGTCTGCCCCCAGAACCCTTGAGGGATAACCCTAGTTGACTTAGGGTTTAGCCTAAGTCTCCCTAGAGTGTCTACCCCAAAACCCTTGAGGGATAACCCTAGTTGACTTAGGGTCTTGCCTTAGAAGACCTAGACAAGCTCATGCCCTAACCCCCATCAAGGAGACGTGTGTTCCACACATACCCCGTGACAGAGCTAAGGCATTGTCACTTACCCCTTGAGGAATCACCCTCATCCGGGACTACAACCCCTTTAGGGCGACAAGGGGTACCCTGAACCACGACTAACCCTAAGGGTTTGAGTGGCCAAGTTACACCCTAGACCTAGGGCTAGTACTTAGTGAGGACACGAGTGTGCGTCGTAGGCAGACACAAGTGTTCTGCTAAGCAAACTCCCTAAGGCTAGGTTTGGGATAACCCTAAGTACATGACCTTGCGTGTGCTTTACGAAAGGGCTTCTGCTAATGAGCTTAGGTTGTTCAACCCCTGGATTCCAAGGAGAACACTCCCCTAGCCAAGTGTGCCAAAGCACACCTAGTTACGAAACCTAACCTCCCTCGAGCGGATGCCCAAGGCTTAGCACCCTAGTGCAAGCACAAGCATGCATGTTTGCTAGAGTATCGTGTCACATCCCATGTGACACTGCCTTCCAAGATGTGGGCTATCATGCCATAGCCCTTAGATTCAAGAGTTGCACCAAGTACCACAAACGTGGTTCCTAAATGCCAACTCTAGAACCCCTCAATGAACCCTCAGGAACCAGGTAACGTGAACCTGTCAAACAAGATCCCACGCCCACAGTTGGACAAGGACACGGATGTGCCTTGCTTGGCCGTGAGTGCTACACCTAGCTTGACGTGGAGGAGGAGGCTGGAGACAAGCCTCAACCTCTGCCTCTTGGAACATGCATTCCGACAGACCTCCCAGGCATGGATTCGCCAACGTTAAGGGTAAGCTACCCCGAAGGTGGGACGTACCCCTGGCATCTGGAAGTTAGGGCGGCACAACAGAGGGTTGTACCTTAACGACACAAGCTAAAGCTTGCACCGGCAGAAGAGCAACGAACTCATTCATGAACCCAGAGCTCTCCTACGTATACTCTACCTTATTTATGTGACGGAGCCCCCCCCCCCCCCTCTTTTCCTATATGTATTAGTGGGCTGGCACTGAATTTTAGCCCCTTAGACAAATTAGCAATATGAGCTTATAACTCACCCTTACTCCTACCCTAAACCCTACCCAAAGGGGGTGGGTTTTAGGGCGGTTAGGGCAACCTAGGTTAGGTCAACCCTACAGGTGTTCCTAACCCTACTTAACACGCCAAACTCATTGCAACAACCAATCAACCTATTCGACGTCAAATTGGGGGTGGGTTTCTAGAAGGTAAGTTCTAGCTTCGCTTAGAGTTTCCTGCAAATACTAATGACACCCGGCCGGACCATCACCAGATACCCAAGTGCACTAAGCGGGCCTGTTTCCTACTACATCTAGGGTCCATCAACATAGTACAGTAGGTAACAACAGTCAACGTCCAAAGTAAAGGTCGAGTCATAAAAACTATGACACACTCCCCGCCTTTGAAAATGTCAACGTCCTCGTTGACGTCCAACTCCAAGACTAGATAATGTTAGAAAAAACTAACCAAAACTAACATATCACTCTATGCGGAGTCAGCCAAAAGTTCACATAATTTTTACCCCCTTGCATTACGCGAAACCAAGTACTTCAGAACCGTCGTTCACTGAGTCGTAAACCCAGCTGCCGGAGGCACCACCTGCGACATGAAGTCACTTGGAGACCTTTTGCACGTCTGCAAAGTCTGTCACCCGACGCACACAACACAATGGTTAATTTCTTTACTTAACTAGAATTTATATTGGAGGCCTCTAGTTAGTGTTGTTGCCGGCCCCTTGGTTAACAAGAAATAAAGACTTGCTTTATTCCTTAATATTAAACGCTGTTGATGACCTCTGTCATCTAGCGCACAACAAGCACTTCTCAAATGCTTGACCAAACACCTTCGCATTTCTTTGATTTTCCAATGGTCCCACATGTTACGATATTATAGCTTACATCTCTGCATCCCTCGGTGTTTCTCATTACCCCTTTTCATAAGGGTCTGCTAATACCTATCTCTCGTTAGTATATAGTTACGCCAGACTAAGTATGAGACTTTTATCGGAATCAAGCTCTTTTCCGATACAAGAGTACAATTCGTAAAACCCTGTTCTTTGTAAACATATCAATCTGGCCAGAGGCGATCACAGAGGCGCATGGCTGTACACATGTATACAACAAGGTCTTGCCAACCTGCCATCCACTTGGTGTGTTATTAACATAAATTTATTCCCGATAGGAATCAAATTCAGTCAAATTTGCAACCAAGTGTGATAGCACTACCATTCATCTTTCACAATCAACTTTGTACTCTTTCATAACACCGACCAGTTCAGGGACCAGATAAGCTAACATACCTTTCTTATAAACCAATGTGGAAACCAGGAAATTCAACCCATCTCTAATGCCTCAATCAACAATCTTTGTCTTAATTAGTACCCTCATTGTACTCATTCTCCAAAGAGCACAACATACTAGGTGCCATTCAATTCCTAACTCCTTATCGTACTAAGTTCAAAATACGGAATTTTAAAACTTAGTTTTCACGATAAGAGTCTCCCTGAACTCGTAATACTGTACGCCTCCATAACATTATATTTATTTCCAACTCTTAAACTTATTTCGTAAATGTTTCTCAACACTATACCGAAGTATAGCATTTTCACTAATTGAAGCAACTAGTGTTTTTGATAAACATCTTTTAAAACTAATCCTTATTCTATAAATAGTCGCAATTTCGATATTGATACTCTCGAATGGATAATGATCGTTTTAACGTTCAAATCCTAAGCTTATCAACTAGTTGTTATACTAGTGGATATAAACTTACAATCATATCAATTTATCGAAATGCTACAACTATAATATAGACATGGTCTTAGTTTACATGAACCGAACTTGAGTTTTGAGATGGAATATAATGTTATGACAGTATTCGAGGAACTTGTTCAGAGACTAAGAGGAATCATGAACTAGTGTCTGGTTCATCTAATTGATTTAGTAAGATATCAACCTCCACATAAATGTTATCATAACACTGAAGTGTTATATCAACTTCATGTTTTAGTCATACCTTATAATTCAATAGATCTCCCCAAACATGAATAAAATATCTAGTTCAGTACATTGAACTAAGATACATTATTCACTCTAGACACCTAGCAATCCAGAAAGTATCACATTGCCCCTCAAGCAATGTATTGAGAAATGTCTCATTTCTCAACTAACTTGAAAACACGTTTCAAGTTATAACACTAAGGTAGTGCCTTACCAAAGTGTCAGACTCAAATCCACTTGAGTCTTTATATTATATGATTACGGCCACCTCATGTGATCATAACCAAGTTTGATATTGAGCGCTCCAAACTCAATATTGAAGAGATATCATACCATACTTTGACAAGTCATTTATAACCAATCTTGAAAAGATTGTCACAAATTCTCAAAGTTTAGAATATAAATATCAACAGATGAGGTGATAGGAAACCTCATATTCTCGAACCGGATATTGGACGAACCTTGAACTACAATCATCAAGAAGGGACACCATCTTCTTGAGCTAATCCCGCTACACAATATCATACTTACAAGAATATTGAACCAACTCAAGGAACACCATCAAACCTTGAGATAGAACTAACAACTAACCCAAGGAATACAATCAAACCTTGAGTCAAGAATAGTTCTTTTTTCAATATTCCGAAAGATTGAAGATACATACTTTATTTGTTCTTTAAGTGCCCACATTTCGACCATGATGCAGAGTCAAGAAACCGTCTTTTGAATAATCGTATTCGACTCTAAAATGAAATTGATATTGAAAATCAATATCAACTTTCAATTCTCATCGAACACCGACTCTCTGAGGAGGTACATGCACTTAAACCTCCAATGGAAATCCGACTATTACTAGCTCATTGGTAATTCTCAACATAAGTTATCAAACTTAGCAAGTTTCCTTACTTAGTCGATAAACAAAGTGAAGAATCCCAAATCATGCTCTTCTTAACCAAGGAATCACCCTTGTTCAAGCTTATCCCCACATTGCAAACAACGTTACAGTTTCAAGATTAAAGAGTTAACAATGAAAATGCACAAGTGTGCGCCGAACGCCTTCACTATGCAAGTCTTCATTACTCAGTAAACTAAAAATGTAAACGTATGTTTCCAACATTACTCTTTCTGATAGATCATGCCATCTATCCCAAAAGTTGCATTGATAGGGATGCAACATTAAATCCGTCTACTGCCAAATATATTATTCTATCCCATTCTTAAGATCCACATGAGATAACTTCATAATCAAGTTAGTCGAGCTAGCTAACTTGAATACAAAGTGCGCGCTACAACAACTAAGGTTTCAAGTTGTACTTTGTTCAAATTAGGACTTGAACTTAGTAAACTATTTCACCTAATGTTACTTGCAGCTAGCGTCATCAAAGTATTACGTCCATCGGACAATACTTTGATTACATTGGATCTTCGAACCAACTGCTTAACATATTCATCATATGTTAATATTCGACATTCCGTTGTATTATAAGTTCATCACCATAGTCTGTTCTAGAGTTACATTCTCGGAAACATGCACTATAATAAAGCTTACTTACACTTTTGTCAAATGTAGTGTTCATTCTTATGTTTGAATATGCCCCTTCTCCCGAAGTCAAAGATGCACTTCTGAACATAATCTTTCCCCGTTTAAACACTATTGCTGAACCTGATATTGAATCTTGCCCTAAGCCAAAACTCAATGGACACTGTCTGTTTTCAAATCATGTGTTATCCCAAATTCAAACACCTTAAAAAAAGAAAAATTTTCAATAATGTGTAGACTTAGATACACAAGACCCACTTTCAAGACTTAGTTTGTAAGCCAGAACAAACTAACCACGCCACGTTTGTGGAAGTATATGGTAAAGTAACCTGGATAACCATAAGGTAAAATAACCTGGCATACAACTTGGAAGCTGACTTCCAAGTGCTACCTTCTAAGTCCATAACCCACACCCACTTATGAAGTATAGTGTACTCTGAAGAGTTATAGATCTCAGGACCAACACTCCACGCAGAATTCAGACATTAGCCAAAAGTGATAGAGTACTTCAAGAATTAGAACTAACTAAACCCTAAAATACACTACACTTTAGGTAGTCCTACTGACCGTAGAGAATAGGCTCCGATACCAATTGTCAGAGTTTTAACCCAAAGGGCCAACACGTGGCAACACGTGGCTGCCAGGTGGCCATTCGGCGTTATCACCCTGTGGTGAGCAACGCTAAGTTTCCCAGAACAACCCCAACGACCCCTAGGGTTAGACTCTAATGCCCAAGTGGACAGGAGACTTAGGGTTTAACCTAAGTCTCCCTAGAAGTCTGCCCCCAGAACCCTTGAGGGATAACCCTAGTTGACTTAGGTTTAGCCTAAGTCTCCCTAGAGTGTCTACCCCAAAACCCTTGAGGGATAACCCTAGTTGACTTAGGGTCTTGCCCTAGAAGACCTAGACAAGCTCATGCCCTAACCCCATCAAAGAGACGTGTGTTCCACATACCCCCGTGACAGAGCTAAGGCATTGTCACTTACCCCCTTGAGGAATCACCCTCATCCGGGAGTACACCCCTTTAGGGCGACAAGGGGTACCCTGAACCACGACTAACCCCTAAGGGTTTGAGTGGCCAAGTTACACCCTAGACCTAGGGCTAGTACTTAGTGAGGACACGAGTGTGCGCCGTAGGCGGACACAAGTGTGCGTCGTAGGCGAACACGAGTGTTCTGCTAAGCAAACTCCCTAAGGCTAGGTTTGGGATAACCCTAAGTACATGACCTTGCGTGTGCTTTACGAAAGGGCTTCTGCTAATGAGCTTAGGTTGTTCAACCCCTGGATTCCAAGGAGAAACTCCCCTAGTGCAAGCACAAGCATGCATGTTTGCTAGAGTATCCAACCCCTTAGTGACAAGCCCATGACATAACCCCAAAGGGCGTGCCTCGGGCGTTGTACCATGTGACGTTTAGCCTAGTGTCACATCCCCATGTGACACTGCCTTCCAAGATGTGGGCTATCATGCCATAGCCCTTAGATTCAAGAGTTGCACCAAGTACCACAAACGTGGCTCCTAAATGCCAACTCTAGAACCCCTCAATGAACCCTCAGGAACCAGGTAACGTGAACCTGTCAAACAAGATCCCACGCCCACAGTTGGACAAGGACACGGATGTGCCTTGCTTGGCCGTGAGTGCTACACCTAGCTTGACGTGGAGGAGGAGGCTGGAGACAAGCCTCAACCTCTGCCTCTTGGAACGTGCATTCCGACGAGACCTCCCAGGCATGGATTCGCCAACGTTAAGGGTAAGCTACCCGAAGGTGGACGTACCCCTGGCATCTGGAAGTTAGGGCGGCACAACAGAGGGTTATACCTTAACGACACAAGCTAAGCTTGCACCGGCAGAAGAGCAACGAACTCATTCATGAACCCAAGAACTCTCCTACGTATACTCTACCTTATTTATGTGACGGAGCCCCCCCCCCCTCTTTTCCTATATGTATTAGTGGGCTGGCACTGAATTTTAGCCCCTTAGACAAATTAGCAATATGAGCTTATAACTCACCCTTACTCCTACCCCTAAACCCTACCCAAGGGGGTGGGGGTTTTAGGGCGTGGGTTAGGGTAACCCTAGGGTTAGGTCAACCCTACAGGTGTTCCTAACCCTATAACACGCCAAACTCATCTGCAACAACCAATCAACCTATTCGAAACGTCAAAATCGGGGGTGGGTTTTCTAGAAGGTAAGTTCTAGCTTCGCTTAGAGTTTCCTACAAATACCTAATGACACCCGCCGGACCATCACCAGATACCCAAGTGCACTAAGCGGGCCTGTTTCCTACTACATCTAGGGTCCATCAACATAGTACAGTAGGTAACAACAGTCAACGTCCAAAGTAAAAGGTCGAGTCATAATAAAAACTATGACACACCTCCTTAACGCTTCATATAACTCTAGCGTATAAAAGAAAATTATTGTGTCTTCATGATTCTTTCATTTGTTATTTTATATATAGATGGTACTATTCCTATGGATAAATATTCTGTTACATATCCAGCCACCTTGATGAACATTTACCAAAATAAATGTGCATCAGGAAAGTTATTTATATTATGAATAAGAATTTATTATGTCTTAAATATTCATGTTACATTCCTTACTTATTAATGATTTCAAAATCATATCCTTGTAGAAGTAGAAACCATTTGGCTAATTTTTTTATTAATATTAATTTATTAAATAAATGTAACAATGCTTTATGATCTATAAAATTTTAATTTTGTTAAGTGTTTAAACTTATAAATGGCATATACATCCCTAGTGTTTTTTCTGTATAATAATATAATTTACTTTTACAAGTTTAGCTTTCGGCTAGCATAATAAATAAGATGATCCTTTTCGGTCTCCTACATTTGTGTAAGAATTGCTCTTATAGCAATGTTAAAGGCATAAACCTATACAAACTAATCAATATTTGTGCTTTAATAAAAGCATTTTTAAGCTGGTCAAATGCCTATTAACACCAATAATACAATACATCAACTTTAAGCAAATTAGTTAAAGGTTTTGCTATTTGGGCATAATGCTTTATAAATCACTTACATATACATAATACCTTGACATAGTGAGAGAAATAAAGAGATTTCATGTGTTATCATATATATATAATAACTTAAAAAAGAAAGAAAAAGTTAAGTTATCACATATAAACAATAACTTAGAAAAAGAAATTTTATGTGTTATCACATATAACATACTAACTAAGTTGTAAGACTATTTGAACATAGTATTAAAGAGAGAGTTCTTATATACACATAGTCAGAGAGTCAAGAGAAGATTCGCATGTCAAAGGCAAGTGTCACACTTCTATATAGTTATCACAAACACACACGCACACACATGGCGGGGATATCCGGAGGGGATATCCTTCACATGGCTTGTGTGAATGTACCGATAAAGTTAAAGTTAAATAAGGTTTAGAGACTCGTTCAGGTGGATTTCGAAAGTCCATTATAAATTTATTTTCTTCCACTATTGATGCATAAAAGATGCAGTGTCAGTGGCACATAAAGTGTCTAAGGCTTCAACTTAAGGATAAATCTTAAACCCAGTGACACTATTGAGTTAGTTAGAGTGTTAATGACACATAGACAATCCATTGACATGTGAATTAAGATTTATGATAATTGTTGATGATACATAAACACTCCATCGATGGTCATCTTACATCTTAAATCTACATGGCATTATTATCATGCATAACCATGCATGGGAGTGCTTATGATAATAAACAATTGGGTTTATCTTGATTGTCCTAAACCCTAAACCTATATATATATATATACATATTATATACGGAATAATAATAATAAGTATATGCTTCAAAATTTGACTTTTAGGTGTATATATATAAATTTAATTATGTATATACTATATTTATATATATATACGTGTAATGTATGTATGAATGTAGAGCTCAATATATTAATAATATTACTATATATTAAATTATTATGATTTAAATGCATGCAGCTGGAGGTGGGAAATAATATGTAAATGGTCATTGAACATTGAATACTTGAGTTTAAAACTCCATCTAAAGAATAGCCACAAAATCTTTTGTTTCTTTTAAGAAGACTGGTGAACTTATACTTATGTTTTAAACTGTATGTTTTTTACAAGTCAAAAGTTTGACACTTTTGCAATAACATAATATTAAGTATATTGTATTAGGTATAATATATTTATAATGGTACGTAAACTAATTTTTTTGAATGTTATTGCACCATAAAAATATATATATATATATTTATACAGTTTAACTAAGATGCATTTCACACTTTTGTTATATGCTGTGACCGTATACTAATTTGAAGAAGTTTTTGAAACCTTTCACGACCTTATTGTGATTAAACTTGGTAAATAAGGCTTAAACATTCATTAGACGCTAACCTAATTAAACTTAAACCTAATTACAGACTAAATTGGTTCAGTGAAAATATATATAAACTTACCTTTGCTGACAAGAAGGTAAATATGGCTCCTGTGATATGTATAGCGAAATGGTTCTAAGAAGCTTACTAACTCTCCCACTTCCGCTATTTGGCAAAATTATAACGTAGTACATCTATATATTATTAGTATATAGGAACAATTATAATCAATATATTTAACTTAAATATCTTATTGTATAATGTTTTACTTGTACTGCAAGTAAGGTGCATACTGTAAACTAAACTACCATCCATATGAATCAAAATAAACTAAAAATACAAATCAAATTTACATAACTATGTTATCTATATATACAAACATATATAATGATCCTATCTATATATATATATATATACACCCAATTTGGTCTTTTGATGCCCCTCCCAAATCCACTCCTACACAAGGTGAGTTTTCCTAAACAAGTTGATTTTGGACCTCTTGCTCTAGATTTAAATATGGACCTCTTTGAATTAAATAATATTTTAGTGTTGGTATATATCAGCATCATCATCAACTTATATATTTTAGTTATGCCATAAAGGAAATATTCTAATATTGATATATATTAACATCATTATGAACTTATTTATTTTCGTCATGCCATAAAGGAATAGTCATATACCAACATCAATATCAACTTTGTATATTTTAATGCTTCATAACATTGCTCAAAAAAGGTTAGGTTTTATAACCGGTTGTGCTAACAAGCACACTTGGCTAGGGAGGGTGCGTGAACATGTCTAATAGTTGAATAATATAAACTCAGTAGCAAGGTGTCATAGTTTTTACTATAACTCCTCTTTACTTTGGACGTTGATTGTTGTTACCTACTGTACTATGTTGCAAGCCCTAATATAGTGAGAAACAGCCCCGCTTAGTGCACTTAGGTGTTTAGGGGTAGTCCGGCCGCTGTTCCTTAGATATGTGAGAAACTCTAAGCGAAGGTAGCACTTACCTTCTAGAAAACTCTTACCCTCGTTTTCCATGTCCCAGTTGGGTTAATGGTTAGTTCCAGTGAGTTCGGCGTGTCGGATATGTTTAGAAATACCCCTAGGTTTGTCAGGTTAGGGTTTAGGAGTCGATGGATAACTCACCAAGTACATTCCCTCTAGAAATGAGATTTCAGTGCTAACCACTTATGTAAATAGGAAAACAGGGGGGCCTCTGTCACATAAATAAAGTAGTATATAGGAGTGAGGGTTCCTGGGTTCATGACTGAGCTCGTTACTCTTCTCCCGGTGCAAGCTTTAGCTTGTGTCGTCAAGGCACAACCCTCTGTTGTGCCGCCCTAACTTCCAGATGCCAGGGTACGTCCCACCTTCGGGGTAGCTTACCCTTAACGTTGGCGAATCCATGCCTGGGAGGTCTTGTCGGAATGCACGTTCCAAGAGGCAGAGGTTGAGGCTTGTCTCCAGCCTCCTCCTCCACGTCAAGCTAGGTGTAGCACTCACGGCCAAGCAAGGCACATCCGTGTCCTTGTCCAACTGGAGTGTGGGATCTTGTTTGACAGGTTCACGTTACTGGTTCCTGAGGGTTCATTGAGGGGTTCTAGAGTTGGCATTTAGGAGCCACGTTTGTGGCACTTGGTGCAACTCTTGAATCTAAGGGCTATGGCATGATAGCCCACATCGGGGAAGGCAGTGTCACATGGAGATGTGACACTGGGCTAAACGTCACATGGTACAACGCCTGAGGCACGCCCTTTGGGGTTATGTCATGGGCTTGTCGCTAAGGGGTTGGATACTTAGCAAACAGACATGCTTGTGCTTGCACTAGGGTGCTAAGCCTTGGGCATCCGCTCAAGGGAGGTTAGGTCTCATAACTAGGTGTGCTTTGGCACACTTGGCTAGGGGAGTGTTCTCCTTGGAATTCAAGGGTTGAACAACCTAAACATGTTAGCAGGAGCCCTTTCGTGAGGCACTCGCAAGGTCATGTGCTTAGGGTTATCCCAAACCTAGCCTTAGGGAGTTTGCTTAGCAGAACACTCGTGTCGCCTACGGCGCACACTCGTGTCTCACTAAGTACTAGCCCTAGGTCTAGGGTATAACTTGGCCACTCAAACCCTTAGGGGTTAGTCGTGGTTCAGGGTACCCCTTGTCGCCCTAAAGGGGTTGTACTCCCGGATGAGGGTGATTCCTCAAGGGGTAAGTGACGATGCCTTAGCTCTGTCCAGGGGTATGTGTGGAACACACGTCTCCTTGATGGGGTTAGGGCATGAGCCTGTCTAGGTCTTCTAGGGCAAGACCCTAAGTCAACTAGGGTTATCCCTCAAGGGTTCTGGGGGCAGACATTCTAGGGAGACTTAGGCTAAACCCTAAGTCCTGTCCACTTGGGCATTAGAGTCTAACCCTAGGGGTCGTTGGGGTTGTTCTGGGAAACTTAGCGTTGCTCACACAGGGTGATGACGCCGAATGGCCACCTGCAGCCACGTGTTGGCCCTTTGGGTTAAAACTCTGACAATTGGTATCGGAGCCTATTCTCTGCGGTCAGTAGGACTACCTAAAGTGTAGTGTATTTTAGGGTTTAGTTAGTTCTAAATTTTGAAGTACTCTATCACTTTCGGCTAATGTCTGAATTCTGCGCGGAGAGTTGGTCCTGAGATCTATAACTCTTCAAAGAACATCTACTTAATAAGTGGGTGTGGGTTATGGACTCCAATGTCGAAGGTAGCACTTGGAAGCAACTTCCAAGTTGTATGCCAGGTTACTTTACCTTATGAATGTTGGGTTACTTTACCATATACTTCCACAAGACGTGGCGTGTTAGTTTGTTCTGGCTTACAAACTAAGTCTTGTGAAGTGGGTCTTGTGATATCCTAAGTCTACACATTATTGAAAATTTTTCTTTTTCTTTAAGGTGTTTGAATTTGGGATAACACATGATTTGAAACAGATAGTGTCCTTTGAGTTTTGGCTTATGTCAAGATTCAATATCGGATTAAATAGTGTTCAAACGGGGAAAGACTTATGTTAAATGTGCGTCTTTGACTTCGGGAGAAGGGGCATATTCAAACATAAGAGTGAACACTACATTTTGATAAAGTTGTAAATAAGCTCTCATTATAGTGCATGTTTCCAGAGTGTAACTCAGAAGCAGACTATGGTGATGAACTTATAATACAACGGAATGTCAAATATTAACATATGATAAATATGTTAAGCAATGGTTTGAAGATCCAATGTAAAGTATTGTCTGATGTTGCAATATTTTGATGACGCTAGCTGCAAGTAACATTAGGTGGAATAGTTTAAAGTTCAAGTCCCTTGATTTGAACAAAGTATAACATGAAACCTTAGTTAGTTGTAAGCGCGCACTTTATATTCAAGTTAGCTTAGCTAACTCGTTTGAAGTTGTCTCATATGGGATCATGAGAGAGACTTGGGACAATTTGAGGATTTCGTTTCTTATCGTACAGTTTTGGGATAGATGGCATGATCTATCAAAAGAGTAATGTTGGAAACATACGTTTACATTTTCAGTTTACTGAGTAATGAAGACTTGCATAGTGAAGGCGTTCGGCGCACACTTGTGCATTTTCATTGTTAACTCTTTAATCTTGAAACTGTAACGTTGTTTGCAATGTGGAGGAAGTTCTTGAACAAGGGTGATTCCTTGGTTAAGAGCATGATTTGGGATTCTTCACTTTGTTTATCGACTAAGTAAGGAAACTTGCTAAGTTTGATAACTTATGTTGAGAATTACCAATGAGCTAGTAGTCGGATTTCCATTGGAGGTTTAAGTGCATGTACCTCCTCAAGAGTCGGTGTTCGATGAGAATTAAAGTTGATATTGATTTTCAATATCAATTTCATTTTAGAGTCGAATACGATTATTCAAAAGACGGTTTCTTGACTCTGCATCATGGTCGCAAATGTGGGCACTTAAAGAACAAATAAAGTATGTATCTTCAATCTTTCGGAATATTGAAAAATAGAACTATTCTTGACTCAAGGTTTGATTGTATTCCTTGGGTTAGTTGTTAGTTCTATCTCAAGGTTTGATGGTGTTCCTTGAGTTGGTTCAATATTCTTGTAAGTATGATATTGTGTAGCGGGATTAGCTCAAGAAGATGGTGTCCCTTCTTGATGATTGTAGTTCAAGGTTCGTCCAATATCCGTTCGAGATAGGTTCTATCACCTCATCTGTTGAGATATTTATATTCTAAACTTTTTTTTCAAGATTGGTTATAAATGACTTGTCAAAGTATGGTATGATATCTCTTCAATATTGAGTTTGGAGCGCTCAATATCAAACTTGTTATGATCACATGAGGTGGCCGTAATCATATAATATAAAGACTCAAGTGGATTTGAGTCTGACACTTTGGTAAGGCACTACCTTAGTGTTATAACTTGAAACGTGTTTTCAAGTTAGTTGAGAAATGAGACATTTCTCAATACATTGCTTGAGGGGCAATGTGATACTTTCTGGATTGCTAGGTGTCTAGAGTGAATAATGTATCTTAGTTCAATGTACTGAACTAGATATTTTATTCATGTTTGGGGAGATCTATTGAATTATAAGGTATGACTAAAACATGAAGTTGATATAACACTTCAGTGTTATGATAACATTTATGTGGAGGTTGATATCTTACTAAATCAATTAGATGAACCAGACACTAGTTCATGATTCCTCTTAGTCTCTGAACAAGTTCCTCGGAATACTGTCATAACATTATATGTCCATTAAAAACTCAAGTTCGGTTCATGTAAACTAAGACCATGTCTATATTATAGTTTGTAGCATTTGATAATTGATATGATTGTAAGTTTATATCCACTAGTATAACAACTAGTTGATAAGCTTAGGATTTGAACGTTAAAACGATCATTATCCATTAAGAGTATCAATATCGAAATTGCGACTATTTATAGAATAAGGATTAGTTTTAAAAGATGTTTATCAAAAACACTAGTTGCTTCAATTAGTGAAAATGCTATACTTCGGTATAGTGTTGAGAAACATTTACGAAATCAGTTTAAGAGTTGGAAATAAATATAATGTTATGGAGCTGCAGTATTCTGAATTCAAGAGACTCTTATCGTGGAAACTAAGTCTTAAAATTGGTATTTTGAACTTAGTGAGATAAAGAGTTAGGAATATTGAACGGCATCTAGTATGATGTGCTCTTTGGGAATGAGTACAATGAGATGACAATTAAAGACGTGTTATCTAAAGTTGTCGATTGAGGCACTAGAGATGGGTTGAATTTCCTGGTTTCCACATTGGTTTGTAAGAAAGGTATGTTAGCTTATCTGGTCCCTGAACTGGTCGGTGTTATGAAAGAGTACAAAGTTGGTTGCGAAAGACAAATGGTAGTGCTATCACACTTGGTCGTGGATTTGACTGAATTTGATTCCTATGGGAATAAATTTATGTTAATAACACACCAAGTGAATGGCAGTTGGTAATTGGCAAGACCTTGTTGTATACATGTGTACAGCCATGCGCCTCTGTGATCGCCTCTGGCCAGATTGACATGTTTACAAAGAACAGGGTTTTACAACTTGTACTCTTATATCGGAAAAGAGCTTGATTCCGATAAAAGTCTCATACTTAGTCTGGCGTAGCTATATACTAATGAGAGATAGGTATAGTAGCAGACCCTTATGAAAAGGGGTAATGAGAAGCACCGAGGGATGCAAGATAAGCTATAATATCGTAACATGGAGATGTGGGACCATTGGAAAATCAAAAGAAATGCGAAGGTGTTTGGTCAAGCATTTGAGAAGTGCTTGTTGTGTGTTAGACGACAGAGGTCGTCAACAGCATTTAATATTAAGGAATAAAGCAAGTTTTATTTCTTGTTAACCAAGGGGCCGGCAACAACACTAACTAGAGGCCTCCAATATAAATTCTAGTTAAGTAAAGAAATTAACCATTGTGTTGTGTGCGTCGGGTGACAGACTTTGCAGACGTGCAAAAGGTCTCCAAGTGACTTCATGTCGCAGGTGGTGCCTCCGGCAGCTAGGTTTACGACTAGTGAACGACGGTTCTGAAGTACTTGGTTTCGCGTAATGCAAGGGGGGTAATAAAATTATGTGAACTTTTGGCTGACTCCGCATAGAGTGATATGTTAGTTTTGGTTAATTTTCTCTAACATTATCTAGTCTTGGAGTTGGACGTCAACGAGGACGTTGACATTTTCAAAGGCGGGGAGTGTGTCATAGTTTTTACTATGACTCCTCTTTACTTTGGACGTTGACTGTTGTTACCTACTTACTATGTTGACAAGCCCTAATGTAGTGAGAAACAGCCCCGCTTAGTGCACTTAGGTGTTAGGGGTAGTCCGGCCGGCTCCTTAGATATTTGAGAAACTCTAAGCGAAGGTAGCACTTACCTTCTAGAAAACTCTTACCCTCGTTTTCCGTGTCCCGGTTGGTTAATGGCTAGTTCCGGTGAGTTCGGCATGTCGGATATGCTTAGAAATACCCCAGGTTTGACAGGTTAGGGTTTAGGGGTCGATGGATAACTCACCAAGTATGTTCCCTCTGGGAATGAGATTTCAGTGCTACCCACTTATGTAAACAGGAAAACGGGGGGGGGGCCTCTGTCACATAAATAAGGTAGTATATAGGAGTGAGGGTTCATGACTGAGCTCGTTACTCTTCTCCCGGTGCAAGCTCTAGCTTGTGTCGTCAAGGCACAACCCTCTGTTGTGCCGCCCTAACTTCCAGATGCCAGGGGTACGTCCCACCTTCGGGGTAGCTTACCCTTAACGTTGGCGAATCCATGCCTGGGAGGTCTTGTCGGAATGCACGTTCCAAGAGGCAGAGGTTGAGGCTTGTCTCCAGCCTCCTCCTCCACGTCAAGCTAGGTGTAGCACTCACGGCCAAGCAAGGCACATCGTGTCCTTGTCCAACTGTGCGTGGGATCTTGTTTGACAGGTTCACGTTACTTGGTTCCTGAGGGTTCATTGAGGGGTTCTAGAGTTGGCATTTAGGAGCCACGTTTGTGGCACTTGGTGCAACTCTTGAATCTAAGGGCTATGGCATGATAGCCCACATCGGGAAGGCAGTGTCACATGGAGATGTGACACTGGGCTAAACGTCACATGGTACAACGCCTGAGGCACGCCCTTTGGGGTTATGTCATGGGCTTGTCCAAGGGGTTGGATACTTTAGCAAACAGACATGCTTGTGCTTGCACTAGGGTGCTAAGCCTTGGGCATCCGCTCAAGGGAGGTTAGGTCTATAACTAGGTGTGCTTTGGCACACTTGGCTAGGGGAGTGTTCTCCTTGGAATTCAAGGGTTGAACAACCTAAACATGTTAGCAGAGCCCTTTCGTGAGGCACTCGCAAGGTCATGTGCTTAGGGTTATCCCAAACCTAGCCTTAGGGAGTTTGCTTAGCAGAACACTCGTGTCCTCACTAAGTACTAGCCCTAGGTCTAGGGTATAACTTGGCCACTCAAACCCTTAGGGTTAGTCGTGGTTCAGGTACCCCTTGTCGCCCTAAAGGGGTTGTACTCCCGGATGAGGGTGATTCCTCAAGGGGTAAGTGACGATGCCTTAGCTCTGTCCAGGGGTATGTGTGGAACACACGTCTCCTTGATGGGGGTTAGGGCATGAGCCTGTCTAGGTCTTCTAGGGCAAGACCCTAAGTCAACTAGGGTTATCCCTCAAGGTTTTGGGGCAGACATTCTAGGGAGACTTAGGCTAAACCCTAAGTCTCCTGTCCACTTGGGCATTAGAGTCTAACCCTAGGGTCGTTAGGGTTGTTCTGGGAAACTTAGCGTTGCTCACACAGGGTGATGACGCCGAATGGCCACCTAGCAGCCACGTGTTGCCCTTTGGGTTAAAAACTCTGACACAAGGGCTCTTTTTTGTGAAGCACTCGCATAATTGCATACTTAGGGTTCTCCAAACATAGCGTTATAGAGTTTATTTAGTAAAACACTTGTGTTTACCTACAATGCACACTCGTTTCCTCACTAAGTATTAACCCTAAGTATAGGGATGACTTAGCCACTCAAACCCTTAGGGATTAGTTATGGTTCAAGGTACCCCTTATTGCTCTAAAGGGTTGTACTCGTGAATGAAGGTGATTTT
>PUQB01000100.1:0-28596 GCA_003024785.1 Selaginella tamariscina
GCGCGTGTGCGCCTGCCTGTGTAAGACATAAGTGCATACATGGATACAGATGTGTTTAATGAGTCAATTCGCACCTGCACTTTACTACTTAAAAAAATTTGAAGTGTTAACAAACTTAAATAAGTTTATGTCTCTACATTTGCACATAGAAACTTTAAAGTAATTTTTGGGATTTAAATTACACATTTTAAGATTTGTGTTCACACATGATGAATTTGTCCTCAAATTTAACCCTAAATGTGTATCTTCTTCGTACATGAAACACTTAAATTTTACTAATGTTTTCATTTCCGAATACGTTTTCACCTTTAAATTTTACTTAAAATTCAAAATTTAAAAATTCAAATTCAAAATTTTAAATTCAACATTCTCTCAAAATTTGATAGAGGAGTTTGGGTGGTGGCTGGAGGTTCAAGGTTGCCGTGCCCAGTTGGGATTCATGTGTCCAGCTCCAAGAGCTCATGAAGGTGCAGAATTTCCACGTGCAACTCGGGGATTCCCACGTGGAGCTTGTGGAGCTCCCGGATTGGCATGCCCTACCCCCAAGCTCCACCGAGTTTGTCTCAGCCTCGACTGAGGCCTAGAGTCTGCACCATTTCCTCCTCCCCGATCGCCGCACTCTAATCAGCCCTTGCTCTTCCTCTGGAAGTCCTAAATTCCCAATCACCGCCTCCTCACAAATCTGTGGGGGTGGCAATTACACACCTGACATTAGTCAATCTAGTGCTAAAACTAGCTGCCACAAACCCTATTAAAGAATCTTAATAAGAATCTTTTTGAAATAATTTATAAGTGCCCCTTCAAATTTAAAATCATTGGTTTTAAATTTTGATTTTTTTTTCTCTATAAAACACTTAAATTTTAAGGGTTATGCCGTTAAATTTAAAATAGGTGCAGAGCAAACAACCTATTTAATTTAATAATAGTCTAAATACATGTGCAAAGTGCACTTTTAGATCTTTATCTCTAAGTATAAGTGCAGGTGCAATCGACCCATATGTGACTTATACCATTTTAAATGTAACCCATATATACAGACATAGACGCGCATATATGGATAAATATGCATACAGGTTAATATGACATAATTCCGTCCATTATGTGAGTCTTAATACATAAGCCTAAAACACTTATCATCATTAAAGAATCTTAATTAAGATACGTTTAACTTGTATATAATCTAAAAGTTCATTATGTATATTCAATATGGCTTGGCCGATCCATCACAGTTCTAAAAAATTAATAAGTGCAAGTCCAATGGAACAAACAAATGAATTTATAGAGTAGCATTAGTGATTAATACTCCACCTCCCATACATAATACAAGTGTACATGTGGATATGATTCAATTATATGCAGATATCAATACTTGACCTATTTCACAATATACTAACAAAGAGAGAATAGCCAAGCTGGATGAATACAAAACTCTCATATCATTTGTTATCAAAGTTGTTTGAAATTCCTTTAAAAAGTTTTATTCAAATACGTTTTTGTGTTATTATTTGTTAAGAGCCGTCCACACTGCCGTCAAATCAATCTAGACTACAAGTGATAAACATTAAAGATAATATTTAACATTATTATAAAATCACATTCATAGGATAACAAATGTCTAGGTCTAGTTTAATTTAATATTTGTTTTCAATATTCAGTACTGCAATTTCACTCACACACACCCAAACTTGCCAACTAATCGTTGTACTATGGATAAAATATTTTATATCGAGTGTGTATGTGTACAGTAGCTTGTTGCTATGTCATTATATCAATAACATGTGAGTCATTGTTTTATAATGCATAGACATAAATATATACTGCATAACTTATAGGTGTAATAGTATAATGCATAATGATATTGCGAAGTAATCATACACAAATGTGGCTTTGAATTGTAACATTACATTACAAGCTAAAAAGAATACATATATGTATGTATACAACGTGGATCACGTGCTGGCACGCACACACACACACACGTATGACGTGTGTTATCTTGCACTTTTAGGAGACATGATAGACTAGCGGATGCTCTTGGTGAAGATGAGGATGGGAGTTTCAAACACTTATTATCTGATGGCCTCCGGTAAATGTGATATTATGACGAAAGTAATGTAACAAGGTCATGGTTACAAATAACTGTAATGTAGCTCATTCTATTCTTAATCTTACGCCAATAAACTTACAGAGGCAGGCTTGCCGATGATTTAGGAGAAGATGAAGGTTGTCAAAAGACGTAAGCCTTAAGAAGATGAGAGCCGGATTGTGCAGCTATTTGAGCAGTGAGTTTCTTATGAACATATAATTATTGTATATATCTACTATAATGGGGTGGGTGCGTACGTGTACTCTGACCGCTATACATACAGTAGATGATGCTAAGTACTAGAATATTACATAGCTCACTTAGTAATACCTTTTTATCCACACACACACACACAGTTTTACTATATATTTTGTGTGTGTAAAATTAATAGTGTTAAAAACTAGAGATGGAATTCATACAAGCGGCTTAATTTTAAAAAACTACATTTATTAAAATCATTGTAAAAATTGTATAATATTTGTATAGTTAACAGCTAATCAGATTTGGCTTAGGGTTTGTGCAATGGATCCTTATGTAAGAATCGAGTTCAGCACCGGTGAAGATGCCTTGAATCTAGCAATCTGCAAGGGCGCGAAGGTGCGGGATATCCTCGAGCATTTTGCAGAGGACGGTCGAAAGGGCGATTTGGTTCGAAAATCCACCAACATGATTCATACTCGTAATGTGCGGCTCGTCTCGGGGGAAACATATGTCTTCGTGGAGGTAGGCTTTCTGTTCTTTAGCGTGTATAATCCCGTTGTATCAGAAACGGCCCAAATATGAGGAAGCATGGATGTCAACACAAGCGAAAATCCCTTCCGCTTCTGTTCTGGCGAAATCAGTGCCTCAGATTATTAAGTATCTCGGAGCCGCAGACCCAGTTTACGACATTGGCCGTATTTCTGGAATCATGCCCCTGCCCGTGGCCCATGAAGCATTTGCACAGTATCTGGAGCTCTTCCGGACTCTCGTCCCTACTGCAGTTGACTGGGCTAATGTGGTCAACATGTTTGAGATGAGTGACTTTTTCGAAAATGAGAAGCTCCGCCATAGGACGATCTTTGAGCATCTTACCGCCTACTTAAAGGCCGCCTGTCCCAATCTGCAGTTCCACTTCAAGTCTTCGGTAGACGTGGATATTATGGTCATGGTTAAGGTTGAGCAGTTTTGGTTGGTACTTATGAAAGTTGAAGTCAAGAATGAGATAGGGTTTGGGGGTGAGGCTTGCATTGAGTCAATGAAATATTATGGGGACTATGTTAACGACACAGCCCGCTCAGAAGATGTTGATAACAAGCGATGGATGTATTGCCGCTCGTGCATTCCCATGCTGATTGTGGAGGTAGTCGGAGCTACTATAAGAGTGGGTGGAGCCATTTGCCACGACCGGCCTGGTTACGAGCCTCTGACTCCTCATCTGCACCTTCTGAAGTATGTACATGACTTGGAGCACAGGAACCGAGTTGCAAGGGCTATTGCCGCCATTCCAAGGACCTTGGAAGTGCTTGCAACCTTTTACAAGGGAATTGCTCCAGGGACAGACATTAAGACTGAGAGAGACGAGTCGGTTACCTGGCCTTACTACGTGAGAAAAGAACGGGAGAAGGATCCTGGTCTTCGGGTTACAAAGTTCCGTAGACAGCTCGACCGGACCACTCTCCGACAGATGTTCCGAGGAAGAGAAGAACAGCTCCTGTACTTGTTAAAGTACAGCCATGGAGAGCAGAAGATTGTCAAGTTCTGTCAAAGATACGGCACTGAGGTGCACTGGAAATGGAAGGAAGCAGGCTTCGCCCCCGATTTCACGGTGTCAGAGCTCGGTGGAGATTGGAAGGTGATTCGGATGGACGTCTACCCTCCGGAGGACGGTTGGATGGTTGTGAGCAGTCTAGACCCTGCACAGTCTGAGAACATCACGGATGGGACTGCACTGGACCCTGCTTCGTGGGATGCGTGTAAGACGGCAGTGCTCAAGGCGTACGAGCAGGTGCACAGTCTCTATCCGGGTCATGTTCACGGGGATCTACGAAAGTGTAACATCCTTCACAACCGGAACAGCAGCAGGGTAATCTTTATCGACTTCGACTGGGCTGGACTGGAGAATGAAGCTAGGTACCCTCCATTCCTTAATCCGCATATCACTTGGGCGGATGGTGTCAAGTCTGGAGGATTTATTCTGTCCACTCACGATGCTGCGCTTTTACGAGCGGATCTTGGAGTATAAACTGTTTTAGAACTCAATGCAATCTAAAAATGGAAAAGCAATTTCTATCTCTCTCAGTGCCTGATCTCTCTCTCTCCGTGCAGTGTGTTTTCCGAAGCACACACAATATATGCTCTGTTTTGTATGTGTATGTAATACTGATGCGTGTATGTATGTAGAAAAAATAGCCTACTAAAACAGAACACTTAATGAAAATTAAGCAAATAGCTAACGTATCTAAACAGCTGCGCTAATAAGAAACTCACTCTGGGTCATCTATCCTCATCGAGAAGGATCTCTCTCCCTCTCTCTATCTCTACACATACACACATGCAGATACACGTTCATGCTTTCCACGGTGTAACCGAGTGGCTTTAGCTTTCTTGCAGATATGGTTCCATAAGTACTCAATGCTTCAACAATTAGTTTTGTTTCCTTAAACCTGAAAAAACAGATATATAATAAAAATGTGTATGTGAATTTTAAAAAGATATGAATAAATGAGCTATATAATATTCTCTACTATATACTATATGTATAACGTTATTGCTATAATGACATAGAGACATGCTACTGTACACATACACACACCATATAGTACAACGATTAGTTGGCAAGTTTAAGTGTGCGTGCGTAAGTGTGTCTGTGAATTGCGGTACTGACTATTGAAGGTTTTCTTTTAAGACTTACCCTAGTAACTTGTGTATAGATTGATTTGACGGCAGAGTGGACGGCTCCATCCACATAAAGCAAAAGCTTTTTGAAGAAGTTTCGAATAACTTTGGTGACAAATGCTGTGTATTCATCCAGTTTGTTGTTCCTAAGTATATTGTGAAACAGATCAAATATTGATATTTGCATATAACTGAATCAATATCACTCTATACACACGTACGCCCGCATGCACACCCGCATTAACAGTAATAGCAAGGCACATACATGTCCATGCAGGTATGCATCTACGACCCGCGTCATGAAGTATAAAAAATGACTCTGTTATAGCGTTAACTTCATTGCAATGCTGTAACGTTCATATATGAAAACTTCTATACCTGCACACCGTACTTATGTACATATAAAGATACATATAATTTATTCCTTATCTATACTATCATATAATATTATGTTAAGTAGTCATGATATAGTGTATGTATTATATCTATAATGGGTTATATTAAAAACAGTAAGCAGTCTATTACGTTTCCAGGTGTTATACAGTTGAATTTACAAGTATATGCAATACATACTGAACATCTATAACCACACACACATGTGCGCGCGCACGGGCACACGAAAATGTTGTACCAGGAGCTTAGAGAAGAGATAGTGGTGGTAACTGATAAAGAACTCGGCCACTTGAAAGAATGTTACAATATCAGAAGTCTCTATATCCCTTCGTTCTCGCCTAATATCGTCTTTCACAGTTTGCATCAAAACTGTTATGCATGGACACTAGCAAACGTCATATATATGTAAAACATTATACATTTATGACTACACACATATGTACAAAATAAATATCTTAACATAACACTTAGCTCCTGTGGTTAATAACTGATCAGCATAATCTTTTAATAGAACACTGACGCCAGTAACGGAATATTCAAGTCACGAGCAAGTGGCCTCCCTCAGTTTGAAGGTTGCTTTGCGATATATCTTCCTTACTTTGTGTTCAGAATTAAATCACGGCCACACCAAGATCAAACCTCAACCCTGGCGGATAGTATGCGCTGCACAACGGCTCGCATTCTGCTCACGAAGAACCCTAAAACAGGGGTCAAAACCCTAGTATATTGGAGCATCAGTTTATGTCTCAACACTCCCCCATAAACAGGTGCTCAAAAGATTCCGAGGCCCCCTTGGAACAAAGCGAACTTGGTCGGGCCCAGCGGTTTGGTGAGCACGTCTGCCACCATCTCGTCCGCAGAAGAATGAGCCACCTTCACCAAACCGCCTTCTACAAGCTCCCGAACATAATGAAACTGAATGAGCACATGCTTGGTCTGTCCATGATAGACGGGGTTCTTGCTCATAGCAATGCTACTCTGATTGTCACACCAGCTAAGCATGGGGGTTCGTTGCACCGCTCCAAGCTCCTGTAAGAGTCCCCGCATCCATATAAGCTCCTTGCATCCAGAAGTGAGGGCAATGTACTCAGCCTCTGCAGATGAAAGGGCCACCACACTCTGCCTCTTGCTCCCCCACGCAATCGAGGCCCGCACAATTCCAAAGAGTAGCCAGTGGTGGACCGAGCTCCTTTGTTTGTCCCCCAACTTGCATCAGTGTAAGTGACCAGCTGAGTGTCACGGCCTGAGAAGCATAGGCCGTGGTGAGGCGTTCCCTTTAGGTACCTGAGTACATGTTTGGCAGCCTTCCAATGGCACAAACTCGGAGCAGATCCAAACTGGCTAAGCAGCACAGTGGCATATGCTATGTCCGGTCTAGAGGAAACACCAGAAACATCAAGCAACCTATGAGGTGCGGTACAATCTCAGAATCACATATCTCTCCTCCGTCTGAGGCGAGTTCGGATTGACAGCACCGACGAGCATGGGAGTTTCAACTGGACGGCAGTTCTTGCATACCAAATCAGAGAGAAGAGATTGCACATAGTGCTGCTGGTGAATCTTCAAAGTCCCAGCCTGCATATCCCGCTCAATTTGTAGGCCCAAGAACGTCTTCACCTCTCCCATGTCCTTCATCCGAAACCGTTGTGCCAAACTTGCTTTCAACCTGCCAATCCCGTCTTCATCACCTCCAGTGATGAGAAGATCATCCACATACAGGGCAACAATGATCCGTCCACGACCAACTCCTCGCACATAGACATTGGAATCACTTGTGTTCTCCGAAAGCCTTGTCGACGCAAAGCTTCATCAAACTTCTGGTACCACACCCGAGAAGCTTGCTTGAGACCATACAAGGCCTTGTTAAGGCGCCAGGCTCGAGCTGTGTCCCCATGCCCGGGAAAGCCTAGGGGAATGCGCATGAAGATCTCCTCATGCAAATCCCCATGCAAGAACGCGGTCTTCACATCCATCTGGTGCACTTGCCACCTCCTGGCGTTAGCAAGTGCCAAGAGTGCGCGGACACTAGGCAACTTCACCACAGGCGAAAATGTCTCCTCATAGTCAACTCCTTGCACCTGGGTGAAGCCTTTTGCCACGAGTCTAGCTTTGTGTCTGACATCCCCAGTCAGGGGATCCACTGTCCGTTTGAAGACCCACTTGTAGTCAACAAGTCGACGTTGGTGTGGGGCAGCACACTCCTCGAATGTGCAATTCTGCACTTGTGCATCCACTTCGTCCTGAATGGCCGCTTCCACTCAAGAGACTCCGCTCGGTCACCATCTTCAAAGGTGGAGGGAACCTTCTCATCCACAAACATGCACATCTCGGCTTCCTCATCAAGTAGAGAAGTGGCATCTTCCAACACCTTGCGAGAAGGCACTCTCGTGCGTGGTCTGTCTGGAGCTACCACAGGATCCGGCATGCCCCCCGGCGAGGGACATGAGGAGGCCGATCAACCTGCTGCTCTGCTGCTCAGGTGCCAGCTGCTCATGAACATCAACTGGTTGCTTGCTGTGCCTGCCGCTCAGGCTGTTCAGGTGCCAGCTTCATGGACATCAGCATCACCTTGATCACCTCGAGCATCACCTGGCAGTTGCTCCCCCAGGGCATCAAGGCCATGGTCTTCCCCTACGTCCACAAAACCAACTGGGATTAGGGGAGCCAACAAGTCATCGTCAATGAAGGAGTCCACAAGTTGTTCCGTGGAACGACACCATGTGAGGTCATCCTCAACAAACACCACATCTGTGCTGATGATGGTGCATTTGTCCACCGGGTTCCATAGCCTGTATGCTTTCCGACACCGTTCATCATCTTGTGCATAGCCAACAAAGATCAACTTCTGGCTCTTGGGGTCCAGCTTCTTCCGCAGCTGGTCAGGAATATGGGCATACGCTGTGCAACCAAACACCCTGAGATGGGATACATCAGGCTTCAGACCCGTCCATGCTTCCTCAGGTGTTTTGCCTTTCAATGCCACAGTTGGCAACCGGTTTGAACATGCATGGCTACCACAATAGCCTCCTGCCAAAACTCCTTGCCCAAATGTGCATGAGCAAGAAGGCTGTGCGCTGCATTCACCAGCGTCCGGTTCTTCCTCTCAGCCATGCCATTCTGTTGGGAGGTGTACCGGGTGGTGACGTGGTGTTGAATACCGGCATTCCGACACAACTCTTGCATGGTGGAGTTAAAGGTATTCCTTGCCACCGTCCGTGCGCAAGGCCTTAAGCTTCTTACCAACTTAAGTTTCCACCGCAGCTCTGTACACGCGGAAGGCCTCCACCATCTCATTTTTATGACGTAGGAAGAAGTTTGGTGAGGCGACTGAAGTCATTAATGAACGTAAGAACGTAACGTGCGCCAAAATGACTTGGACATCCATGGGCCCACAGGTCAGAGTGCACTAGCTCCAAGAGCTCTGAAGAGCGGTGCTTTGAAGATCCAAAACTTCGGCGATGAGTTAACACACATGCTCACAAAATGCATGTGAAAAACCAAGCCTCAGATCCAGCCCTTCCACCATGCAGTTGGACACAAGCTCGTGCAGTGCCTTGTGATTTGCATGACCCAACCGGCAATGCCACAAATAGGCACTGCACCAACGACGTTCTCAGCGGCTGCAGCAAGATGAGGGTGTGAGAGAATCTCATACAAGTTTCCATGCCGCCTGGCGTGGAGAACTTTCCTCCCAGTCACACGGAAATCCAACTTGTCATATAAATCTGCACCATGACTAGTAAACACGATTGACTTCATGTCGTCACACAACCTTGCCATCGACATAAGGTTTTTCTGCATGCTACGACGTGCAAGGCGTCTTTGAACACCACACCACTACTTCTTTGAACTGGGATATATTATTCAAACATCAACTTATTATTAGTCATGAGGCTGTACAACCTGAATCAAGCACCCAAGAGTGCATCTTCCCGCTGTTCTCAGCATTGAGGGACTCCTCCACTACGAAGGACTCTTCTTTCCCATTCACCTTCTTCACTTTCAACACCGACATTAGCCTTCCCATCTGCATGGGACAAGTCCCTACCCAGTGTCCAAACCCTCGGCATATCTTGCATTGGTCATGGCCAAGCCGACCTTCTCGTCCTCGACCCATGCGTCCTCGTGCACCCTTCTCCGGTTCCTCTTTGAAAGCTGCTCATCCACGTCCACCTCGGCTAGCCCAAGCATTGCCTGAACCGTGGCTAGAGCGGCAAGGGTGCAACAGCATCATGCCCAGCCAGCTTGGGAACCCGTCGCTTGGCATACATGACTTCATGCAAAGCATTGGTTTTGGCCTCTCCTTGCGAGGCAAGGTTGTGGCCACAAGTCACCGCGTTTCAAATGTGAGATTGTCCTCACGATTAAGAGCCTCGACATCCCTATCCCATTGAGCAGGGAGGGATCGATAGAGCTTCACCTTTTGTATGGAATCCGGGATGATATGCTCGTCCCCTTGAGCATCAAGTTCAGCAAAGAGCCGACTCAGCTTGTCCGCATGCTCCTGCATGTCTCCATCTTCGTAGACACAAGCCTCAAGCTCCGAGTGGATCCACATGACTTCCATATCGGTTTTTCCTGTAGGTGTCCGACACCACTTCCAAACTTCAGCAGGGGACTTGTCAATATCCACCTTGAGCATAATCCCCGGGCTGAGGTAAGTGCAGATGCAGCCCACGGCATGCTCAGCCCTCACTTTCCACTCTTGATGGATTCTAAGGGTCTCATTGGAGTTGCCCTTGGCGGCTCCGGGTCAGTCCCACGAACGAGCCCAAAAACTCCTTTGACACGAAGCCGAGTCTCCAACAACTTCTTCCACAACTGAAAGTTTTGTCCCTTGAACACAAAGGGCTTGCTCCCACAAGAGCTTCCAAAGGAATCCTCACTAGATTTAGCCATGGCCTCCTACTAGGCTACATTACACCATTGATCCTTACCAAATTCGGTCATGGCCTCCCACTAGGCTACATTATACATTGATCCTTACTAGATTCGGTCATGGCCTTCCAATAGGCTACATTACACATCGATCCTTACCAGATTCGGTCATGGCCTCCCACTAGGCTACATTACACATTGATCCTCGCCCAGATCGGAAGAGCTCTGATATCATGTTCAGAATTAAATCACGGCTGCACCAAGATCAAACCTCAACCCTGGCGGATAGTACGCGCTGCACAACGGCTCGCATTCGTGCTCGCAAGAACCCTAAAAACAAGTATATTGGAGCATCAGTTTATGTCTCAACACTTTGAAACGGAAGTTTTTGTAAGCACTTACTTTCTACCACCATGTTAAAAGAAGTTAAACGTGTTTAAACAAAATATAATGTGAATTATGTGATATACTATAAGTCTGTATACATAAACATAATATGCATATACATGTGTGTGTATACGGCATGTACGTATATTTGTGTAATAGAAAAAGAAATGAATGTCCTAATTATGTGAATATAATTTATTGAAATAAGATGAACAACAAACTTATGAGCAATTACATGCATATACAATATGCATATGTGTTTATGTGTATGCATGATGTCGTGCTGTGTGTGTCATGTGTATGTGTGCTTATGGATATATGTGCTTCTTATGCAGCTCCTTATTGGAATTCAAAGGCGCTCCCCATCGTGATGAGTCTGATTTATCCTGTGATAACATAAAAGGGAGTCGCACACAATTGTTTATGTGTTAAGAAATGCATAAATATGTGTAGCATAATATACGCGAGTGTATATGTTAATACATAGATGAGTATCAAATTCATATGAATATAGAGGCTGTTATGTATACATATGTAAGTACACACACCTGTATGTATCCATAAATGCGGTGTCTATGTGTGTATATGTATATGTGGGTTAAGTTTAAATGACATAACTCACACAAACACCACCTGTATCCATGTATGTAGTTATGTCCAGTGATATATGCCGTAGTAAAAAAATGCTACAGATTAGTAATTAAACTAAATTAGTAATTAGTAAACTAGTAATTAAATTAGTAATTAAACATTTCCGTAACATTTTTCGACTATGGATTTAATCACTAGTTATGTCTGTTTATATACACGCGGCAAGAGCACGCATGTGTGTACATGTTTCTTTACATGTAGGACTTTTCAGAGTCCACCGTTCAGATCGATTTATGCATTGTCATTTACAAATTAAAGGTTCTTCACCAGTACATCAAGGACAACCCCCTCTCAAAAGGGAAAAATCTATGAGTTTCACCGATGTTTTCCGGGAACATGGATTAAAACCCTGCAAATTTAAATCATTCAATTATGTTATGTATTACATTCTAATTCTCTTTTAAAACTACATTAAATTTTTTAGTAATACACATGCTAAATTATGCTGGTAAGCAATAGCAGGCGCCCAAAAAACCTAACGTGATAGAAAATGGTTGAGAGTTATGAGTTGGCTAGAGATAGCAGCAAATTTGCTTACTACACAAGGAGTGACTACTGAGCAAGCTATGATAGCTGCAATACATATTGATTTATATTTATAAAATATGTAATTGTATATAATATTGATTATATAGGAAATATAATTGTTAACACATCAATGTTAATTATCATATATATACTCACATTTACTATATAATGAAATGACCTTGTCCACTTCTTCTTTGACTTTTGCTAGGAATGTTGGATTCATACGGTATGCTTACTGTTTCCTGGGGACTGGTGCAAAGGTTGCCTTATTGGCAATCGATGCCCCTCCCTATGGGGGCCTTCGGAATGAGGTTTCTTGCAAGGGTTTTGTAGATTAAACCTTGAAAATATAGGATAAACCATAGATTTGTAAGGATTCTATGGAATATAATTTCAATATATTTGAAGGCATATACTAAAACTAAATATGGATGTCACATAGGACAAAAAGGATTAGATCAAATGTTGCCTAAAATAGTTTAGCTTCCTTGTATATAAGAAGGGTTTGCTATCCTTGTCCTTTTCATTGATGGAGATGCTGTATAGTTTTTAATTCATCTTTTTTCTTAAGTCCTTCTTTTTCTTTCTTTTCTTTTCTTTTATTTAGCTATAGCTATCTCTGTGGAATAACTTTTGCAGGCCATAGCAAAGTCCCATGTTCAGACACAACATTGCTTAGTGTCTTAACACCAAAAACACATAATCCAACTGGGTATAATCCTTGTCTTGCCCTAACTCTTTCTCATGAGCAAGTACAGAAGATGCACATGCTTGGGTTGAACAAGTAACTGCATATCATCAGTGGATTCCTTCCATCAACTTTGTGAGCTGCCACCTTGCCTGCAAGGATCTGCTGCCTTGTGGTTTCAAACACCTAGCCCTGGCATCCAAGGCATTTGTCTTTATCAGCATTGGCAATTGCATTCGAGCGTCATATGGATGCTTCTGTGTTGTAGATGAAGTTTTAAGGTTGCAGCGAAAAGGTGGTGAAATAGCTGCACAGTTTGGAGTCCGCTTTAAGAACCACTTGGCCCATTCAAATCACACAAGCACTTGAAGATGGTGCTGCCTCCTCTACTACTTGCATTTAACTGGATTGCTTAGACCATCCCTTTCCACCAGCTGCTCATCCACAACCCATGGAGGTAGATGTTGTAGTTCCACAGGTTGCATTTCAGCCCATGCGACAAGGATGAGGACAAGGACGAGGACGTGGTTGTTGAGTGTGCCAATCGTCAATGTCCGACTCATCAAGGGGTACAAGACAGGGAAGTTGTAGTTCCACCAGTGGATGTATTGCCTCTTTTGATAATGAACAGGAAAACTAGTTCCCATCACCAATGCAAAGAGAGGGATTGTGTGATAGGATTTTACAACCTTTGTGTTTTTGTGGTGTGATGTTACAAGGTATGGTTAGAACACTCGAGAAGGAACCTATTGTCTTTTCTTTTGAAGGTTTTATGTATGATCGTCCAGTATCAATTCTTCTTGATTCTAGGTTAATCATTTTGTTTATTCGACATTCCTTAGTGACACAATGTTCTCTTCTTGTGAAACCTAGTCAGCAAACACTTTAAATATTGTATGGAGAAATAAGTCTTATGTTATTTCTTCCCAGACTTGTTATGCCCCTATTCGTCTAGGGCCGTATTCTAAGGTGTTACCTCTTCGGGTCATGCCTTCCCAATTGTATGATGTGATTTTGGGTTTCAATTGGATGCGTGCTGAGGGTGTGCATGTGGACTTCAACACAGGGGAGGTTTTCATTTCTGGTTATTCTTCCCTACGAGCACAACTTACAATACAATTTGGAGTTCGGGCATCTCTTTAGGCTGCTATAGAAGTGGTCTTTCCTCTCGATCATCTCCAGAATGTCGTCAAAAGGATATGGAAAAGCTTCTTCGTCAATTTCTGGATCTACAACAACCAGTAGTAGTAGGAGGACTAGGGTCAGCACTTGCCATCGAATTGATACAAAATATGTTGCACCAATAAAGGCTCCAGTTGTCGATGGTCTCCATGAGAAGCAAGAAATGGCACAAGCAGTTGGGATATGTTAGCTAAAGAGTGGTACGTCTGTCTTGTAGCCTGTGGGCTTCTGAGCCCCATATTATTGACAAAGTAGATGGAGGTAGGCATCTTTACAATTGATTTTGGCCTTTGAATAATGTGACAGTATTGGATAGTTATCCTATGCCATGCATGGATGATCTTATTGACAAATTAGGGAAGAGTCGTTGGTTCACAACACTAGATCTAGCTTCAAACTATTGGTAGGTTCCTCTCAATCTAGTAAATGCAACCAAAATTGCTTTTCGAACACCCAATGGATTGTATGAATTCACATGATGCCTTTTGGTTTGATGAATGCTCCAGCCACATTTTAAAGACTCATGGATGAAGTCATTCGAGGTTTGAAATCTTTTACAGGAGTATTTATGGATGATCTTTTAGTGCATTCAACTGGTACATGGGAAGAACATTTGCTCACGTGGAGTAGATTTTATCACGATTTGGCGAATTAATTGATCTTGAAATTGTCAAAGTGCAAGTTTTTAAACTTCTGTGAAGTATTTGGGAGTTGTTATCTCTCGTGAGGGTGTTCGTCCAGATCCACAAAGATTAGGTAGTGAAGGAGTTCTTGATTCAAAAACACATCACGAACTTCAGAGATTTTTGGGCAAGGTGACTTACTTGGCACAGTTCATTCCACGTTTAGCAGATGAAACGACTCCACTACGTGCTTTGCTTCGTTTTCCTTCTTTCTCATAGTCCTCTCAGTGTCAGTCTCCTTTGAGTCTCTTATCCATCTCTTAATCCTTTTCCATTATCTTGATTATCTTGCCCTTTGTTTTGTACTGATGCTTCAGATATTGGTTTGGGGAAAGAAGATCAGAATCAGGTCAACGGCATCCCATTGCATATGCAGTCGAAGTCTCAATGGTCCAGAACTCAATTATTCAACTACGGATAAGGAATGTTTAGCATTCATTTCATAAGTTTCATGCTTTTTCATGGTTCTTCGACCTTGGTGGAATGTGATTATGTTGCAGTACATTCGGTATTAAAGAAGAAACATCTAATGGGTCGACATGTGCGGTGGGCCTTAGCATTGCAAGATTATCAATTCACAGTTCATCATCGTAGGTTCTTCCATGGCGGATGTGGATGCTTTGTCACGGGCACCAGTTGCTGCAGGTGCTTACCATCTTTAGAACCTACACCTTTGCCTAGTCTTCGAGATTAGGTTGGCACAATGCTTGGAACCATGGAGTCAACAGATAATAAATGCACTCAATGGTTGCAGATGTTGATTGATTTTGGACCATGTTGCAAAGTTCACAATGGTAGAGGATCTTCTTTATTTTGTGGGACAAAGTAGTATAGGTACCCCACCTGGTTGGTAATCCCATCATGCTATGTACCTCACTTTCTTCATGCATTCCATGATGACCCTCTCTCTGGTCATCTTGGGTTTCACAAAGTGTTGGACAAGTTACATTCATGGTTCTATTGGCACCCCCAACATGACCTTCATTAATATTTACAAACATGTCATTATGTCAAGTTTGGAATCCTTTCTACTCCTCCTAGTGGTCGTCTGCAATCTATTCAAATTCATGTCCTTTTGAGCTAGTTGCATATGATCTCATTGGACCATTTCCAGCAACGACAGCAGGGAATACATATGTTATTGTTTTGTCAGACTATTTGACACGGTATGTGGAGGTTGGGCTCTTCGGAGGCCAAGGCAACTCATGTGGCAGATTTCTTATTTCATTAAGTGTGTTAAGCATGGATGTCAAAGCGGATTCTTTCAGATCAAGGACCCCATTTCACAGCTGAAGTTTTGAGTTTGCTAACTACAAGTTGGGAATCAAATAGTCTTTCACAACACCTATCATCCAGAAACGGATGGTCTAGTGGAGTGACTCAACCGTACTTTCAAGTGTATATTATCTAAGTATGTGAATCAGTGCCAGATCGACTAGGATCAGTACTTGCCCCTCTTCAGTTCGCTTATGTGTCTTCTGTGCACAGTCCACTAGAGTCTCCCTATTTCATTCCTTATGGTCGTTCCCATGTGTTTCCTTCTGATGTTCGTTCCCCTTTTTTGTCCTGTTTCAATAGATGCACAAATGTGGAGGCGGTATTGGATCAGACTCTTCCGGTATTGTGCAAGAAGATGTTAACAAAGTTACTCATGCTCAGGAGGTACAGCAACGACATATAATGCTCGACATTCGTTTGTCCCTAATTATGTTGTGGGTGATGAAGTGTTAGTTTTATATCCAAAGATGCATTCCAAAGGGTTGTCCTCTGGACTAATTTCAAACGGCTTGGTCCATATTCATTGTACGAAGATTGGGTCCTCTTAAGTGTACACAGTCTGTAATTTAGATGGAGTGGATCAAAATGTGCATGTTCAATGACTGTTTCCATATCATCGATGTTCGAATCTAGAGGAGGGAGTAATGTAAGGATTCTACGGAATATACCTTGAGTATATTCTAAGGCATATACTAGAACTAAATATGGATGCCACGTAGGACAAAAGGATTGGATCAAAGGTTCCTTAAAATAGCTTAGCTTCCTTGTATATAAGGAAGGGTTTGTTATCCTTGTATGGATCCTTAAGATTGAATACACGATGCTCTCTGGGAACATGGATTAAACCTTGCAAATGTTAGAATTGCAGGGTTTTTGTAGATTAAACCCTGAAAATCTATGTTACACGACACACCTCGCCATATACATTTTAGGGTTTTCTATGTGGCTTCCTATTCTGTCCGCTAGTGCAGTGCATTTGATCCCAATTTGTCTCATTTATCTCATGGTATCGGAGCTGGGATAGCGCTATGGAAGGAAATCCATCCATCTGCAAGTTTGATGGAGAAGGGTTTGAGGGATGACTTGGGCAGATGTTGTGAGGAGTCTTTGCAATATTGAGGCCATGTGGAGCGAGAGAGAGGAAATGCCACAGGCTATGTATGCTTTGCAGTTCCTGGTGATGCCAAGGTGGCAAAACCAAATGTAGCAGATGCCCAGAAAGGGCAAAATTCTAGGGCAGTAGCAAATGCCCAGAAGTCAAAGTTTTAGGGCATTTGGGTGTGCCAAGCCCAACTTGTCAAGAATCAATGCACTCGCTTCTTGGAGATGGGCCATTGGGCTCGAGATTGAACTACTTTGAAGCTTGTTGAGCGACTAGTTGCTCGATGGCGAAAGCCAATTTGGATTACATTGCTCCAAAGCCTGTCAAACAACTAGTTGCTACGATGGTGAAAGCCAATTTGGATTACATTGCTCCAAAGCCTGTCAAACAACTAGTTGCTACGACGGCGAAAGCCAATTTGCTTGAGAGCGATGGGATTGTTATAACAATTGAGGTTAACGAGGAGCTCTATAATGCAGAGGCAGTTGCAGCACTAAGTAGGTGGCTCCTAGGCTCTGGTTGTACTAATCTTATGGGCAATAAGAAGAATCTTTTTGAGTGTTACCAGCCAAACATTGAAAAACATAGTGTTCATTTAGGTGACAATACCACCATCTTGTGGAAGGCATCGGGCGATTTTAATGTTTGTCGCCAAGATATGCGATCAAAGTGCAGTGGTAGTTTTTTATGTAAAAGGAGTATCTTTGGTTGACTCTAGTGACTTTCACATGTTTGGTACACAGTTGCTTCGTGGGCAACGCATTGGGGACTTGTATGAGATTACTATTGCCGACCTAGTTCAAGCCTTTCAAACCATGAAGGCAGATTCTCGTGTGGAGCTCTGATACAAAAGACTTGGTCATGTGAATTACCAATTTCTTCATCTGATGAAATCACAAGACATTGTTACTGAATTGGATTTTTGACATATCCCATCTACGTTTTGTGAAATTTGTGTTTCATGCAAGCATCATCAACAAAATTTCTCATTGAGCAAGCATTGAGCAATTGGACTTTTGAACTTGGTTCATTATGATCTTTGTGGCCCCATGGACGTGCCAAGCCACAATGGTGCAAATATTTCATCACATTCATTAATGACTATAGTCGTTGGACATGCATTCACTTATTGATGCACAAGAGCGATGCAATTGCTGCGTTTCAAACATACAAGGCCTATTAAAATCTTCTTGGCCAAAAGATAAAAGCTCTTTGGATTGAATGAGCTTTGAGGCATTTGTTGCATATGACTGCAAGCTATGGTCTGCTACACCCCCAATAAAATAGTGTTGCGGAAAGGAAAATCGCACTCTTGTCAATGCTGCTCACTCTTTGTTAGCTGATGCACATCTTATCAAGACGTTTTGGCAAGAGGCCATAGCCACAACAATGCATGTTCAAAATCGCTTTGCTATGGCTGCTTTGGATGGAAAAACCCATGAGACATTTTAGACAAGTTCTACTCCTGATGTGTCCCACTTTCGAGTCTTTGGTTATGTAGCATACACGCATACCCTGATCAACTTCAAAAAAAGCTGGATCCCAAAAGTAAAAAATTCATCTTTGTGGGATATGCACAGAATGACGCCATTGGGAGAAAGCTTACAAGTTGTGGGATTTTGCATCTCGCAAGGCCCTTGTAAGTACGGACATCATGTTCAATGAAGATGCCTTTCCCATGTGCACAGAGGCTCTTCAAAATCCTTCTTTCATTGATGAGACTTGACTTGTTCCTTTGATCCCACTTATGGGAGATGGTCCACTCTGCCTCCACCTTTAAATCATATTCATGAGTTGCCACTAGAGATTCCACTAGGGAATCCTCCACTTTTGGACATGCTTGAACTGGCTGATGCTCCTCCAGTCAAGGATAGGTCTCTGACACCTTCACCACCTTGTCGACGTCGTGGCATGCCTGATCCAATGCCAATTCTTGATCACCCCGGGAACGTCGGCCTTCATTGAAAGTCCGAGAAAATGCTAAAGCAGATGCTATGGAGCTTGATGACTTTTGTAGTCTTGTTGATGTCGATATCCCCATGACTTATGATAAGACTGTCTCAGGACCTGAGGCTTCATCTTGAATGGAAGCCATTGCGAAGAAGTTGCTTCCATTCGGGTTAATTGTACATATGTTCAAGTGGATTCAATGCCACTGGGATGACGTGTTTTGGATCTAAAATGGATGGAAAGATGGTCAGGTGGTATGTTATAAGGCATGTTTTGTTGTTTCAATGGCCTTGACTACAGCGAAACATTCTCACCAATTATAAAAATGGCTAGCCTCTATACCCTTTTTGCACTTGCAACTGCTCGCAAATGGCAAGTCCACCACATGGATTTCAAGATGGCCTTCTTGAATGGGGATTTGCAAGAGGATATCTACATGCATATACCTCTTGGTTTTGAGGATGATGTTGCTCCTAGTGGCACTATATGACAATTGCAGAAAGTTTGTATGGCTTAAACAAAGCTCCCACATTTGGTATCAAAAATTTAATACTACCTTACATGCTCAAGGCTTTTCTTGTTGCCATGCTAATCACAATGTGTATGTGAAAGGTCATAAGAACATGCTCATTATGGCCCTTTATGTTGATGATTTGCTCATCATGGGTGATGACACTAGACGCTCTAAAAATTGCTCTTAGCCAACAATTCCAAATGAAGGACCTTGGCCAAGTCTCCTACTTTCTTGGCTTTGAGGTTACATGCGATCCCAAGTCTAGTAGCTACATGCTTAGCCAATGACATAAGGTTAAAGTCTTGCTATATCGGTTTGGTATGCGTGATTGCCACTTTGTCAAGACCCTGATGGTTGTTGGTGCCATCGACCTTACAGTTGAGCAGTCTAGTGAGCCTCTACCTACTAGGACTCCTATCAGCATCTCATCGGTTGCCTCATGTATTTGGCCCTAATGACTTGCCCCGACATCACATATGCAACTATTGCCTTGAGTTAGTACAACACCAACCACCATGCAGTGGCAAGTAGACAAGTGTATTGTTAGATACCTCCGGGGCATTATGGACTGTGGCATTGCTTATTCGAGAGATATAGATGCTAGCTTTGCCAACAACAAAGGCCATCGTTCGACTTCTGGCATTTGCCTTTCCTTCTCAAGAGGTGCCATCGCATGGGCCTCCAAGCGACAATATGTGGTGGCACTTTCTAGTGCAGAAGCTGAGTACATCGCACTCACTATTGGTAGTAAGGAAGTGGTATGGGCTCAGGGCTACTTGCTGAGATGGATGTGCACAAGCTGGCCCCACTCCTTGTGCAACAACTTGAGTAGTATTGCCATGTCCAAGAACCCCGTCCACCATGCTCATTCGAAGCACATTGAAATCCAATTTCACTACGTGCATGAGTTGGTTGATGGTGGCACCTTGGCAGTCCAACATCTCAGAACTTCAATGGCCCAATGGCTTGGTGAGAAGGTCAGCTGGCATGTTATATGTCCGTTGGTGAGAAGGTCAGTTGGCCCAACATCTCATAACATATAACATGCCAACTGACCTTCTCACCCCACACCATTTTCAACTCCTGTGCCATAGATTTGATTTAGTGAGTGTCTTTTTTGGGGTGGAGTGTTACACGAGACACCTTACCATATACATTTTAGGGTTTCTTGTGTGGCTTCCTATTCTGTCCGCTAGTGCATTGTGCTTGATCTTGATTTGTCTCATTTGTCTCAAGGATGAGGGTTTTTGGGGATTTGCATACCTAGACAAAGAGCTTCTTTTGTCCTATCTTGCGACTGCCTTCCGACCAGCTTCCTGGCCTTCTTTGCTGTCGCTGCTCCTCGTCCTCCATAGCTGTCCTGAAAATGCCTAAGAAAATGGCGCCAAAATCCTAGGGCTTTTGGTATTATAAGAAAAAATTAAGTTAAGAAAAACATACTAAACAACCACTTTAATAATTATAATTACTTTTTACTTTGATAAATTATGTTGACAAGTCTTATATGTAATAAGAAATAGTTTTGATTAATGCACTTCAATATGTATATACAATTAAGTGTTGTTATGTGTTTTCAAAAAAACTCTAAACAAATATAAACTTATTTTATATAAAATTCTGTTCGTAATTTATGTCCCAGCTAAATTGTTAATCGATTTTAATTAGTTTGAGTTATTAAATAAGATTAGGAACACCCCTACTGGGGATAGGTGAAGCTATAAAGATAAACTCACAACACCACTTAAGTAAACATGAATAGAGGGGTCTTCATCGCTTGTATTAAGTAGAGTAGTTAAATTACAATGTTTGAAGCCCCTGCAACTCGGAGGGGGTCCGACCTCACGCTTGTAACATGTCTCTCTCACTCACTCACACACAGACACACATGTGCGCATTCCCACATCTTTCATTTGGTCTAATTTCAAACCAGCAAATTAATGCAATATCCAATTTACAAATTAAAAACCAAATATCATTTTTGAACTCACTCACTAATGTTTTAATGTTTTAAAAATTCAATTTTAAAGAGTAACATTTTTACACCCTAATACATTTTATGACAGTGACACTGTGTTTTAAACTTCAAGGCGTTTTCTCAATTTTTAATTTATAAATTCTGTTTATTAATAAAAGTATATATTACTACCATGTATATACACAATATATTATTATATATATATATATATATATATATAAATCCAATCACCAAAGGTTTCAGATTACAAGTGACTAACGAAGGTGGTTGTGTTTGACTGAAGATTCAAAAGGTTCTACAAATAATTTGCTTCAACACAACGTGTTATTAATAAAACTATGAAGGTATTATGTAAAATAGTATGAATTTATGATCAAGTTAAGCAAATATAATGGTGTACATATATATAAATTTATATATTTATTAATATACCAAAACTTTCCAAAAAAATCTATATTATGAATGCACATGATATTTCCACAAATAAAGAGAACGGAATTATCCACGTAGCAATTACATCCAACAAACAAGGTCACTGTGTGCATCTTATAATTCATTGATATCAAATCACACGCATGCACAATGTCTTACTGGTATGACATACTCATACATATATGCAGAGTTAACATACATTTTCTTCGTGAAGGTTCATCTTTGTATAAATATTTTCGTAGGTATAAAAATGACTGATTAGGTTTTGTTTTGCTTATGATATACAGGATATATTATATAGTATTTAGATTGATGCTCCTGCATCTTGGAGAAGGCCACATTCAGAACTCAAAACAAGAAAACGGTATTAAGTCATTGCTTTGCTTACAAGTTACACACACACACACGTAAATACACACATGTAGTTTTAGCTAGGTAATTTCAAACATCCAAGCTAACAAAATTAACATTTTAATAATATACCCCTAGAAGTTTTATATTTACATATGTACCCTAAAACTTTAATTAAGACTTTATAAATTTTAAAATTAAAAATTAAAAAACATTTTTAAAAATTAATAAAAATTTATAATTAATTTGTATTTTATTATATTTAGTCCAAAAATATAACCTATTAAACATATATATCACAATATAATATAATTATTTTTAAAAATATTTCATTTTTACTATAACATTTTTTGACATTTTAATACTTAATAAACTTCAATTATTTCATTTGCAATATATTATAAATTGAAAATATATTTTTAATTAATATTATTATTTTAAAAATTAAAATATTACGATTGAATTTTTTTAAGGGTATATATATATATAAATTTAATTTTTTTTAAAAAGTATATATGTAAGTATAAAACTTCCAAGGGTATATATATGTAATATGATAAATTTGAAGCGTATAAATGTAATTTTCCCTTAAAAGAGAACAATTTCAATTTCAATTTGAATATATTTGAAAGTTTTCATCAAAATTAAAATTTTTATTTATTGAAGCTTCGTTGCGGCAATCTGGCAATACACAGTTTGGAAAAGTTTTTAAAAGAAAAAAGTTTAGAAAACTTTATTATTAAAACTATTTGCTTTATCATCATTAGTGTTTGCTCTAATCAAATGTAACTAATTCAAGGTTTCAATTCGGCAAATACACAGTTTAAAACCTTGAAATTTAGGTTTTCCTTCCCGCCATGTTACTGTTTGGTTGTTAATCGGCAAAACCATCTGTTTTAACTACGCCTCGTTTTCAAGCCCCGTGTTTTATATAGAAACAGTGTATCTTCGAGCAGTGTTTGGTGATTTGGCAAGTACAAAGTTTTAGAATGTGTTGTGGTGCATATAATTAATTCCTGACTGGTGGTGATTTGGCGGATACACAGTTTAAAACATGTGATATAGCGGGAAAAAATGCTTGACTATTACATACAAATAAACCACTTGTCTTGTTACAAAAAGGAGTGGTGATTTGGCAAGTACACAGTTTTAAAATGTGTTTATGGCGGGAAAAGTGCTTGACTATTACATATGTAAAATACGTGCTAAGGTGATTGAATTCTCATTTGCTTGGGAATTGCAAGCCCCCCTGATTTACATAGAAACCACTGTGTCCTATTTTTTCATGGTGATTTGGCGAGTACACAGTTTTAAAATATGTTGTGGCGCAAAAAATTGCAGGACTATTACATATATAAAATACACGCGAAACTGAGAAAGCTCACACATTTGCTTCAGAAATACAGCTTTTAATCATCATTCGTGACATTATACATTATAGTAATAAGAAAGCCTCAAGCGGCTAGGGTTTTACGACCACATTCTCTTAAAGAAGCAGCGAGGGCTGTGCTAACCCACCTTGGTTGAGCGATCTAATCAGTAAGTTTAGTGCCGATTTGTGTTTCATCATCCCAATTTCTGTTTCTTATATATTTTTTGCTGCAATTTGATTGCAATCTCAGTGTAGGACATGGATGGCAAGAGATCGAAATCACCGGGGATAACACGCGAAAATCCGAGTCCGCTGCGAAAAAGGGTACATTCTGATCTCTCTCTCTCTTCTCTCTCTCCACACACACACACAGTATCATCATATGTTAACATTGATTTACTGAAATACAATCCTTGATTTTGTGGCTTCTGATGCAGCGCGACAGGTAGTTAGAGGATGAATAGCTCAAGTTGAAGGTAATGGAGTTATATAATGGATATATACACATTTTATAATACATGTTCGAACAATCATCCATGGATCATATATACATATTATAATTTTTTTAATTAATCTTCAACTAAGCGCTGCTTGTTATATAAACTACAAACACCTGAGTTTAGATTGTTAACAGGAACTGATGGAAGACTTTGAAAAAGAGCATAGTGTGCCACTGCCACAGCCACGTCCCGAGGAAGAACGCAATGTAGAGAAGCTCAATGATCATGGTATGGAGAACCTAGCCATTGGTCCACGTGTTTTATTCAAAGGAGATGAGGTAAACTGCGTGCACACGCGCATGCGTGTGTGTTTATATATATTTTTCCTGTCTGTCCATGTCTATGTTTGTGTAAAACATATGCATAATATTTAACATTATCTGGCTTAATTATATATATATGCAGTGTTAGAAGCTTCTTATTTATAAGTTATACTGTCTTGATTACATGTGTGTATTAATGTATATGTGTGTATATATCAGAGAGAGAATGCGCTAAACCGTAAGCTTATGCCTGACGAGGAGTTGGACAGGCGGTTCAAAATGAAAAATTCGGTAAGTATCACATATGTTATAGCATTATCTTTTATTCTTGTATTTGCTTAGTGACAAAGTTCCGACCTTCTGGAACTCCCAAGCTTGTAGGCATCAAACTTTCATGCTGAACCTGCCTGAAATCCACAAAAGTCCATCCATTAATATGTCATAACAACTGTATTTCTATGTGTTAACTTATATATACAGGCACACACATGCAGAGTGTTGTAAGTAAGCAAGTCTAATGCATATATATTTATGATATTACATCACGTTCTTTCATGTGCGAGAAAAGTTTGGCAAACAATACCTGTGCTTCGTATACTTGGCCAAGAAAAACCACCTCTGTAAGTCATTTAAACTAATTAGACTACATGTACTGTGTGCATGTGTGTGTGTTTACTTGGGTATAAACGTATATATGTATGTACTTACAAATATGATATATATATGTGTATGTGCATATATAATTAAGTGCATCATTGTTTGCTTATTTGACATTCATATACACTGTACACATATGTTTAATATATATGTATGTACATGAAGAACTTCAGCAATTGAGGGACAAAAATAGAAAGAATAGATATATGTTTCACTCTCTAAAGCTCGCCGACACAGAGGCATTTTACAAATGCTACTTCAGAGATTGCCAAATAACCGGAGTTTACAACTTACCGAACCAAAGAATGGAAAGACGAATTGTGAATGAATTCAAATTCAAATTCAAAGGTCAATCACACATAAAGTTAATACATAGTATAATATTTACATAAAGTTAATACATATAAAATACAGTATAATATTTACAGGAAATATACATATAAACCACAGTATATCATTTGCAGGAAACGGTGAGTTATCAAGAAATGCATGTTGGTAACATTGCATATGAATTTTACACAACGAACATTGAGGTAAATTATATAATATATTTTTTATATTCGTATTTATAATGTACTAAATGTTCTTAAATAGGATTTTAATCTTTTAACGAAGCGTAATGAAGCGGATACTAAAGTCAGATTCGTATGTCAGCAATACACTACGTGGGGATCCTCGATATCTTTAAAAGGGAGAAGAGGTCATAACTAGGTAGATCTTTACAATATATGGGAGTTTGAAGGTGTGTGCGTGTGTCCATGTGTGTATTGAATTTTACCATATGTCTCCTTTTACAAGTGTGTGTAAAGAATGTGTCATTAATCAGCTTAATAATACACACACACCCACACACACACATATAATGTTATATATTTTAGCATTAAACAATATCTTTTCATGTGTGTGGTATTATTAAGCTGATTAATGACTCAAGACCAATTTGCTTGTATTTTATGAATGTGTACATTTTATTTTGCAGAGTACGATCCGTACTTGAGATTTTACTCATTCCTAAAACAAGCTATACATGAATGCAATCCCTTCTACATGTAGGTGACAGTTAATATTCAAACATATTAATAATTAAGTCGTAAATTTCATTATCGGTTCTAATAAGGTATAATTCAGATGAAAAAGGAGATAAACAATTCAGTTCCGGTTTATTCTGCATCGGCAAACGAATCTCCAGTAACAGCACATGCTTCAGAAGATGAGGTAAATAGCTTTTAAATAGCTTTTACACACACAAAGTTACGTAGATAAGTATACGAGTGTATATGTGGGTGTGGATACCTACTATATTGTATTTATTTGCGGAGACCATCACAAACGGCAAAAATATGTTTAATGGGCAATGCAGCAGGAATGTGCATGCATAGCCTAAGTGAGTCTTTCAAGGTTCATCATATATATATATATATATGTATGTATGTATGTATGCATGCGTGAGAGATTGAGTATTATAATATGGTGTTTGATAATGGCCATTATGTACTTGGTAAAGTGCATATCATTAGTTTATCAAATGTGTGTGTGTGACAAGAAATCCCTCCTCATACTTAGATAATGATCTCGACATTATACACACACATGCGTAGCAAAGTGGCATATACAGGAGTTTTAAAGTTTACAGTAAACAAACTTGGTTACGATTAATTGTTCTGTAGATTTCTTTAACCGGGATGTTAAGTGCATCCAACCATTAGATGCCGTTAATCATAGGCAAGACAAACGGAAGAGTATATTGTACTAGGAATTTTCGATATCCAATGATAAGTCACTACTTTGCTTAGAAGTCACACACACACACACACACATGTAGTTTTAGCCACATTTTTGTTTGGTCGTGCAACAATTATGTACAAATTTGTGTGTGTGTGTGTGTACAAGTTTTTGTTTGTTATGCAATATATGAAGAGCGTCAGATCTAAAAGAGAAAACACCAGCAAATACGTAAAGTTTGTACATGAGATTTCCTTCAAAATGCAGCTTGCCAGTTGCTAGGAAGAACTGTTCATAGTGTTCATCACAAATATCGTATAATGTCCAATATATGTGTGTGTGTGTGTGTGTGTGTCTTAAGTTGACATACGACGGGTTCATATTTAAGTTCATATAGTGTGTATAATATAAATAAAAAAAGTTATACATTACTTAAATTTAAAATAAACAAAATGATGTTTTAATCTTAAGTTTAAAATGAACAAATGATAATTTAATCTTAAGTTTAAAATGAACAAAATGATATTTTGCGTGTGTATGTGGTAGATAAAACAATAAACAAAGTATTTATCGCGAATCTTGCTTGGTCCATTTGGTAAGTTGTTGTGTGTGTGTGTGTGTGTGTGTGTGAACAATGGCAAATAATCGAAGAAAGAGGTGCAGCCCAGCAGTTTGTGGAGAAGTTGTCAATCCAATATGTGTTTGAATATTATGAACTGTTTAGATTGAAGCTCCTGAAACTCGGAGAGGGTCACATTCGGAAATCTCTCTCTCTCTCTCTCTCACACACACACACAGTGTCCAAGCATAATATCATATTAATATACATAAAATATACAATAAGAAATGTTTAAATCAATAAAGAGGCGTACCATTTGTCTGTATAACGTGTGTGCATAATAATAAGAAGAAGAATGTTTAGAATTTTTATAAACAAAATGATAATTAAATAATATTTAATTTACTGTTCATTTATTAAATTATTAATTTAATTTTAATATTTGAAGAAATTTCTCGTTAGGGTTTATGTTTGCATGATCTTGAACCCAGGCGCAGGAATTCTTTGCGAGGAGCGGCGATGTCTTCACTCCCGGAGGAGATATGGGTAAGAATTTTCATGTTGCTAGATGTATGGAGCGCGATCTACTGCGCTTTCGGTATCCAAGGCATGGAGGAAATGGATCCTCGGCTCTCCGTATTTCAGGGAGCAGCGGTGCCGGAAACACGGGCGGGACAAGGGCTTGGTGTTGCTCAGCTTCTCGGTGGAGGGGTTCTGCGTGCCACCCAAGAACACGAGAGGCTCGCATCTGACCTCGGCAGCCCTGTCTGGGTGCATGTGAGATGGTTTCCTCTTCGAACGGTCTCTTGCCGGGGGAACCCGCTCACGGGGGAGTGGGTGAGAATACCACGACCACCAAAGGAGGTAAGAGAGATTATCCCATTTGAGACGACGTTCGACTGGGATTTCAACTTGAAAGCGGAGTTTCCGGTGAGTTTAAGTTCTCCGCTTCCCAGTGTTACAAGGGCGTGTTGCTTATATACGACTCACGAACGAAGGCGTGGACTAGGGGTGTCAAGTCACCGTTTTTAAACGAAGCCTGTGACCTCTATGACTTAGACAAAGGATCATGGGCTATGTATGAGCTTCCTAAGGGTTGCAAAGAGTTTGACAAGTATGCATATCTAGGGGGGCCGTATGTAGGGGGTGTTCTCATAGTAGATCAGCTGGCTAATTTCTGTGGGGTGTGGAAAGTTGTTAAGGGGCAACATGCTAGAGAAGTTAGTGGTGTGAATGCTGCCTGGGGCATGCCTTGCCCAGACGAAGATCAATCTCTAATCACAACTGCCATGGAGAAGGCGAGCTCTACTGTACTGCAGGAGCAGGACATGAAAGCAAGTGCCCGTGGGCACCTGCCATATATGACTTGAGCTCGGATAACTGGGTTTGCCTGGAGACGTTAGGTGTTGGCGGGAATCTTGAAGTGTATTGTTCCCGTGCGCTTGCTTACCATGCCTCATTGATCATGCCAGCGGGCTTAGCTAAGGAGAAGAAGAGAAACCGTCTCGATTCTGATCAGGTTACCAGGTCAAAAAGGATTCGATCTTCCATTCCTGAAGATTCAGGAA
>PUQB01000100.1:29052-242134 GCA_003024785.1 Selaginella tamariscina
GGCCTGAAGTTCAGGGACGTAGAGCACATCCTTGATCTGCACCTGGTGTCCACTCAGCAAGGTAAGACGAATCGTCCCAGATCCTAGTATAGGAAGAGGGCGTCCATCTCCCACTAGGACATGTTGACTAGGTGAAGTTGCTTCGAAGATCACGTACCAGTTGCGGGTGTTTGTAATGTTGTGTGTTGCTGCTGAGTCCACATAGAAGGTGTGGGGGTTCTTCACCACCACAAATGTATGGACCATGTACATTGCTACATCACCAACGAGTAGAGCCTTGCCACGCTCATCATCAGGGCCAGGTTTGAGTTCCGGGTGTTTAACCCAGCACTTTGTTTCCTCATGACCTTTCTTCTTGCAGTGAGAACACTTCACCTTAGGCTTGAATTTTCGCCTTGGTGAGCTAGATGAGCTGGTGTCCTCATTCTGTTTCCCCTTGCGCACTGCCGTGAAGAGGGCGGTGCTTGGCTGATGCTCCGTGTTCTTTCGCCGGGTATCAAGGTCTTGCAATGCCGCTTGGACCTCAGCCAACTTGAGTGGAGTAGTTTGGCAACCTAGGGTGGAGACGAGTGAGTCGTACGAGGGGGGAAGTGAGCACAGGATGTACTCGCACTCCTCAGCCTCGTCCATAGTAGCTCCCACTCCTTGGAGGGCATCCAATATGGCTCTTACCTTGCCGACATGATCAAGGAGAGAGTCTCCCTCAGTCATAACGGTGTTGAACAGCTTTCGCTTGAGATAAATGCGGTTGCTTGCTCGTGGAGCCTCGTACGTTGCCTTGAGGGATATCCAGACTTCGGCAGCACTTTTACAGCGCACCACTGTCCGGAACTCGCGTTGCTCGAGGGCTTTGAATAATTTACCCTTGGCTTTGCGGTCCTTCTTCTCCCATGCGGCTACGTCGATAGCAGGAGTTGTGGGCTTGGCTTCAATGCCAGACACGATCTCCCAAAGCTCCAAGTCTTCGAGGTAGAGTTCCATCTTCACCCGCCAAAGGTAAAACTCTTGACCGGTGAATTTGGGTGGTGGCGCATCCATGACAACAATCTGCTGCACTGCCGCCATTTGCCCAGTGTCCTTTGGAAGGAGAGCTTGAGACTCTGCCATCACTCTAGCTCCGATACCATGTTACAGAACACTTTTTATTCATCTCATCACCGACTTAAAAACTAAGCCCCTTCTTCTACCCAGTCTCAGTCCCCAATTAGAATGTGGAGAGATCATCTATCTCCTCTCCTGCAGACGTGGTGGAGCCACGTGGAAGAGCCATGTTAGAGGGAGTCCACGATGTCCCTCCAACATCATGGGCTATGTATGAGCTTCCTAAGGGTTGCAAAGAGTTTGACAAGTATGCATATCTAGGGGGGCCTTGCGTGTGGGAGCACGAGGGGGAGACTTATGTAGGGGTGTTCTCATAGTAGATCAGCTGGCTAATTTCTGTGGGGTGTGGAAAGTTGTTAAGGGGCAACATGCTAGAGAAGTTAGTGGTGTGAATGCTGCCTGGGGCATGCCTTGCCCAGATGAAGATCAATCTCTAATCACAACTGCCATGGAGAAGGCGAGCTCTACTGTACTGCAGGAGCAGGACATGAAAGCAAGTGCCCGTGGGCACCTGCCATATATGACTTGAGCTCGGATAACTGGGTTTGCCTGGAGACGTTAGGTGTTGGCGGGAATCTTGAAGTGTATTGTTCCCGTGCGCTTGCTTACCATGCCTCATTGATCATGCCAGCGGGCTTAGCTAAGGAGAAGAAGAGAAACCGTCTCGATTCTGATCAGGTTACCAGGTCAAAAAGGATTCGATCTTCCATTCCTGAAGATTCAGGAACCAAGATTATATATAACATTGCTTGATAACTACTCTAAGCAATGATTTTTCAGTTTATATATAGAAATTACTCGTCTATTTTCTGTATAGATTGTTATATGCCTTGTAGGTGCTAATAATATATATATATATATATATATTTCCAAAGTGCTGGTTTCAGTCATAAAATATGAAATAAGACATTTAAAAATTATAAATTAGAAATACATGAAACTAGTCATGATGCACAAACAAATGAAAGATGTGGGAGAATTGTGTGTGTGTGGTGTGGTGTGTGTGTGTGAGAGAGAGAGAGAGAGGACAAGCGTATTAATTCATTATTATTTACTGTTAATATAAAAACCATTAGTAAATATTTGTTTATCAGGAAAAAAAAGACTTTGTTAAAATGGAATGTTTTTTGGAAAATTAAACTCCTCATCAAATATATATATTTATTAAATTAAAGAAAAATTAATATGTATATATTATATATAATATAACTCTTCAAAGATAGCTTACAACGATTATGAAACAATATAAATTTAAGATATTACAGATTATATATTATGATATATATATATTTGTATATGATTTTTTTTTCTATTTTAATAAAAATGTGATTAAAAGCAATATACAACAGTTTATTTATACTACATTTATTTTTTTTATAAAGGTTGTTTATTATTTATAAACATTTGTAAATTGTTTATTACACATCGGTAATATTAATTTTAAAAGTGTTGGTAATATAAATATAATTTTAAAAGCTGTTTATTATTTATAAACATTAACGTTTTTAAACTACTATTCATGATACTTTGACATCAGAAAATGTCTGGATATTACAAAATCCAGCATTTAATATTTTGTTAGTTTTAAAATAATATAGATGTTTCCAGTATTAAGTATTATCTTTTTATATTTATACATATTTTATGGGACTACGGTTTCATATTAATTAATAAATAAAATAATACAAGTTATTTCTCTCTTAATATCTTGATTTGTCTTTTTCTTTTTATAAATAAATAAGTATCTACCGTATCTACGAAAACTATATAGTACGGTCATTATACATATGGCATGAAATTGTATGTGTCGTACGTATATATTTGTAGCTATATAATGATGAAAGAGGCAGATATTGTAGCTAATGCTCCCATGGTTCTGAAAGGCATCTGACCTTTAATAAGGAGATTTATGGTTCGAATCCCATTAGGTGTAGTTTTAGAAACATGATACTTGGTTTAATACATGAAAATGTATTTATAGATTACGTACAATATAGATTCTAGCCCACACATTCAGCTTCCATCGCATACAAATTATATTAGTTCCTAGTCACGTCTTACGTTTGTTCTTTTTTCCATCACACACACACACACACACACACACACACACAATAAATACATATATACATATAATTTCTGCATGTAGCAAAATTCCTAACGAGTTTGAAACAAAAACATTCAAATTACTAACTTAGCTAGTTAATTTTAATTAAGCTCATCCCTTCTCTACCTATCACTTTATGATTTAGTAATGTTTTAAAATATTTCATTTATAGAATATTTAAGTGATTATATATATTGTAAATTTAAATATTATTATTATTATTATTCGATGTTATTTGATAAAGTATCATCAAATATAAAATATATACTCAACTGCCCATATATGTAAATATACATATATATTATAGTTTGCATGAATATATTTTAAATTTGATATTGTATATTCTTCATAACAATAGTTTAAAACATTTATATACATGATTTTAACATATTATAAACCATTATTAAATATTAATAGTTTAATATATATTTATATCTCTAAAATAATCTCATATTTATTTATAAAATAATCACATATAAATATAATATGATTATTGAATGAAACAGTCTATTTAATAAATGACAAAATGTAATTATCAATTTACTTTTAAAAATATTGATGGTAAAGTATTACAAAACTTAGTTTAATTAATGTAGTTTGTCAAACTTTGCAGTCACCAGACTTATATTTAAGATATTCTGTTCTCTGTAAATTCTTGTTATAATTTATTTCCAAATCTTTTACAAGTGATAGTTTCGTTTTACCATTTATTAAGTAGACTGCTTTTAATATTTAACTAGATTAATACCTAAATAAATAAAATGGGATTATTTTGAAAATATATATTATTACATTATTTATATTAGTAGTATATTAACATTAATATTTCATTATTAATAGTTTATATATTCACATATAGTTTCAAATAGTTTATATAGTGTCATGGTAAAATAACCACATAATAATAATAATAAGGCTTACCATTATATATCTTTATTTTTCGAGAATGTTCGATTGAATGATTAATTTTAATAATTATAAAAAATGGTACTTGTACTGTACAAGTACGGATATGGACTGTAGTAAGAAGTCCCTTATCACCACACAGACACCTGCACGCACGCCCCACACACACACACACGTTGAATTATTCACATAGAACGAGGGAGAGATTAAACGCACCTTTTAAGGCAATCTATATAAAAAACGCAAATTTTATGTTTAAACTTTAAATATATTAAGAAACAGGTTGTAGGTTGATCATGTCCGAACCATATATATATGTGTGTGTGTGTGTGTGTAGAGTTCATATAGGTTGTATAGTATAATAGTAAGTAGTTTATAAATTCTTTTATTAAAGACGAATCCTCCTCAAAGAAATAAAATCGTTTAGATTACTTAAATTTAAATGATATTTTAATCTTTTTATATCTTTGTATGCATATGTTTTATTGTCTTTCGAAAAATAATAAAAACATTGTAATTCAATAATTTATGTATTAATATATATATTACCTTTCTCATGAACAAAATCTGAATAAAGCTGCCTACGTTTCCATCTGGCACGAAGGCACTTTCAGATTTTGTTCATGAGAAAGGTAATATTGATATATTAATACTTATTATAAATACATAAAAAGCTTCATTTTTACATATACATGTGTGTTGCAGTTATGATTATTTACATTTCTCTGCTTTATTAAAGTATTTTACATGTGAATCACACCTCGGTCCGTTGCAGTTTAACTTCCGTATTAAACTTTTTTTTTTCCCCTTTTAAGGTTAATATTTAAGTCGTGTTTATATAGATTCAAAATGAACCATACAATCATTAAACATGAACCATTTGAATCACTATTTGCATTACAATAAATTCAAAGTAAATAATCTAAAGTGCATCCTAGCTGTAAATATTCTCAAGTTTTCATAATAAATTATTATTTAACCAAACATGGATAGACACTAACGAATTTAAATGTGAAATAAAACTAATATATATAATATCTAAACAAATAATAGGAAAAACATAAGGATGTGTACACTTCTCATGTGCAGATATCAGATTAATAAAATAGCTGATTTGTATATATTTTAGTATATACTAGGTATATGTGCTATAGAATATTCATAGAATCTTATAAACTTATGAATCCAATTTGAAACTGCATCGGAGAGTGATATTCGACTATAATATAATGTTCTCTTCAATTGGGAAAAATAGACACATAATTCGTAATATAAGCTGAATTAAGGGAGGTGATTCATGGATTCTTGCCAAAAGCGTTTGGCTGAGCTCGGATACATGCAACAACTTAAATGCTCTCGTAAGTTTAATCCATTTGAGTCGTCAAAGTGATCGTTTATGTCCAGTGATATATGCCTTAGTAAAAAAATGCTACGGATTAATAATTAAATTAAATTAATAAATTAATAATTAAATTAGTATTTTTCGACTACGGATTTAATCACTGTTTATGTCTAAAAGATCACTTTGTTAATCAAATGACGATTGCATTTAAAACTTACACAAATTTCTGTATACAATGAAACATGAACACTAGTTGCTCAAGAGAATTATTTGTATAATTTGTAACATAACAACAATGGTTTAAAGGTTAAGAATATTTTTTTAATATTATTTTTATAATTTTATTAGTATAGAATAATTTTTGACATCTATTATATGTTGGAAAGTCCGCGTTAATATTAGATCAAGTTGTTGTCTTTGTCACAAAATGATTTAAACACGATAAATATACATTTTTTTGAAATGGTTATTTAAAGATTACTTAATAGTTAATTAATAATTAACACTTAAATACAAATTAATTAAATAATTAATGCTTAATTATTAGCTACAGTATTGGTAATGAATCTCAATTGTAATGTTTTGAAATAAGATATTTATTGATTAATACTATTATAATGCATTTGATACACACATAAGAATAATAAGAACCGTATATATTATGCCCATATCTACAGCAAATATAAACGTGCAATGTGTGTTAGGGAGCATCGCAATGGCTGTTAATTATGACGGTATAATAACTATTATGCACACACATTTGTACACGTGATACACCATATTCATGGTTATTACAATTATATAAGCGTGTTCTTTAAGGATTGCGCGCGCGCGTTTGCACAGACATGTGTGTCTCCCGTTGAAACTCTTAAGGGCAGATGGCTGCATATCCAAGTTTAATCGAGGCTCAAAGATGAAGTAAGTATATCACACAATATGTAAAATATATTATGAATCAAAAAATTAAAAAAAATTCACATAGCATCTTAATGCACCTCATGTCAACTTGCATACCATTCATGATTAAAATCTTAGGGGGGCCGGCTGGCTCGGTCAGTCGGTCGGGCTAATAGAGGTGCGCGGGCCGCCTCTTTCTACGGGGTAGCGCAATAGCCTTTTCAGAAATAGTCGGTTGCGCAATCGCCACCGCCCCGGGGGGTAAGCTTCATCATCATCATTCAAGTCTTTGGTCCTTTGGCGCTTGACTCCAGGAGTACATTCCTCTTCACTTGCAAACTGCACATTCATTCTCTTCTTGAACAAAGTTTTCCACTCTAAATACCCGCTCGGTAACTTAAGTATTGTTTCGGGATGCAGAGCTTTTAAATCCATGAAGTTAACTATGCTGAGGTTATCTGGATCCGGATGAACGAGTATCCTCTTTAAGTTCGGCATCTCATTAAGTTGTGCAGACGTGAGTAGCAACTACACATTATTTAGTAATAATTAACGTCACATATCTAAAAAATAAATATAAGAATTACCTGATTATGGAACTCAAGTACCCTGCAGGTGTTCTTCATACTACCCGGTGACAAGAAAATGTCTTTCATAGGCCGTTCTTTATTATTGATTGTCATCATATGTAACTTAAGGTGGCCAACACTTACGCTTGAGAACTTCTTCAAGACTGCTAGGAATTCTTTAATACACCACTCCCCTTGGAAACTTAAAACATCAACGCTTTCGAGTCCACGGAAAATTAGGTTCGCAGCCACGTTGCTACAACAGTGAGGTTCTTCATATGAGACGGAATCTGCCACTTAAAGAGGTCCTTGCTCCTTCCAGTACCAGCTTGTTTAGATTTGGAAGGTGCAATACTAATTTCTGTTTATAGATACGCCTTCAAATACAAACTCTTCTAGGCTTGAAGATTCCAGATTGAGAATGTAAAAACGCAAAGCAGCAGCTTGAGACGTTTGAGGTTTACACATGATGAGGAAATACAGGATTAGGACATACAAGTCGTGTGAGCTCGCAAGTAATCAATCTAGCAGTAATATAAGGGAATAGAAAAGCATGTGATCTTATATGGGAACCAGTGACTGCCAAGCGCAGGTGCTCAAGCTTCCTACACTCTCTTAATGACACAAATATTCCAATGAAATCGTCCGACGGCGATGTCACTGTAATGTCTAGCTTCTCAACATTGTTGTGGACTAACCAGATCCAATGTGCAGCTGATCTAATTTGATGTTTCTCTATGTGAATGTGTAGTTTTTTGATCATGGGCCTCCCATTTTCATCTCGAGGAGCATGTAACAAGCTCATGTACACACCTTCCTCAGTCATGCTTTTAGTAACCCATAACCAAGTTGCAGTTCTACATACCTATATAGATATACATACATTATTTAACACACACACACGCACACACACATACACACACCCTCCTCCAAGTCTTGGATACACGCCGGCAGTGCCTTAAATCTCCAACCTTTTCTAGAATTGCAAATAAGAGTATATCCGGAAGCTGATCCATGTCTTAGGTCCTAACTGTAATTGCCAGATATATATAGTCGATTTATCCTAGTTCCTTGACATTCCATGTCAATGAATCGATCCATATCCCGTTTAGTACTAGGGTTAAGTATAAATTATAAGGTGTAGAATGCGAATTATGTACAGTTGGTACAATGTAAGTTAGAATCGAAATTTCAAATTTGAAAGTGGGAAGTACGTAGTAAGAATATTCACTTCCTATAGCTTGAGTTGTTCGTGTTCGTATCGTTGTGTGTGTGTGTGTGTGTGTGTTTTCACTACAGAAGGAAGATATATAGATATATAGGGAAAATATATTTAAAATTTTAAATTTTTACCCTTATTAAAGAAAATTTATATTTATATTTATTAACATTTAAAATTTTAAAAATAAAAATAATTAAATATAAAAACATTATATGATATTTCTAACAACGTTTAATATAAAGTTTTGTTGAAGCTAATCCAAATATTAGTCGCTTTATTTAAAATTTAGTGAAATGTTCTTGTTATTATTTTATTTATGTATGTTGGAAATTAAAATAAAACACGATGATATTAGAAAGTTGAACTATTGTATATATACATACAATTTAAAAATATACTAAATAAAAAAAAATGTTAGTAAATGCCGTAATCTTGCAAATAACTATATTTATATATTATGATATATATGTTTAATTGATTGTGATTTAGAGTTAAAACATGAATTATAAAATTTTATGTATTTTCAAAATTATTCTAAAAAAGTTTAAATTTAAATTTCAGGAATAAAAATATAATTTTTAAACCTTCAGAAGCATATATGTGAATAAAAAAGATTTCAAAAAGTATATATGTAATTTTCCTTAATATATATGGATTATGGATTTGGTGAATACTAGCATTCGTGAAATATGAATCTGAACGTGCATGATATAGTTTAAATATTAATAAAATATGTACTGATTAGTATTCTCGGGTACAGCATTTTGATATAATAATATCTTTATATATTTTTTAAATAATATTATTTAAGTATTATAAATATACTCGTTGTTGCTTAAGTAAAGAGAGATATGTCACTTATACACTCATGCATAGATATACATGTGTTGTAATTCTGTAGCACAATTCGAATTTAATTTAGCCAAGTGTTATCACATTTCTAAATCAATAATATAATAGCTGATAAGTTAATATTTAAGTCTTCTTTTATAAGATAATGCTGGAATGTTATATATATACAAACTTAGTTTCGTATGTAACATTTGAAATTAAAATTAATATTTATATATATAATTCATTTGTGAACTTATGCACGTTTGTCACTATTTGTCACTTAAAACAGCTGATTATGTTTTAAATGACAAGAGAAACATGTACTAACATATAATCACACATACATATACATATACAACAAAGAGAAATACATGTATATGCATATTGATAATGACGATTTAGTTTTGTTCATATAAAGTAATTCTTATATTTATTTAAGTAATTTATAAAAAAATGATTAAAAAAACTAATACTTTTAATATTATAGTTTCTGTTTATAATAGTTCTGCACATTATATTGATATTAAGAATTTAAACGGTGAAAAATTTACTCACACGTAACATATAATTTAAATAAACATACATCGAAGTGTAAGACTGAAATAAATTACACACATATTCAAAATTTTAAGACTAAGATATAAAGTTATCACAAAGCTTAAAATTAAAAATTAAATTATCCAATATAATTATATTCTTAATAATATATTACATTGTCGATGTTGAAGCTCATTATTAGAATACTTAATTTTTTTTATCTCATTAATTTTTGAGATTATCAAACCATTCACTTGTACATATTGTTACCTCCAGTCTTTATACTACACCAGTCGAATATTCTTCATTTTTTTTACAAAAATAAAATATAAGTATTGTAATCTAAAAAGAAATAAATTTATTTCATTATATCCTAACATTTTTATATCTTAATAAAATTTAAGATTGAAATAAAATCTAAATCATTATATATCTTTAAATATATTGCATTATCCCTTCTTTATAAAAACTAGGTTTCTGATTTTAAAATCTTGATAAGAACTCATATTTAAAATAATAAATAAGAGATTGTCAATATTATATAAAAAGGTTATAACAAATTAAAACAAAAAATGTGAAATAAATTAAGTTGGTTTGTATATAATAATATATTCTTTAATGATTTTTTAAAAATATTTTTTACAAAAGAAGCGGAAGTATTACAAAATTAAAACTTAATAAAAGTGTTGTTATTAATATAATGCAGCTTTTTTACTTCAATAACAAAAATTATGCTTAATGATGTGTCGTATAAATATAAGTGGGTATACTAAATGAATTGATATTTTTAAATTTATTTTTTTTATAATAATAAGTTAAATAATACAATAATTAAATATATATCTACATATCTAAAATATTATCTTCAATTTATTTATTTATTTTATATTATCAGTTTTAATTAACCCCCTCCTAACTAAGTTAGGTTTCCCACTTATTTTTAAAATAATAAACAAACTGAAATATTACAAATTAAAACATAACTAAAAGTTATTATTAATATGTGTATAAATGTGTGTATATATAAAATGAAGTAACATTATTTCAATCTTAACTCTTTTACAATATTAAGCAACAATTTAAATCTTCAAAATCTATATATTCAAATTTAAATTTATTATTTCCAAATCTCATTTATATCACTTATTAAACTTTAATTTTAATTAGATAAATATTATTAAATTTTAAGATAACAACAACATTATCATTTTATTATTTATAAATTTAATAAGTTTGTTATTTGATATTAATATTATGTTAAAGTTTCATAAAATAAGAATATTAAATTGAAGTTTCAAATGATAAATGTATAAATTAATTCTCTTATGATCTTTGACACTAGGAAAGATATATTTAATGTATAAATTCATAACATTATATTAAAATTTTTAAAATATATAAAAATATATAAAAATAGATTTAAAGAATACTTAGGTTTTTGATTTTATAAATTTGAATCCAATTAAATGTGGTTAAATAATAATAACTTGATTATTATATTATGCATGTGATTGTGTGGAATAATATTAAATATATGTTGTGATATATATATATATATATATATTATAAATTTACTTTCTTTTAAAACATCTTATGTGTTATGTAATATTTGAAAACTTTTTAAACAACACGAATTAAGTAAATAATTATTATTATAGTTAAAGTTATAAAAAGGATTAATGTTTTTTTAATATAATATATATCGTTTTTTAGTTATGAAATGATTATGCATGGAACATAAAAATATATTTTAAACAAAAGACACATCCAGCAACACAACAAGTTTTTAAAATTATAATAATGTAGTAAGAAAAGGACATTCATAAAAAGAAATTTTATATGCAAATAAAGATTTGCTAATGCACTTAAATTATAAGTAAATTATATTAATTTATAGTGTGATATGGATTGATTTTGAGATACATGTTTATAATATTAATAATAAGTTCACTATTTATAAACAACTTAATTGTGTACATATTTTTATAAGTTTATAAATTATTTTGATCATGTGTATTACTAATAAAATACTTATATTTTATAAATAAAATAAAGAATTAAAATTCAAATATACCATTTATTTAATATGCACAAATATATCCATGCACAAACACACTACTTATATAAATAATATAATATCATTCTTTTATTTAAATAAGACTTGAGTATATTATATAAAAGTATAGTAAATTTTAATTATATGCACTAGCATATATGTTAAACATATATGATATTTTATTTTGGCCCTGAATTTTATTTTAATTAATAAAAACTCATACACTTAAGTTTAAAGCATTATGAAAATTTAATGTGATCGGAATTGAAGCGAGATTCATGGTCACGTTATTATAAAGTGATTTGTTTTGTAATGTAAAAAGGAAATATGTTGGGTTTCATAATTTTTATTTTTTTTCCATTATAATTCATTAATTGATATCTTCCACAGTCTCATATTTATTATTAAATATTTAATAATACTTAATATATATTAATAATGATTTAAATATATATTTAAAATAATGCTATTAATTAATCAATAAAATGTCAAAATTCATACAAAGTCTTGCAGAGAAACTTATTGTTAAAGCTCCCTACGTTTCCATCTGGCACGAAGGATTTTGTTCATGAGAAAGGTAATATTAATATATTAATACTTATCATAAATACATAAAAAGCTTCATTTTTACACACACACGCACATATACATGTGTGTTGCAGTTCTGATTATTTACATTTATCTGCTTTATTAAAGTATTTTACATGTGAATCACACCTCGGTCCGTTGTGTTAAGTCAGTTTAACTTCCGTATTAAATTTTTATTTTTTCCCCTTTAAGGTTAATATTTAAGTCGTGTTTTATATAACCATACAATCATTAAACATGATTAGTAAAACTTTAAGCAGTAAACTTTCCATTTGAATCACTATTTGCGTTACAATAAATTCAAAATAAATAATCTAAAGTGCATCCTAACTGTAAATATTCTCAATTTTTCATAATAAATTATTATTTAACCAAACATGGATAGTTATACTAAATGCTGACCAGTCAAATTTCAAATTATGCATCCAATTTCTAAGATGGAAGCATAATTAGTAAACAACTGAAAACATATATATTAGTAATATATATAATATCTAAAACAAATAATATGAAAAACATAAGGATGTGTACACTTCTCATCTACAGGTATCAGATTAATAAAATAGCTGTTGTATATATTTTAGTATATACTAGGTATATATGTGTTATAGATTATTCATAGAATCTTATAAACTTATGAATCCAATTTGAAACTGCATCGGAGAGTGATATTCGACTATAATATAATGTTCCCTTCAAATATTGAATAAAAATCTAAAGAAAGAGACACATAATTCGTAATATAAGCTGAATTAAGGGAGGTGATTCATGGATTCTTGCGGATACATGCAAGAACTTAAATGCTCTCGTACGTTTAATCCATTTGAGTATGCAAGATATACGCCCGGCTACCACGCAGCGGTCGAAACACATATATTGAAGCATACAAATAACTATTTAACATACGCACGCACATATTGTTTACACATGTATTTTCTCTACAAAGTTACATCGAAGTTTTGAATTTTAAATGCAATCGTCATTTGATCGCCAAAGTGATCGTCGATCATTTGTTGATCAAATGACGATTGCATTTAAAACTCAAATTTCTGTACATAATGAAACATGAACACTAGTTGCTCAAGAGAATTATTTGTATAATTTAACATAACAAAAACCATGGGTTATGGTTTAAGGGTTAAGAATATTCTTTTAATATTTTTATAATTTATTAGTATAGAATAATTTTTGACATCTATTATAGTATATTGGATTCCAAGTTGTCACAAGTGATTTAAACACGATAATACATTTATTGATATGGTTAATTAAGATTAATTAATAATTAATTAATAATTAACACTTAAATATAAATTAATTAAATAATTAATGCTTAATTATTAGCTACAGTATTGGTAATGAATCTCAATTGTAATGTTTTGAAATAAGATATTTATTGATTAATACTATTATAATGCATTTGATACACACATAAGAATAATAAGAACCGTATATATTATGCCCATATGTACAGCAAATATAAACGTGCAATGTGTGTTAGGGAGCATCGCAATGGCTGAGCTTTTGATTTGAACCCTTGTTAATTATGACGGTATAATAACTATTATGCCACCATATTCATGGTTATTACAATTATATAAGCCTGCCTGCATATGTTCTTTAAGGATTGTGTGTGTGCGCGCGCGCGCGTTTGCACAGACATGTCTCCCGTTGAACTCTTAAGGGCTGCCATATCCCCGTTGAAACTCTTAAGGGCTGCATATCCAAGTTTAATCGAGGCTCAAAGATGAAGTATATTCCAAACATGTAAATCATATTTTTAAAATAAAGCTAGCCTTATACATACATGTATACATTTATACAAATGCATTATACGTGCTGTGATATGTTGGAACACAAATATTATGCATAAAAATTAAAAAATCACATAGCATCTTAATGCACTTCATGTCAACTTGCATACCATTCATGATTAAAATCTTGGGGGGGGCTAATAGAGGTGCGCGGGCCGCCTCTTTCTAGGGGTAGCGCAATAGCGGTTTCAGAATTAGTCGGTTGCGCAACGGGTGTAAGCTTCATCATCATCATTCAAGTCTTTGGTCCTTTGGCGCTTGACTCCAGGAGTACATTCCTCTTCACTTGCAAACTGCACATTCATCTCTTTTGAACAAAGTTTTCCACTCTAAATACCTCGCTAACTTAAGTATTGTTTCGGGATTTAAATCCATGAAGTTAACTATGTTGAGGTTATCTTGGATCCGGATGAAACGAGTATCCTCTTTAAGTTCGGCATCCTCATTAAGTTGTGCAGACGTGAGTAGCAACAACATTATTTAGTAATAATTAACGTCACATATCTAAAAATAAATATAAGAATTACCTGATTATGGAACTCAAGTACCCTGCAGGTGTTCTTCATACTACCCGGTGACAAGAAAATGTCTTTCATAGGCCGTTCTTTATTATTGATTGTCATCATATGTAACTTAAGGTGGCCAACACTTACGCTTGAGAACTTCTTCAAGACTGCTAGGAATTCTTTAATACACCACTCCCCTTGGAAACTTAAAACATCAACGCTTTCGAGTCCACGGAAAATTAGGTTCTCAGCCACGTTTGCTACAACAGTGAGGTTCTTCATATGAGGACGGAATCTGCCACTTAAAGAGGTCCTTGCTCCTTCCAGTACCAGCTTGTTTAGATTTGGAAGGTGCAATACTAATTTCTGTTTATAGATATCGCCTTTAAATACAAACTCTTCTAGGCTTGAAGATTCCAGATTGAGAATGTAAAAAGCGCAAAGCAGCAGCTTGAGACGTTTGAGGTTTACACATGATGAGGGAAATACAGGATTAGGACATACAAGTCGTGTGAGCTCGCAAGTAATCAATCTAGCACTAATATCAGGAATTAGAGAAGCAGATTTTAAATGGTAACCAGTGACTGCCAAACGCAGGTGCTCAAGCTTCCTACACTCTCTTAATGACACAAATATTGGAATCAAATCGTTCGCATGTGTCACGGTAATGTCTAGCTTCTCAACATTGTTGTGGACTAACCAGATCCAATGTTTAGCTGATCTAATTTGGTGTTTCTGTATGTCAATGTGTAGTTGCTTGATCATGGGCCTCCCATTTTCATCTCGAGGAGCATGTAACAAGCTCATGTACGCACCTTGCGCTTTTAGTAACCCATAGCCAAGTGCAGTTCTACATACCTATATAGATATACATACATTATCTAACACACACAAAACACACACACACACACACCCTCCTCCAAGTCTTGGATACACGCCGGCAGTGCCTTAAATCTCCAACCTTCTCTAGAATTGCAAATAAGAGTGTATCCGAAAGCTGATCCATGTCTTAGGTCCTAACTGTAGTTGTCAGATATATATAGTCGATTTATGTCTACTAACTCCTTGACATTCCATGTCAAAGAATCGATCCATATCCCGTTTAGTACTAGGGTTAGTATAAATTAGAATGCGAATGTACAGTTGGTACAATGTAAGTTAGAATCGAAATTTCAAATTCGAAAGCGGGAAGTACGTAGTAGGATATTCACTTTCTATAGCTTGAGTTGTTCGTGTTCGTATGTGTGTGTGTGTGTTTTCACTAGGAAGATATGTAGATATATAGGGAAAATATTTTAAAAATTACATTTTTACCTTATTAAAGAAAATTTATATTTACGTACGTACTTTTATTAAATAACATAAACCATGCATTAACATTTAAAATTTTAGAAATAAAAATAATTAAATATAAAATCATTATATGATATTTCTAACAACGTTTAATATAAAGTTTTGTTGAAGCTAATCCAAATATTAGTTGCTTTATTTAAAATTTAGTGAAATGTTCTTGTTATTATTTTATTTATTTATGTTGGAAGTTAAAATGAAACACGATATATTAGAAGTTGAACTGTAATATATATATATATATAATTTAAAAAATATACTAAATAAAAAAAGTTAGCAAATGCCGTAATCTTGCAAATAATTATATTTAGATATTATGATATGTTTAATTGATTGTGATTTAGAGTTAAACACTATGAATTATAAAATTTTATGTATTTTCAAAATTATTCTAAAAAAGTTTAAATTCAAATTCAGGAATAAAAATAAATTTTAAACCTTCAGAAGCATATATATGAATGCAAAAGATTTCAAAAATATATGTAATTTTTCTTAATATATATGGATTATGGATTTGGTGAATACAAGCATTCGTAAAATATGGATCTGAACGTGCATGATATAGTTTAAATTAATAAAGTTATACTAATTGGTATTCTCGGGTACAGTGAAATATGCATTTTAATATAATTATATTTATATATTTTTAGATAATATTATTAGATTTTATAAATATACTCTTGCTTAAGTTCTGATTATCCTATGTCACTTATACCATCATGCGTGTATGTGTAATTCTGTAGCACGAATTTAATTTAGCCAAGTGTTGTCACATTTCTAGTTCAACGAAATAAGCATAAATTGTGAGGATATGTGTACTAGAACTATATGTATGCAGTAGATCGTGTACAATGTACATTATCCGTTTGTACGCATACATAGGGCTAAATTTTTCAAATTTCAATTTAGAAATGCGCGGTTGAAATAATGTAGTGAGAATATTCACTTCCTTCTAGGGTTAAGGATAGCTTCTCAATGGCTATGGCGCATCGAGAGGTTGTCTTGTTGGTTGCTTATTCTATTTTGATTCATTATCTGCAAGATTTATTCGCTCGGCTCTCAATCTCAATAATGGCCTTGGTAGAACACCTCCTATGGGTAAGCAAATTGTGTGTGTGTGTGTGTGTGTAAATCTTTTGTTCATTAGATGGAACAGCTGGAACCATTTTGGATTGCAGATTGACGAATTCATTGTCAAAGAAACTGGTATCGGTATATTTCATGTATATATGTATACACACACACGTATAGAGAGAGAGCGACACACATACACGTGTATGTATTGCAGCATATGTATTAGATTTACCTCTTACAGCACATGAGATAATATGTGTGACTTTTATTATATATATATATATATATATATATATAGAGAGAGAGGAGAGAGAGGAGAGAAGAGAGAGAGGAGAGAGAGAGGAACGCACATGTATTTTGTGTACACTTCAATACTGAGATTGTAGTAATGAGATCTCATGCAGCTGAGCACTTGTTGCGACGGGGTTGGCTGACTTGGTTACAAGTATGTAAACGTTGGTAAGCTGGTTAAATCTCCAAAGGCTTTTTGCGTGTGTGGTGTGTGCGTGTGTGTTCTAACTCATGAAAATTTCAATGCAGATGACTGCTGGTCGGAGTTGAAGCGAGACTCAGAGGTCATGTTCGTATAATTTGATTTTGTGTTGCTAAACATGCTAAAGAAGGAATATGCTGTTTTGATTGAATTGCTAATATATATTATATAATAATATATATATATATAAGTATATTATATATATTATATATATATTAATATATATAATATATATATTATTTATTTTATTATTTATACAGGGAAAACTTATTGCTCTAGCTGCCACGTTTCCATCTGGCATAAAGGCACTTTCAGATTTTGTTCATGGGAAAGGTCTTAAGTTTGGCCTATACTCTGATGCTGGGTAATATTAATTATAATAATACTTATCATAAATACATAAAAAGAATATAAATCACATATACATGTGTGTTGCAGTTCTGAGTATTAACATTTCTCTGCTTTGTTAAGGTATTTTACATGTGAATCGCACCCTGGTTCATTGGGATATGAAGAACAAGATGCAGAAACCTTTGCAGAATGGGTAAGTTTATATTGTGTATTTTTATTAAATTCTTACTGTTTCCCTTAAACAGGGTGTTGATTATCTTAAATATGACAACTGTTACACAGACGGAAGCAAACCAGAAACACGGTAATACAGAACAGATTTATTTTATATATTGTATTATGTTGTTAAAACCAACTTGTCTGTCATTTTGGTCATGCAGGTATCCGGCAATGCGAGACGCTCTGTATAAAACTGGTCGGAAGATTTTCTTCTCCATGTGTGAATGGTATATGTGTGTGTGTGTGTTTTGATAATGTAACAACCAGACATATGTTCACATGTGTTTTGTGTTACTAATGTTTTGATGGCAGGGGAGTTGATAATCCAGCAGAGTGGGCTGGTGAAGTTGGAAATAGTTGGCGTACCACTGATGATATCAAGGACAACTGGTTAAGGTTAGTTCACTAAATGTGTGTGTGTGTGTGTGTGGTGTGTGTTGTGTAAGAGAGAGAGAGTTTTAAGCTTTTCGATTTTTTTTCATCCAGTATGACAAATATTGCTGATTTAAATGATCGGTGGGCCTCATATGCCGGCCCTGGTGGATGGAATGGTGCATATCTACTCCTGGTTTGATAGTTATTGCATAGTGCACTATATAAAGTGTGTGTAGCACCTGGTGGTAATGTGTTAATATAATTATTAATTATAGTATGGATCTCTTAGATTATGTATATTTTTATATTCTATATGTGAATTATTTATGTTTTTTTATTTTACAGATCCTGACATGCTTGAGGTGGGAAATGGTGGGATGACCACAGAGGAATATCGTTCCCACTTCAGCATATGGCTTTAATGAAGGTCGGTCTCTCTCTCTCTCTTTCTGTGTGTGTGTGTGCGTGTGCATGAATATATGTCTCTATGCACAGGCTTGCATTTCTTCACACACACAGACCACTGCTTCACGTCTGCTTCCACGCACACACACACACAGATTCTTTGATTTAACAGGCACCGCTCATCTTGGGGGGTGATATTCGAAACATGAGCAGCGACACATTGGAGATTATTTCCAACAAGGAGGTCATCGACATCAATCAAGGTTATTAGCATTTATATATATAAAAAGAACGTAAAGATATAATAAATCCCAATGAGACAAGTGTAGATATTTATATGCATGGAAGTGTATATGTGTGTGTGTGTGTAATTGCGTTTTCATGTATGGCGTGATAGATAGAGATATAGATAGAATATCGAGAGAGAGAGGGGGGGGGAGAGGGCGTACATACACACAAGTACACACAGAAACACAAATTATCATCTAGTACAGATCCATTGGGTATCCAAGGAAGAAAAGTGTGCAAGAAAGGTCCTTCTGAATGCCATGAGGTAATTTATATTTGTCAATATATGTCCATGTATATAAATGTGTGTATTATACACATGACATTATCATACATTTCACATACATCATACCAGGTCTGGGCCGGGCCGCTGTCGTACGGACGTACAGTGGTGGCCATATGGAACAGGTGCACGGAACTTGCAAGTATCGAATTCTCTTGGGAAGAAGTATCTTTGCAGCCGTCAACACAAGTTCTTGTTCGGGACGTCTGGAAGGTAATTCATTTATATACATAGAATTAAAACTAATTAATATTAGTATATTAAATAATAATTAAATTTATTTTTTTTGTTTTCTACAGCACGGTATTTGAAGCATTGTAACGAGAGCTTAGAAGCTACAGTTCCTGGTCATGGTGTGCGAGTATTTGTGTTGACTCCCTTGGGAAATGAGTTCTTCGCTGAAGGAAGCTTGTGAGTTTTACATAAAAAATATACTTAATAAGCATTTACTTAACAAGCATAGTATTGTTCATTTAACACACGCGCGCACACACACTTCACACCATTATTTATTAACATCTCTTTAAGTGACATCAATAATATAATAGTTGATAAGTTATATAGTTTAATATTCTTTTGTTAAAGATAATGCTGGAATGTTATATATATACAAACTTAGTTTCGTATCCTTTGAAATTAAACTATATATATATATATATATATTATATATTCATTTGTGAAACTTATGTACATTTGTCACTATTTGTCACTTAAAACAGCTAGATCATGTTTTAAGTGACAAGAGAAACATGTATATACATACATATATACATATACAACAAAGAGAAATACATGTATATGCATATTGATAATGACGATTTGGTTTTGTTATATAGATCATTATCAATAGGCATCATTATCACTATGCAATAGGCATATATACTATAATCATATCACATGTATACGCATCATTATTAATTTCAATGTATATATATAATTTATTTCAGTCTTACACTTTGATGTGTTTTCATGTGTTTATTTAATTATGTGTTACGTATGAGTAAATTCTTCACGATTTGAATTCTTAATATGAATATAATGTGTGCACTTTATTACATGTATATAATATTTTTAAGCATAATATTAAAAGTATCAATTTTTTATTTTATCATTTTTTATAAATTACTTAAATAAATATCAGAATTACTTTAACAAAACCAAATCGTCATTATCAATATGCATATACATGTATATGTATATTATATGTGTTATGCGTGATTATATGTAGATACATGTTTCTCTTGTCACATAAAACATAATCTGCAAATAGTGACAAATGTACATTAAATATCATGTAGGCATCATTGTCAATAGGCATGGTAGATCATTATTAATAGGCCAATATTATCACCATACATGCCTAGATACATCATCATTCATATATAATTAATGTATATTGATAATGACGATTTGGTTTTATTGTTATATAATATGTAAAGATTATTATTTAATTAAACAAAGCTTAAAGTAAAAATTAAATTATCCAATAAAAGCATTTCTTGATATATATTGCATTGTTCATTATTAATATACTTAGTTTTTTTTTCGTCTCATTAAATTCTGAAATATTCACTTATAATATTTTACATCAGTTTTACTTTAAACATACAGACCGTTAAAATATTCTTTTTTTTTAAAAAAATAAATATAAGTATTGTAATTTTAAAAATTAAAATATAAATATTCTTAACATGTATTTCATTATCAAATGTTATATTCTAACATTTTTATATCTTAATCAAATTTAAGAATGAAATAAAATCTAAACCATTATATATTTTAAAATATATTGCATTATCCCCCTTCTCTTATAAAAATAGGTTTCTTATCTTTAAAATTGTAAATAAGAACTTATATTTAAAATAATAAATAAGAGATTGTCAATATTAAAAATAAGTTAATATTGTTAATATTTAATAAAAAGTATATTAAATTAAAAAAAAAAACGTGAATAAATTAAGCTGTTTGTATATAATAATATATTTTTTAATAACTTTTTAAATATTTTATACAGCAGAAGATTAAAACTAATAAAGAAGTGTTGTTATTAATATAACACAGTTTTTTTTCAATAACAAAATATTGTTATGTTATTTATACAAATAATGTGTCATTTGTGTATAAATATAAGTGTGTATACTAAATAAAGTATATATTTATATTAAATTTTTATTATAATAATAAGTTAAATAATATAATATTTATTTATTTTACATTATCCAGTTTAAACTGATCTCTTTTATTAAAATTAAGTTTCCCACTTATCTTTAAAATAATAAACAAACATAATGAAAAGTTATTATTTATATGTGTATAAAATGTATGTTGTATATTAAATGAAGTAACATTATTTCAATTTTAACTCTTTTTAATAATATTAAACAACAATTTCAATATTTAAAACTATTTGTATATCCAAATTTAAATTTATTATTTTCAAATCTCATTTATATCACTTATTAAGCTTTAATTTTAATTAGTATAATATTAAGATAACATTAACATTATTATTTTATTATTTTATTAAATATTATATCAAAGCTTCATAAAATAAGAGAATTGAGTTTTTTTACATAATAATATATCAAAATTTTGAATAATAAATGTGTAAAATAAATTTATCTTGTGTTATGTAAGTTAAAGATGCATATTATAATGTGTAATAATCATTGTGATTAAGACTTTTTAATATATATAGATATAATATAAAAAAATAAAACATTTAAAATATAGTTGAACATCTTAGTTTTTTATAATTTTATAAATTTAAATTCAATTAAGATTCTCATTATGGTGAGTATCTTATGCATATGGAATAAAATATTATAATATATATATAATTTACATTTTTTTAAAACATTTTTATGTTTGTAAAACCTTCTTTTTTACTTTTTAAGTAACACGAACTAAGTAAATAATTATTTACCACATTTAAGTTATAAAAAAATTAATGTTTTTATACACCTTTTATACATATATATTTAATAAATTATAAATTAATTATATAAAATTCATGTTTAAAAAACAAAAAACATCCAATAGTACAAAAGGTTTTAGAATTATAATAAATATAATGAAACAAAAAGACATACATAGAAAAAAAATTTTATAATTCAATATAAATAAAATTATGATCTTGAGATATATATTTATAATATTAATAACTAATTCACTATTTATACATCTTAATTGTGTTACATATTTTTATAAGTTAAAGAACTAAAATTCAACTATACCATTTTATTACTATCCATGCATAAACACACTACTTACATAAATAATATAAATCATTTTTTTATTTAAATAAAATGATTGAGATTGTGAGACTTAAAAGGAATATCATATACTAGTGCATATAATTTAAATTTTATACTTTTGTACATGTTAAACATATAATATTTTATCCCATACCATACCATATCTTTTTTAAATGAAAAAAAGGTTAATTAATATTACTAAAAATGCCACTTATTTCAGATAGTAAGAACCATAAATATCTCATTTTATAATTATTATTTATTGAAATATATATATATTTCAAATAACAAACACTTAAATATAGTATGTCATACTTTTTAAACCGTTAAACAATTATATATAACAGTAATAATTTAGAAAATAAAAAGGTACCGTCAATATTATATTAAATAATAATAATTTATCACGAATCTGTGCAAAAAAAAATCATAATTTATGATTCAAGTAACTTTTCTTTTCGATATTTAATTCAAATAACAATTTAAGAAATTTTTTAATGAAACAATATTAATAACATTTAGAATGTAAACAACTCCGTTCATTTACATCTGTTATTTTGTTTGGTTTAATATATTACTTCATAACATATAATACAATAATTTATCTATGTATAAGCATTGCTAATTTTAATATATGTATATTATACATGTACTAGAATATTGTACATATATCACCATAAGGTGAGAAACTTACGTTATATATTAAAGTTTTTAAACGTCACAGCACGCAGAGGAGAGGAGTTACATGTACACAGTACAATAGTGCTAGCTATGCTCCAATGAGTTTTAGTAGGAAACGCTTGTAATTGCCAGAAGTATCCCCAGCTATCACGGATTCCAGAGTTCTCTTATACTTCTGATAAAAGTCGGCCTTTATGTAATGCATATCCACTTCGGCTCTTGTTAAACCACTCTTATCAACGTTGAATCATCAGTTCCGATTCCTTTCATTGACTCACGCAGCACCTGTAGACACGTATGTGTATGTGTGTGCATGCGTGTGTGTGTGTGAGAGAGAGATGTTTGCCAAACTAACACACATATGTATACATACATATATGTAAGCGTAGGAACTTACTTTTGGCAAAATATTTTCCGGGCCTAGTTGAAGACTTGACAATAGTCTAAGAGCATCTTCAAAGTCGCCTGACGTCTCTCGCTTATGGCCTAGACAGTAAAGTAAAAACTTTATATATAGATACCACTTTTTAGCTAATAATTTAACAAAAAGCGTATATATTATACACAACATATATACATATATATATATGTACTTGTTTATGTCATTACCTTATCAATATCACGCCTATACAGCCTCTGGTAGGCAGCAAATGTGGCATTAAGCTGAGCAGCACTCCTTGTAGAGAATATCCGTATAAAATGTAGATTCGTCCGTTCCTAACCGGCCTGAACAATGCTTGCGTCAGCTTGTTACACACACTCACACACACACATACACACGTACACATAGTGTTTTTATTATACCTTCTCCAGCTCTGTAAGCTCCATTGCATCAGCATCTGCTAGATGCATGTCTACTTGAGGTCCCTCTGGCCTCTGCCCACTTGCATAAGCTAAAATAAGCTAAACAAAAAGAAACATTTAAGTAGTAAAGAACACACACCACGCACGCACGCACACACACCTTTCTGTAGTTACCACTGGTATCGGAGTGTCATATCATGGTCGAGGACCTGTGAAACTTAAGCTGATAAGCATGCCTTATATAGTGCAGCTGCGAAGGCGTTCTGGAGCATATTATCTCTATTAATGTCTTGTCTTTTGTACCCAAACCCATGAAGTGCATCCCTCAAAAAACTGCATCCTCTCGGCAGGCTCCATCACCCACAATAAAACAGCCTTCTGCTTAACATTATTAAATACAATTAATTCATTATAATTATAAATTATTTAATTATTACTTCTAGATTTCCATGAAGCTCCTTCTCAGTCGCCGGAGTAAGTCCTCACCATACATGCCTCTGTAAGCATTTGCTAACTCCCTTCTCTGTAAGTAATTTCTGTGTCCCAGTATTTCTATCACTTGCTTCTCATCACAACCAAATCCTGCATATTATATATATATATATATAGAGAGAGAGAGAGAGAGAGAGAGAGAGAGAGAGATCTAAACCTCTAAAAGCGTAGTGCAGAGCTTGGCAATCCTGCTGAACAGGAGGAATCATTGGTGTAGTCGTATAGTAGACATAGTAAGGATTGATTTATAAAATTAAACCTGTAATTTGACAATATATATTGCAAATTATGTATGGAATGAAGAACACGCTTACCCACCTTCAAGGACTGAAGCTAATCTCCATCGTCAAACGTGGCACTATTTTCGGAAGGTTCCATCCGCTAGTTATCTAGACCGTCCACTTGTGCGTTTATATATTTTAAGTTGTATGTGTGTATTTGTACAGTGTGTGCTTATGTGTATGTATACACACACGTGAATACTGCAACTATTTTAAAGTGGATAAACTCGTCATTCTTCCCATCCTTGCGTATGGTACAGGAATTTTATGCATATTAGATTAATATAAATTAAATAGTATACGCGTCTATTCATTGACTCATACGCTGCATGCGTGCGTGTGTGATAAGTTTTGTAAGTAAATGATGTATTAAGAGGTCCCATTTGACAAGCGACTCTCGCTATCTCCATCTTTCAAGCTCTGTATATTAGATACAGGCCCTTTAAACCAGAATCTGGCATCGAATATCCAGCTTGCCACGACCAATATAAACACACCGCCGACAGCAACCGGCGTGTAGTTTAACGAGGTTTTAGTAACCGGGTAAGCCACCGGTAAACAAAAACAGGACTGTAATAGTTACCACCACAGTAAGGCACCCACCCCACGGCGGGCCCGTACACGCCCAAGTTGAAGGGACCAGTTTGAAGCTCTTTAAACCTATTGTTACACGAAAGAGTATGGGTAATGCGTATGCTATGTATAGTCCGATTGTTGCAATTGAAACCATGGCTTGGAATGCTACACTGCTTCCTAAGTACTGCACATCAAAATAGAATAATATACATATGTCCATATGTGCTGTGTGTGTGTGTGTGTGCGTGCGTGTGCAGATGCTCTATAACTTGTACACGTCTATACACACCACACATTGCCACTATACTGCAGTGTGTGTGCGTGCGTGTGCAGATGCTCTACACACGTCTACACACTTGTACACGTCTATACACACCAGACATTGCCACTATACTACAGTGTTGTGCGTGTGCAACACTTGTACACGTCTATACACACCACACGTTGCCACTATACTGCAGTGTGTGTGTGTGCGCTCCATACTCTTCTACACGTCTATACACACCACCCATTGCCACTATACTGCAGTGTGTGTGTGTGTGTGGTGCAGATGCTCTATACGTCTATACACGCCACACATTGCCACTATACTGCAGTGTGTGTGCGTGCGTGTGGGTGGGTGGCAGATGCTTTATACCACACATTGTCACTATACTGAAGAGTGTGTGTGCACGCCCATGTGCAGATGCTCTATACACTTGTACACGTCTATGCACACACACATTGCCACTATACTACAGTGTGTGTGTGTGTGCGTGTGCAGATGCTCTATACACTTGTACACGTCTAAACATGCCACACATTGCCACTAACTGCAGTGAGTGTGCGTGCGTGTGCAGATGCTCTACACACTTGTACACGTCTATACACACCAGACATTACCACTATACTACAGTGTGTGTGTGTGTGCGTGTGCAGATGCTCTATACACTTGTACAGTCTATACAGACCACACATTGCCACTATACTGCAGAGTTTGTCCGTGTGCAGATGCTCTATACACACCACACATTGCCACTATACTGCAGTGTGTGTGTGTGCGTGTGCGTCTATACACACCACATTGCCACTATACTGCAGTGAGTGTGTGTGTGTGCGTGTGCAGATGCTCTATACACTTGTACACGTCTATACACACCACACATTGCCACTATACTGCAGTGTGTTGGTGTGCAGATGCTTTATACACTTGTACGCGTCTATACACACCATACATTGCCACTATACTGAAGATTGTGTGCGTGCGCGCCATGTGCAGATGCTCTATACACACCACATATTGCCATTATACTGCAGTGTGTGCGTGTGCGTGTGCAGATGTTATATACACTTGTACACGTCTATATACATCACACATTGCCACTATACTGCAGTGTGTGTGTGTGTGGTGTGTACCGGAAGAGCCATGCAGAATGAGACGACGACAGACAGCCAGACTGCATTGAAGGGGACTTCCTTAGAGGTGACTGTGTGCCAGAAATCTGAAAAAGGCATTGCACCATCTCTGGAAAATGCGTATGCCATTCTGCATATTACATAAACATATTTAATTATATATATACTGAAATATATATAAATTTTAAGTATATATATTTTATACCTTGAGTTACTGGTTACTGAGCTCATTCCACAGAAGAAGATAGCCACTGCAACAATAAACAAACAAGCAATACCCCCCGCACCACTACCGTATTTATCCTTAAAAATCGTATAAAACAGCTGAGCTACGGCGTATCCCTTGGCATCGTTATTAACATCAAGAAGAAACCCAATGTCATTAACAGCAAATGTGATCCCAAGAATGTACCCCCAGCCCACCACCACAGATTATTACTGCTGTTAATATCCCATATGCTCCGTTCTTATCTGATGATGTGGTTTCCTCAGACTGTTCAAATGCAAATATTTATATAACATATTACATAATGTCAGTATATAAGAAAATATCAATTTACTAATTTACATGAATAATATTTAATTACCATGTGAGCAGAAGAATCATATCCAGTAAGAGTGTATTGACTCATTAAAGTGCCGAGTAAGAAAATATATGGAAAACTATGGATACCTTCGTTGTTGACTGTGTTGAAGTACTTGAATACAAATTCCGGGCTCCTATTTAAATCTTATACTACTTATATATATATATATATGAGAGAGAGAGAGAGAGAGAGAGAGAGAGAGAGAGAGAGAGAGAGATTATACCTTGTTTGTGGAGATAAAACTGGGATAAGTATCATTAACACAAAAACACCTGCATAAAAACTTGTTATAAACAACACGCACGCACACGCACACGTACCTATTAAGTTCCAGACAGCAGCAAAGGTACCAAAATAGGAAAGAATCTGGATGGGTAGACTATTGATGGCTCCATGAAGGATTAGGATGCCTGCATGCATGGCTATGACCACATACTTGGATGCATAATATCCACCCCATTTGCCCCACCCGTGATTAGCAAGATTATAACTTGAAGAAGTTGCTAATGAAAAGTCTACACTTGTTGTCACTGCCCACTGCATCAATAAACAAAACTACTAATTATCATCTTAATCATGTGTTAAACTCACCTGCCCAACAATGTTAAACCTGCATAACGATATACTAGCTTAGAACTGGCATATACATACATATGTGTGTGTTTGTGTGGATGTATATATACGTGTTTCACTTATGTATGTTTCCTCTGTACACAACATGGTTGTGCAGAGATGTGTGTCACACACACACACACACACACTACCAGCCAGTGATCCAAGAAGCGAAAGGACCCCATCTATATCCAGCAAGTTGAAAGCTCCAGAAATATAGTCCTCCAAAGTGGGGAACGCGGAACAAATCTCAGCCATGGATAGAGCCACAAATATGGTAAAAAACCCACAATAAGCCATCCATACACCATAGAAATAGGGCCTCCATACGTCAATCCTGTGCTATATAGCGTTGTGATCCCCGTCAATATGGATATAACAGCAAATGAAAAATGCGAAGTTCGATAAAACTCTGTAAAAAAAAAAGAAACATGTGTTTGTGTGTGTGTGCGTGTGCGTGCGTGTGTTATATGTGTTGGGTGTGTTTAATTATTGTGTATATCTTGCATATTCAAATAGATTAAACTTACGAGAGGGAGCGTTTAAGTTCTTGCTTGTATCCGAGCTCGGCCAAACGCTTCTGGCCGGAGTCCATGGATCTCCTCCCTAATTTAGCTCCTGTTCTTTAAATGGTTTTAAGGAACATTAATATCACACTCTCCGATGCGGTTTCAAATCGTATTACAGCTGGATTAAACGATTCTATGAATATTCTATAGCATGGTATATACTAGAATATACTCATAATGACATAATAATCAGTTAATTATTAATCTGATATCTGCAGATGAATGAACACATCCAATATTATATATATTAACAAAGTTTTATTTCACATTTAAATTCGTTAGTGTCTATCTATGTTTGGGTTAAATAATAGTATATTTACATAAATATATAATCATCACAAGAAAGACAGACTCTCACTCTTCATCTAGATGCACTTTGAATTTAATGCAATGGAAATAGTGATTCAAATGTAAGTTTTACTAATTATGTTTAATTGGTATATACTCTAGTTAAAAAAAATAGCTAGTTTTTAATCTAAGTTTGTATATATAATACATTACAAAACAAGACTTAAATTTAAACTTAACCAGTTGTCTTTGATAGATGATCAACTCCTCTGTCAATAACATTAGTAAAAACAAGTTATTACGACAGAACACATGGGGACGTATGTGTATCAATGCATAGTAATTATTAACACACACATACACACACAACATATAACCCATTCACGGATGGAGAAGAAAAATCTTCCGACCAGTTTTATATATAGCATCTGCATGACCAAAATGACACACACGCATGCACAAGTTAATTTTAACAACATATATAAATAATTGTTATGCATTAGCGTCTGTGAAACAGCTGTCATCTTTAAGATAATCAATCTGTTTAAGGGAGAAAATAAAAGTTTAATACGGATTATGCATAATATAAACTTACGTGTTGTTCTTCATATGTGTGTGTGTGTAAACACTTTCTTTTTATATAATAAGTATTAATATATAAATATTACCAGGATCAGACCTTTCTCATGAACAAAATCTGAAAGTGCTCCGTGCCAGTGCAAATCTCATTATTCCAGTGTACACAATATACATGTGCGTATATGATATGTATATATATTACCAATATATATACAACAGAAGTCCATATAATGCATATAGAAGTTAACAATCAATCTTCCATCCAGCTGTTCAATCTATATGAACAAAAGATCCTTATACATCCCACCCACACACACACTCTCTCACCCAAACATGACCGCACGCACGCGCACACATACACACACCAAGGCCATTATCCAGATTGAGAGACGGGCGAATAAATCAACACGAACAAGACAAGCTCTCGATGCGCCATAGCCATGGAGATGCTGTCGTCAACCCTAGAAGGAAGTGTCACTTGCATTTTAACCCGTACAAACGTACAATATAATCTATCTACCACGAGTACTTGAAACAAAGTGTGTGCGTGCGTGTGTGTTCATTAATGTATCTGCAAATATCTCGAGCGCGTGTTACCTCGAATTCAAAATGGGGGTAAGGACCTAGGCTAGTTGCACACTGGACTACACTTCAACCCTAGTATGAACTCGACTAAACGGGATATGGATCGATTCTTTGACATGGAATGTCAAAGGAACTAGACATAAATCGACTATATATGTGGGAACTACAGTTAGGACCTAAGACATGGATCAGCTTTCGGATACACTCTTGTTTGCAATTCTAGAGAGGGTTGGAGATCTACAGCACTGCCGGCGTGTATCCAAGACTTGGAGGAGGGTGTGTGTGTGCGCGTGCGTGTGTGTTAAATAATGTATGTATATCCACATAGGTATGCAGAACTGCATCTTGGTTATGGGTTACTAAAAACACGACTGAGGAAGGCGTGTACATGAGCTTGTTACATGCTCCTCAAGCTGAAAATGGGAGTCCCATGATCAAGCAACTACACCTTGACATAACGAAACGCCAAATAAGATCAGCTGCACATTGGATCTGGTTACTCCACAACAACGTTGAGAAGCTAGACATTACCGCGACACAGCCATCGGATGATTTCCGTGAAATATTTGTGTCATTAGGAGAGTGTAGGAAGCTTGAGCACCTGCGCTTGGTAGTCAAAAGTTACCATAGCGAACCACAGGCTTTTCTAACCCGTGATGTTACTGCTGGATTGATTACTTGCGAGCTCACACGACTTGTATTTGCAGATGAAAATCTTGGCAGTATTCTCTCATCCTGCGCAAACCTCAAACGTCTCAAGCTGCTGCTTTGCATTTTTAACATTCTCAATCTGGAATCTTCAAGCCTAGAAGAGTTTGTATTCGAAGGAGGTCATGGCATCGGTAACGATAACCAGAAAATTGGTACTGCACCTTCCAAATCTAAACAAGCTGGACATGGAAGGACCAGGGATAGCTCTAAGTGGCAAATTAAATCCTCATATGAAGGACCTTACTGTTGTAACAAATGTGACTTCAGACACAATCTTCAGTGAACTCGAAAGCGTTGATGCGTAAGTTTCCAAGGGTGTGGTGTATTAAAGAATTCCTAGCAGTCTTAAAGAAGTTCGCAAACGTAAGTGTTGGCCACCTTAAGTTACTTACGATGACTAAAAAACCCTATGGAAAACATTTTCTCGTCACTGGTCGTGTGAAGAACACCTGCAGGGTACTTGAGATCCATAATAAGGTAATTCTTTATTTATTATTTAGATATCTTATGTTGATTATTATTAAATAATGTGTAGTTGTTACTCACGTCTGCACAACTTGGTGAGATGCCTAACTTAAAGGGGATAGTTATTCATGTGGATCCAGATGACCTCAGCATAGTTAACTTCATGGATTTAAAAGCACTGCATCCCGAAAAATACTCAAGTTACCGAGTGGGTATTTGGAGTGGAAACCCTTGTTCGAGAAGAGAATAAATGTGCAGTTTGCAAGTGAAGAGGAATGTACTCCTGGAGCCGAGCGCCAAAGGCTCGAAGTCTGGAATGAGGATGATTTTGATATATTACCGAATGGTAGATTTCAACTGCGTTAAGATCATGTGAAATCTATTTTTCAACTCATCTGAGTGGTCTTCCATATCACACGCACGCACGCACGCACACAATGCACGTGTATATATATATATATATATATTATATATATAGGCTATATACGACTTCATTTCAATAGATATTATAGATAATGGCTTCATTTCATACCAGAGAGACTGGAAAATTTCACGTTTCTTGTGCACATATACAATGTGTTGCAGTCCTGATTAGTCTCTGCCTTATTAAGGTATTTACATGTGAATCAACCTTGGTTCGTTGTAATACGAAGAACAGATGCAGAATGGCTAATTTAGGTTTTGATTATCTTAAATATGACAACTATTACACATAATCTGGTTAAGTTTAATATTTAAGTTTGTTTTGTAATATATTTATTATTATATACAAACTTAGACTTAAATTTAAATTCAAAATGAACCAGCTATTTTAATATAATTATTCAATTAGAGTACCCCAAAATGCAAAGTAATAAATCTATAGTGCATCCTAGCTGACATTTCATGTACTTTATTTTTGTGATGATTATATATTTATGTAAATTTACTTAAGTTTCTATAAAAAAAATTATTATTTCACCCATAAACCGCTAAAGGTATAATTTTAGTATGAACCGTGCTATAGAATATTCATAGAATCTTTAAAACTTAGGATCAATTATTTTGTAAAAATGTTATTAAAAATTTTAAGTTAATTAAGTGGAAAATTCATTTTTTAGTCAAGGGGTTTAAAAACTGATAATATAGTATGTCTTTAAGATATTTTTTAATGGATAGTTTAAATCTTTTTTTTTTTAAGAAATGATAATTGTAGAAAAAATAAAATATATTTAATTTAGTAATATAGTAAGGGTTTACACTTATTTTAAGCATAAAGTTATTTAAAAAATTATAATTATAGTCAGTAGGATGATAAATACTCCATCGTTTAAATTACAAGTGAGCTAGATTATGCTTCACCATGTAGAACTTCAATATGAATATATGTATATGTGTGTTTTAAATGGTTAGATATATTAATTTTACTTAAGAAATAATAATTATAAAATTATATTATATTAATAATAATTTAATTTCATGTATTATATACATAGGTTAAAATACACGTGAAACATGGGACTTTTAATACTTTTTCCTTTATCATATGTTGTTTCTCTTCAAACTTGTATACAAAAAGTAAGGACTTTTTGAAATTTCATACCATCTTAAAATTATTATAAATATAATAAAAACTATACATTTTAAATAAATATTTTAATTTATCTTTATTTGGCAATGGTACTTTTCACTTTCAACATCTTGCAGCTACATATTCGGCGGTGAATTAATTCGACCGTGGCGATTCATTTAAGATTTATTCGCTGTGGTACATTGAAGAGTGTGCATGTATAAACATGTGATTCTTTATGTATTTATGGTAAGTATTAATATCTGAAAGCGCCTTGGTGCCAGATGAAAACGTGGCAGCTTGAGCAATAAGGTTTCCTTGCAAAAACAAACAATGAAATATTATATACAACACTAGGACATACACTCATTTTAAAATGGATTTTTAATTTAATTATTATTTTAATTTAATGAATTCATTTCTAAATTAGATATTTAACCTAATTATTTTTCTAATCTAATGAATTTAGAAATTAATTTAATAAATTTATTTTTAAGTTATATCTTTAACCCATTTATGAATTTATCCTTAAGTTCTTAGGTTTACCCATGATTAATTTTATTTAGTCTAATTATTATTTTAATAAACTCACAAAGTTAAAAATACCAACTAGAATAATTAAGTTCAACTATGGGTAAATTAAGAGTTTAAGAATAAATTTATAATTAAAGAAAATAATTAAATTAAGAATAATTAAATACTTAAGCCAATGCATAAGATTTTAAGAATAAACTCATAAAATTACTAACAATTAGGTTATAAATATAAATTTATTAAGAATAAATTAACTATGTTAGGGATAACAACTAAGTTAAGAATTATTAAATAGTTAAGTCAATGCATGAGTAAAGAGAACTTTTTATATTAAAGATAACAACTACATTATTAATTATTATTAAATAATTAAGCCCATTAATAATCATTCTGAATCCTACACTCATGTGGCATGTTTGGGCTATTGGATAAGTATGGGTCATTCATACCTATGCATGACATAAATAAACTCATAACCATGCATAAACTCATCAAGGAAAATAATTGGGTTAAAAGGTTAAGGTGAATTAATAAACTTATCAAATTAAGAAAATAATTAAATGAAGAGTCATTAAATAATTAAACTAAACATATGCTTAAGGATAAATATTAAGTTAAGGGTCTAACTTATAGATAAAGTCGTGAAGTTAAGATATAGCTTAAATATAAACTCATTGAGTTAAAAATAATTATATAGTTTAGAGATAAACTCACCGAAAATTTTTAAAGATAAATTCACTAGGTTAAAGATAATAATTGAGTTAAAGATCTAACTTAGAGATAAACTTATTAAGTTAAAGATAACGATTAGGCTAAAATTTAATTTAAAAATAAATTTATTATATTAAGAATAATAAATTCATTAATTAATACATTATTATTAAATAATTAAATTCATTGAAAAGGATACTTTAAGGATACATTAGGTAGCCATTGATCTAATCCTATCGTCTTATGTGCATTCATATATAATTCTAGTATATGCCTTAGAATATACTTAAGGTATATTTGGTATAATCCTTACATTACTCCCTCCTTTTATATTCGAACGTCAATGATATGAAGATAACATGTACATTTTGATTTATTTCATCTAAATTGTGGATCGTGTATACTTGAGGACCCAATTTTTGTACAATAGAATATGAACCAAGCCATTCACCCTTTGCAATGCATTTTTGATATAAGACTAGCACTTCATCACTCACTGCATAATTAGGGACAAATCAATGTTGAACATTATAGTATCATTATTGTACCTTTTGAGCATGAGATAACTTTATCCTTGCATAGCACTGAAAGAGTTTGATATAAATACTGGCTCCATGTTTATGGATCTGCTGAAACATGATAAAAAGAAGAGGAACCAACATCATCAGAAAGAAACACAAGGGAACGACCATATAAGGAATGAAATGAGGAAACTCTAGTGGATTGATAGACAAAAGACACATAAGCAAATTGAAGGAGGGGCAAATAGTAATTCTAGTCAGTTTTGCGCTAATTCATATACTTAGAAAACATACACTTAAAAGTACAATTAAGTTGCTTCACTAAACCATCAGTTTTTGAATGATAGGGTGTTATGAAAGACTATTTGATCTTCAACCTCATAATTAACAAACTCAAAACTTCAGCTATGAAATGAGGTCCTTGATATGAAAGAATACACTCTAGATATCCATGTCTTAACACCATTTGATGAAACAAGAAATTTGCCACGTGAGTTGCCTTGGCCTTTAAAAGAGCTTAGACCTCCATGGACCGTGTCAAATAGTCCAACAGAACAATAGCATATGTATTCCCTTTTGTTGTTGCCAAAAAGGTCTAATGAGATCGTATGCAATCAGCTCAAAAGGACAATGAACTTGAATAAATTACAAACAACCACTAGGAGGAGTGGATTGAGAAGTTCAAACTTGACAGAGATGACATGTTTACAAATATTAATGAAGGTTATGTTGAAGCTAAGGTTAATAGAATTGTGAATGTAACTTGTTCAACACTTTGTGAAACCTGAAATGACCAAAGAAAGAGTCATTATGGAAAGCATGAAGAAAATGAGGTACATAGTATGACGGTGTTAGGTGGAATACATGTACTAGTTTGTTCCACAAAATAAATAAGATCCTCTACCATTATGAACTTTGCAAATGATCCTGAAAACCAATGTCAACATCTGTAACCAACTCGAGAGCTTTAAGTGCATTTATTATTCATTGATTTCATAGTTCCAAATGTTGTGCCAACTTAATTTCGTGGAGACTAGGTAAGGTGTGGGTTCTAAAGATGATAAAACACTTTTACAAACTGGTGTCCGTGACAAAGCATCCACATCCATCATGGAAGAATATGAACAATGATGAATGTGAATCGATAACTTATAATGCTAATGCCAATTGCAAATGTTGACCCACTAGATGTTTCTTCTCTAATACTAAATGTATCATAACATGATTATATTCCACCAAGTGAAGGTAAACATGAAACTTGTCCGTTATTAATAAATTCAATTATAGACCACTGAGGCTTTCGATTGACATATGTAATGGGATGTCGTTGACCTGATTCTAGATCTTCTTGCATGAGATCAACACTCAAACCATCAATACAAAGAACAAAGGGGCAAGAGAAAAATCAGGATAATGGAAAAGATAAGTAAAGGTCAAGAGATGGATAAGAGACTCAAAGGAGGATTGACATTGAGAGGACCATGAGAAAGAAGGGGAATGGAGCAAAGCACATAGTGGAATCGTTTCATTAGTCAAACGTGGAACAAAATGCGTTAAGTAAGTCACCTTGCCTAGAAATCTTTAAAGTTCGTGATGTGTTTTTGAAACTAGGAATTCCTTCATTGCCTGAAGTTCTTCCCATGTACTAATTGAGTGCACCAAAAGATTGCCATAAACACTCTTGCAAAAGATTTCAAACCTCGAATGACTTTGTCCATGAGTCATTGAAACGTTGCTTGAGCATTCTCAAACTAAAAGGCATCATCGTGAACTCATATAATTCATTAGGTGTTCAAAATGTAATATTGGTTGCATTTACCAAATTGAGAGGAACTTGCCAATAGCATGAAGTTAAATCTAGTGTCGTGAACTTCCTCAATTTGTCACGACCCGATATAAATGCAGGATATGGGTTACATGATATGCCTATAGGATATGCCTGCAAGATATACTTATAGGATATTCCTACAGGATATGCCTATATAATATACCTACAGGATATGCCTATAGGATATTCCTACAGGATATACCTACAAGATATTTCTACAGGATATGCCTATAGGATATACTACAGGATATGCTTAGAGGATAAGGGTCAATATTTTTAGCTCATGACCAGATTAGACTCATGACCAGATTAGCTTGGAGTTGTGAGCATAAAAGCTCCGACCTAATTGTTGTACAATCAGTTACTATCAACACTAGTCTTTCTATGATCAATCTTGTCTTGTCTTGCTCCTTGCCTCTTACTCTTGTCTTGTTCCCGATTCCTAGTTCCTGTCTTGCTCCCTGTCCTGCTTCTAAGTTAAACTTTCTTGTTCTTGGAATCCTGCTCACTTCCTTGTTCCTGGATCGTGGCTTGACAGTTTGATAGTAACTGCTTTCATAACTTTCTAATTTTCAGTTACTTTTTTTCCTTGATTCTTCTCATTCGTTTTCCTTCTTTAGATCATAGCCGATTTTGAGTAATTTCAACGCGAGCACTAAATATTGCTTCATGAGTTGGCCACTTTGCGCCAAGTGGTCACAGATCTTCAAGGTTCCACCAACGCGGCGCATGCAGCTGCTGATGCATCCTTCAAGGCTGCTACATAAGCTCTCTCTCAAGCATCCGTGGTTTCTTCTCCATCGAACACTTCTTTGGAGCTGAAGATTAGCATGCCGGAAAAGTTTAATGGCAATTGTGCCAATTTTCAAGGGTTCCTGAATCAGATCAGGCTTTTGATCCGCATGCAAGCACGCCGCTACTCGATTAATACACAAAAGGTTGGCCTTTTGGCATCCCTACTAGTTGGATCTCCACGGGCTTGGGTTGCCCCTTTGCTAGAGTGTGATGACCCATTGATGAAAGACTTTGAAGGTTTCGTGGTTGCCTTTAAAGCTTGCTTTGCAAATCCTGATAAGTACCGTTCTGCATGCACGAAGTTATGAAAGCTCACACAAGGATCTCAACCAGCTTTCGTCTATGCATCCGAATTTTAGCAACTTTGCACGAACATTCCATGGGACGAGACTGCATTTATTGAACACTTCCGTTTTGGGTTGAGGAAGGTGGCGGAATGTCCTATTAAAGTCAGGAAGTTCAAGACGCGTGAAGTTAAAACTGAAGTTCAGTCGGAAAACTTCAATGTTCACTTTGTCTAGGAGCCACGAAGTTGGACGTAGGTGCAAGCTCCATTGGTGCTGCTTATACCATTTCATCACTCAAGTTTCTTGTACACATTCATCTCAATAATCGAGAGCTCAGGGAGTTTGCCCTATTAAACACTGGTGCAAATGCATGCTTCATGGATGACACTTTTGCAACTCAACATGGCATTCTGGTGGTGAAGTTGAAGCGTGCAGTTCCTGTAGAGGTGGCTGATGGTCGTCTGATTGCTTCTGGCGCAGTTACCCATGCTACCAAACCTCTCTTGCAGTCATGGTGCATTCAACTGTTCGATTTCCTTCAACTTGATCAAGACTCAGTTGACTCCCATCATTTTGGGCATGCCATGGTTCGTTGTTACAAATCCTTAGATCGACTGGAGGTCTAGGACGCTCACGTTTTCCTCTTCGGCAACCAGGATCAATCATGTACCTTCATGTGTAGGATACATCCTTAGTGTCTGAGGCAGTACAAGCTACAATTGACCGTGCCTGTTCCTATATCAATGTTGAAGACTCCTCCTCGACAGGATTCACCTCATGTCAGTTCCTCAGCACATCCGCAGGCTCTCTCCACTCCTGTAAGTTTGCGGATTCCTGTACAGGGTTCTACCAATCTGTATCAGTGTCGAAGGTTCCTCCTCAACAGATCCACCTCTTATTGGTTCGTCAGCACACTCACAGGCTCTCCTCATCCTGTGCATCCACGACTTCTGTACAGGATTCTTCCAATCCTACACTTCAACATCCACACATGTTTCTCCCAATCCTGCCTCTTTTCATTACTCTTTCTTCTATTCCACCCCCCAAGATCCTTCTCTTTTTCAATCACAGCTCCCTCCTTCTCCTCTCCGAGTTCTTACCATACCATGCATGAACTTGCCACTGATCCTGCTCCTTTTCATCTTTTTGCCTTCCAAGTAACTCCTACGTCCTCTTCTACCTTTCCTGTATCTGACTCCCTGTTTTTCAATCTCCTTCTCCTGTTCCTTCTTCTTCTCCTCCTTCTTCCATGCCATCCAAGTATCACTCCTTTCAGACGTTTTTACAAGCACAAGGCTGCAGTTCTTCCTGTTCACAGGTCTACGATTGTTTTATCGATCTTGTGGAAGGAAAGACTCCACCGTTCGGACCGATTTATGCACTGTCACCTACAGTTGGAGGTTCTTCGTCAGTACATCGAGGAAAACTTGGCATCCGGCTTCATTCGTCACTCAAAGTCCCCTGCAGAGCACTATCTTCTTTGTCAAGAAGAAAGATGGGAGTTTACGTTTGGTTATGGACTATAAAGGTTTAATCAAGTCACCATTCGGAACCGTACCTGTTACCATTGATCCCGGAACTTCTCGAATTGGCTGCAAGGAGCAAAGGTGTTCACGAAGATCGACTTACGAGGGGCTTACAATCTTGTACGGATTCGTCCAGGCGATGAGTGGAAGACTGCCTTTCGTACAGTATGGACACTTCGAGTACACGGTGATGCCTTTTGGACTTACCAATGCCCTAGCGTGTTCCAACACATGGTAACAACATCTTTCATGACTTATTGACCAGTTTGTGGTAATTTACCTCGATGACATTTTGATTTTCTTTAAGGACCAGGCGGCTCATGACAAGCATGTACGACTAGTCCTATAGAGGCTTCGCAGCATGGCCTGTATGTAAAGTTGGAGAAGTGTTTCTTCGACAGGGATACTGTGGAGTTCTTGGGCTACATCGTCTCTTCTGCTAGCGTTTCCATGGACATGCACAAGGTGAAGACTTATCGCGGAGTGGGAGAGGCCCAAGTCTGTACGAGACGTACAATGTTTCCTTGGCTTTGCAAACTTCTATAGGCGTTTCATACAGGACTTCTCCAAGCGTGTACTTCCACTCACGGAACTCACCAAGTGCACAGGTGTTCTCTTAGTCCGACAAGGCGGAACATGCATTCACAACACTCACGACAGCTCCGATTTTAGCACATCCTGATCCTTCTCGTCCCTTCTTTGTTGAAGTAGATGCCTTGGATTTTGAGTAGGATCTGTTCTATTACAAGTTGGAGAAGACAAGTTCTTCATCTTGTAGCTTTTCACTCTCGTAAGTTCCTTTCGGTGGAGATTAATTACGAGATTCATGACAAGGAACTCAAGGCCATTGTGGATTCGTTCGAGGAGTGGCGGCATTTCCTGGAAGGTGCTGCGCATCATGTACAAGTTCTTACGGATCACAAGAACCTGGAGTATTTTCAAACGGCTCGAGTTCTCAGTCGGCGACAAGCTAGGTGGGGGAGTTCCTATCACGTTTTGATTTCGTCATCATCTACAGGCCTGGTTTTCGAAATGGCAAGCGGATGCATTGTCTAGGTGCTCTTACCTTGCACCGACCCCGGGCAGTCCTACATATGACTGTCAAAAGCAAGTGTTGTTGGGTCCTGATCGACTTCGACTTGCAGCACTAAAGTTCATCGGCTCCAGCAGATTTCACACTCTTACAAGACATCCGTTTGCAGTTGGCTACACACAACTTGGCAAGGAATGTGTTTTCACACATTAGTCTTGAAATCACAAGTTCCTCTTCCTCCAGTTCCCGTACAGACTATAAGTTGTTTGCCATACAGGACGGACTCTTGTACCGGAAGGTCTCTTGTACGTTCATGTTGGTGTTTGCAGGACTTGTGTGGTATAGGATTGTCATTATAGGACATTTTGGTGTGGCCAAGACAGTTGAGTTGGTGACTCGCAACTATTGGTGGCCTGGGTTGCGAGGTTTTGTGGAAAAGTTTGTACGAAATTGTGACACTTGCAATAGGTCAAAGATGCCTTGTCATGCACCTTCTGGTCTTTTTCGTTCTCTTCTTATTCCTTCTACTCCTTGGAGATCCATTTCTATGGATTTCCTCATAGATCTTCCTCCTTCTCGTGGATTTGATGCAGTTCTTGTGGTGGTTGACTGTTTCACTAAACAGGCTCATTTCCTACCATGTCACAAGACTACTACAGGCCAGACAACCACTGAGTTGGTGATCCGCAAAGTATTCCAACACCATGGTCTTCTGAGAGCATTGTTTCTGATCGAGGACACAATTCATGTCCAAGTTTTGGCAAGAACTTCTCCGGAGTCTACATGTTAAAGCGAACCTTTCTTCAGGATACCATCCACAAACTGATGGGCAGTTAGAACGCACGATTCAGACCTTGGAGTAATATCTTCGCTGCTTCATCAGTTACCAACAGGACAACTAGTTGGACCTTCTTCCAATGGTGGAGTTTGCCTACAAAAACTCCATTCACGCATCTACAAGCCAGACACCTTTCTTTGCTCTTATAGGCTACCATCCACGTTTTGACTTTGCTCCTCCTGCTTCTTCTTCTTCCGCTCCTGCAGTACAGGATCGTCTCCAGCATCTTCGTCAGGTACATAAGAATCTCCGGGTTCATCTTTAGCAGGCACAGAAACAGTACAAGAATCATGCTAATGCTCATCGTCAACCGGCACCTGCATACAAGATTGGTGATCTCGTGTGGCTTCTTCGTCGGCATATTCGCACCAACAGGCCTTCTTCTAAGTGATTTTCAACGATTGGGCCCTTACAAGATTGCGGCTGAGGTCAATCCTGTAGCTTTCCGACTCGAGTTACCATCTACGGTGAAACTTCATCCTGTGTTTCACACCTCTTTGTTGGAGCCGTATCATCCTTCTTCTCTTCCTGGTCGTGCTTCTTCTCCTCCCCCTCCTGTGGTCATTGACGGTGAACATGAATACGAAGTTGCAGCCATCCTTGATTCTTGTCTTCATCGCTGTCAACTTCAATACTTGGTGGATTGGAAAAGGTTATTTGCTTACTAATCGTACTTGGGAACCTACATCCAACTTACTCCATGCTTCTTTTAAAGTTGTTGCTTTCATCAGCGTTATCCTACTAACCAGGTCCCAAGACTCGTGGAATTTCCTTAAGGAGGAGGTGCTATCACAACCGATACAGGATGCAGGATGCAGGATATTCCTACAGGATATGCCTATATAATATACATACAAGATATACCTGCAGGATATTCCTATAGGATTGCCTATAGGATATTCCTATAGGATATGCCTAGAGGATAAGGGTCACTATTTTTAGCTCATGACCAGATTAGCTTGGAGTTGTGAACATAAAAGCTCCGACCTAATTGTTGTACAATCAATTATTATCAACACCAGTCTTTCTACGATCAATTTTGTCTTGTTTTGCTCCTTGCCTCCTACACTTATCTTGTTCCTGGTTTTTAGTTCTTGTCCTGCTCCCTGTCCTGTTCCTTGTCCTGCTTCTGAGTCAAGCGTCCTTGTTATCGGAATCTTGCTCACTTCCTTGTTCCTAGATCGTGGCTTGACACAATTTATCAATAAGGTCATTCATGCATGGCATAGGATAATATCCAGCACAATCACATTAAAGGCCAAAAAATTAATCATGAAATGCTTACCTTTATCTGCTTTGTCAATGATATAAGACTCATAAGCCACGAGCTACAAGACGGGTGCATCATTCTTTAAGTTAACATATCCCAAATAGCTTGTGCCATCTTTTGCTTATTTCGAGGAGATCGCTAATAAACTGGAATTTTTATTGGTGTAGTATCTTTTGTATCAATCCAATGGCGAGTGTTGATAATAGTCCTCCCTACCACCAAAATCTAGGAACCAACAGAGAAGCTTTTCATATACTTTTGATGACATTAGGTAGATCAAGAGGAAAAAAACCGTTGTAGCAACTGAAGATATGCATGAACTCCAAATTTTATTGTAAATTGTGTTTATAAAGAGAATAACTAAGAATGAAAACCTTCCCCATGCTAAAGTCCACATGCACACCCTCATGATGCATCTAATTAAAACCTAAATTCATGTCAACAATAGGAAGGCAAACCCGAAGAGGTAATGCTTTAAAATATGACTTTAGTCGAATAGGGACATAACAAGGCTTGGGAAGAGAATAGTAAAAACTTATTGTCTCCATACAATATTTGAAGTGTTTGCTAAGCAATTTATCAAAAGAAAGCATTGTGTCACTCAAAGGAATGTCGAATGGACAAAATGCCCAACCTAAGAATCAAGAAGAATTATACTAGATCACACACGAAACCTTCAAAAAGAAAAGATGACAGGTTTCTCTCGAGTGCCTAAACCACACCGTAACATCAACACACAAAAACACAAAGGTTGTAAGACCCTATCACATAATCCCTCTGTGTATTGGTACGGAGACTAGTTTTTCTGTTCATTATAAAAAAAAAATAATACATCCACTGGTGAATTAACAACTTTCCTGTCTTGTACCCCTGAGAGCTAAACATTGATGATTGACATGCTTAGTCGCTAGGTGCCCAAATCCCTCCAAAATGTTGTATCCCATGCCTACGTTGACCACGTTCATACCCACGACCACATCCTTCACATGGGCTGAAATGCAACTTGTGGAACTGAAATACTACTCCAAAAGTTGTGGATAAGCAGCTAGAGGAAGAAGGGCTGGTCCAAGCAATCTAGGTTTGAATATGAGTAATATATGAGGCAGCACCATCTTCAAGTGAATAGCATCCCCAATTGGGTAATGTTCATGAAGAACTCAGTTGTACTAAACACTGATAAAATAGCCCTTTCTTAACTACCTTGGACATGTAGGATCCACTCGAGCCAAGTGATTTTAAAATGGACTCTAAATTGTGTAGATGTTTCACCACCTTTTTGCTGCAATCGCAAAACCTCATCTAACAACTCAAAGGCATTCGCATGATGCCCAAATGCAATCGCATGAGATGAAGACAAATCAATCATAGCCTTGGATGTCGAGGCCAAGTGTGAAACCACAGGGCAATAAATTCACGTAAACAAGGTGGCAATCATAAAGTTGATGGAGGGATCCCACTAGTGATATGTAGCCACCATATAAAAGTACTCATTTCAAGCATGTGCATCTTCTGTGATTGTTCTTGAGAAGAGTCAGGGTGAAGACAAAGATTGTACCCTATTGAATTGTGAGTTCTTTGTGTTAACATGCCAAACAATTATTGAGTTTGTACTTGTGACTTTGCTATGGCAACCATAGAAGAAAAAGATAAACCTACTACCCAATGTCTCCCTTAATGAAAAAATGTGTATTGAACCCGATACATACAAAGTTAGCAAACCCTTCTTTATATAAAAAAAGTTATTTTATTTTAAGCAATTTTTGATCTAATCTTATCATCTTATGTGACATCCATGTATAATTATAATATATGCCTTAGAATATACTCAAAGTATATTTTTATAACCTTTACATCACTAACTATACCGTGTGACTAGTTTAATAATAATTTATTGTTTATTTTAATCTATACCCTTAAAATTAATTATTATCCTTACTTAGTGAATTTATCCTCTTTTAAGTCACCTTAATCTTGTGAATTTAGAATAACCGCCTGATTGAGTATAAGATAACCGTTAAATAAAACTTAAAATAATCATTCTATGGAATTTAAGATACATACACAATAAAAACTTATTAATGAAAATAACATATGGCTTTTTAGTGTTACCAAATTAATTTATAGCTTCAACTCCGAAAGTCATCTGCATTAAATTTTCATAAGTTAAAGCGCAGGGTTGGAGATTTCACTAGCTTACCACATACTTGTAACCAAGGTCGGCCAACCCCGTCGCAACAGTTGCATGAGATCTCATTAGTACAATTCTCAGTATTGAAGTGTACACAATGTACATGCGCGTATATGTATATATATTTATCTACAGGTATATATCAAAATATATATATATATAATAATTATATATATATATAATATAATAACAGAAGTCAATATAATGTATATAGAACTTAACACACCCACATAGACATATTACTGAACATAGTGTCGCATGGGTAAATCTAATACATATGCTGCAATAGAGAATAATATTGATTATGAATTGGTCAATATTGCATCTAAATGGTTCTAGCTGTTCAATATGTGAACAAAAGATTCTTATATATCACACACCGCGCGCGCACGTACACCATTGGAGGTGTTCCATCCCATCATCTATGGTCGATATCATCTCCATAGCCATAGAGATAATATCGTCAACCCTGAAAGGAAGTGTCTCTACCGCTCAATTGGCACCTTACAAATTTGAATTTGAAAATTCTAACCAATACAAACCTATTCTACTCAAATGTACATAATTTGCATACATCCTATATACTTTTCTGAATATATATATATATAATATATATATTTTAGTTCAAGGGGATAGTCAAACAAAATCAACGAAGAGCTAATTTATATTTATCAGGAAGTTTTACATATCCTCATACGCTTCAGTAATCATTTCATCAATTAAAAAAATGAATATTAGATGTTTACAGCACTAATACTCGAAACAAAGTGTGTGTGTGTGGTGTGTTATTAATGGATCTGCAATATCTCGAGCTCGTGTTTACCTCGAACTGAACATGGGGGTAAGGACTAGGTTAGTTGCACACTGTAGTAACTTGAACTCTCTAAACGGGATTTGAATCGATTCTTTGACATGGAATGTCAAGGAACTAGACATAAATCGACTATATATATGGGAACTACAGTTAGGACTTAAGACATGGATCAGCTTCCGGATGCACTCTTGTTTGGAATTCTAGAGAGGGTTGGAGATCTACAGCACTGCCGCGTGTATCCAAGACTTGGAGGAGGGTGTGTGTGTGTGTGCCTGTGCATGCGTGCGTGTGTGTTAAATAATGTATGTATATCTATATAGGTATGCAGAACTGCAACTTGGTTATGGGTTACTAAAAACTGACTGAGAGAGGCTCGTACACGAGCCTGTTGCATGCTCCTCGAGCTGAAAATGGGAGTCCCATGATCAAGCACTACACATTGACATAAAGGAATGCCGAATAAGATCAGCTGCACATTGCATCTGGTTACTCCGCAACAATGTTGAGAAGCTAGACATTACCGTGACGCGGCCATCGGACGATTTCCGTGAAATATTTGTGTCATTAGGAAGGTAGGAAGCTTGAGCACCTGCGCGTGGCAGTCATAACTTACCCTAGCGAACCACAGGCTTTCTAACCCGTGATGTTACTGCTGGATTGATTACTTGCGAGCTCACACGACTTGTATTTGCAGATGAAAATCTTGGCAGTAGTCTCTCATCGTGTGCAAACCTCAAACGTCTCAAGCTGCTGCTTTGCGTTTTTAACATTCTCAACTGGAATCTTCAAGCCTAGAAGAGTTTGTATTCGAAGGAGGTCATGGTACCCTTAACGATAAACAGAACTTGGTACTGGATCTTCCAAATCTAAACAAGCTGGACGTGGAAGGACCAAGGATAGCTCTAAGTGGCAGATTAAATCCTCATAGAAGGACCTTACTGTTGTAACAAATGTGACTGCAGACACAATCTCAGTGAACTCGAAAGCGTTGATGCGCTAAGTTTCCAAGGGGTGTGGTGTATTGAAGAATTCCTAGCAGTCTTAAAGAAGTTCGCAAACGTAAGTGTTGGCCACCTTAAGTTACTTACGATGACTAAAAAACAGCCTATGGAAGACATTTTCTCGTCACTGGGTCGTGTGAAGAACACCTGCAGGGTACTTGAGATCCATAATAAGGTAATTCTTTATTTATTGTTTAGATATCTTATGTTGATTATATAAATAATGTGTTGTTACTCACGCCTGCACAACTTGGTGAGATGCCCAACTTAAAGAGGATAGTTATTCATGTGGATCCAGATGACCTCAGCATAGTTAACTTCATGGATTTAAAAGCACTGCATCCCGAAACAATACTCAAGTTACCGAGCGGGTATTTGGAGTGGAAACCCTTGTTCGAGAAGAGAAGAATGTGCAGTTTGCAAGTGAAGAGGAATGTACCGTAGAGCCAAGCGCCAAAGGGCTCGAAGACTTGAACTATGGTGATTTAGTTTCTAGTATTCATGAATGGTTTACATGAAGTGCATTAAGATGCATGTGAAATTTATTTTTTAATTCATATCCAAGTTCTTTCAAACACACATATCATTCGCGCAAGCACACAGACACCTATCCGATCGCCGATCTCTGTACAAACAAAATTGACTGGACAAATCGATCCCGTGCTCGTCATAACGGCGGCAGCACAACTGTGTTTAATCCAGTGCAGCAACTCAAAATTAGCATTTATTATGGTTAATTGAGATTAACTTAATTGGATAATTAATTAAAATTAATTTAACATTCCAACTTAATTCGTAAGCAAATTTAGCAGCAAATCATTATTACAACCAATAATTCATGTATCTCATTTCGCCGGTTTAATATACCACGATGGCTTGCATATGGAGTACAACACATCTCCAAGTGACCTATAACAAGAATGTTCAGAATCTAAAATAAAACCCTACCTCAATAACCTGAGGTGTATACGAATGCCTGTGCATCCATAGCCTACAAACCCTAAAACTACTCTGTTACAATAGAGCATTAGTTTATGTCTCAACACTCCCTCGTAAACTGGTGCTCAAAAGACTCTGAGGCCCCCGAAACAAAGCGAACTTGGTCAGGCCCAGCGGTTTGGTGAGCACATCGGCCACCATCTCATCCGCAGAAGAATGAGCCACCTTCACCAAACCGCCTTCTACAAGCTCCCAAACATAGTGAAACTGAATGAGCACATGCTTGGTCCGTTCATGATAGACGGGGTTCTTGCTCATAGCAATGCTACTCTGATTGTCACACCAGCTGAGCATGGAGGTTTGTTGCACCACTCCAAGCTCTTGTAAAAGTCCTCGCATCCATATAAGCTCCTTGCATCCAAAAGTGAGGGCAATGTACTCAGCCTCTACAAAACGAAGGGCCACCACACTCTGCTCTTGCTCCTCCACGCAATCGAGGCCCGCACAATTCCAAAGAGTAGCCAGTGGTGGACCGAGCTTCTTTGTTTGTCCCCAACTTGCATCAGTGTAAGTGACCAATTGAGTGTCACAACATGAGAAGCATAGGCCATGGTGAGGCGTTCCCTTTAGGTACATGAGTATATGTTTGGCAGCCTTCCAATGGCACAACTCGGAGTAGATCCAAACTGGCTAAGCAACACAGTGGCATATGCTATGTCCGGTCCAGAGGAAAACACCAGAAATATCAAACAACCTATGAGGCTGCGGTACAGAATCTTAGAATCACATATCTCTCCTCCCATTTGAGGCGAGTTCGGATTGATAGCACCGACGAGCATGGGATTTTCAACTGGACGACAGTTTACATGCCAAACCGAGAGAGAAGAGATTGCACATAGTGCTGCTGGTGTCCCAGTCTATATATCCCGCTCAATTTGCAGGCCTGAGAACGTCTTCACCTCTCCCATGTCCTTCATCCGAAACCGTTGTGCCAAGCTTGCTTTCAACCTGCTAATCCCATCTTCATCACCTCCAGTGATGAGGAGATCATCCACATACAGGGAAACAATGATCCGTCCACGACCAACTCCCCGCACATAGACATTGGAATCACTGTGTATTCTCTGAAAGCCTTGTCGACGCAAAGCTTCATTAAACTTCTGGTACCACACCCGAGAAGCTTGCTTGAGACCATACAAGGCCTTGTTAAGGCGCTAGGCTCGAGCTGTGTCCCATGGCTGGAAAAGCCTAGGGGAATGCGCATGAAGATCTCCTCATGCAAATCCCCATGCAAGAACGCGGTCTTCACATCCAACTGGTGCACTTGCCACCTTCTGGTGTTAGCAAGTGCCAAGAGTGCGCGGACACTAGGCAACTTCACCACAAGCGAAAAAGTCTCCTCATAGTCAACTCCTCGCACCTGGGTGAAGCCTTTTGCCACGAGTCTGGCTTTGTGTCTGACATCCCCAGTTAGGGGATCCACTGTCCGCTTGAAGACCCACTTGTAGTCAACAAGTCGACGTCGGTGTGGGGCAACACACTCCTCGAATGTGCAATTTTGCACTTGTGCATCCACTTCGTCCTGAATGGCCTGCTTCCACTCAAGAGACTCCGCTCCAGTCACCGCATCTTCAAAGGTGGAGGGAACCTTCTCATCCACAAACATGCACATCTCGGCTTCCTCATCAAGTAGAGAAGTGGCCCAACACCTTGAAAGAAGGCACTCTCGTGGTCTGTCTGGAGCTACCACAGGATCCGGCATGCCCCGCCGGCGAGGGACATGAGGAGGCCGATCAACCTACTACTCCGACTACTTAGGTGCCAACTGCTCATGGACATCAATTGGTTGCTCCGGCTGCGCCTGCCGCTTAGGTTGTTCAGGTGCCAGCTTCTCATGGACATCAGCATCACCTTGATCACCTCGAGCATCACCTGGCAGCTAACTCCCCCGGGGCATCAAGGCCATGGTCTTCCCCTACGTCCACAAAACCAATTGGGATTAGGGGAGTGTTAAAGGTAAAATATTAGGAGCATAGGACGTTCTACTGTAGAGAGAATAAGGGTAGGAAGGTCCGTAGTAAGCATGGAAGGAAAGGCTGTGAAAGAGGAAAATCCTTACCGAGAGGAAAAGGTAAGGAAAAGGTAAGGAAAAGGAAAAGGATGACATGGCGAGAGAAGAGTAGTTAAGAGAAGTTAGGGCAACGGAGAGAGGGTCTCCAGGGGTTATTTAGCAGGAGATAGAGGTTCTCTACACTTTGTCTCTTGTATTCATGTAGTAATGAAAGGTGCATATTAGAGAATCTTGTGTGTGTGTATGTCTACTCTCAATGAATGGATCTAACAAGGCAATAGCCAAAATCCGTTCTTGCCCTTGACTTTGGAGACCAGTCATAGTGGCACTGGGAGAAGTCTGATATATATACCGATATTGAGAGTTGAGGAAGGAAAGGGTGTAGCCTTTCCTGTACGTTGTATGAAAGGTTTCCTGTCTGTGTGAAGGAAACAGGTTAAATAGGAAAAGGTGAGGCAGAGAGCCTTTTTCCTGTTTAACAATTGGCGACCACGATGGGATTTCGCCATTGCAGTGTTAGCATTCATTGAGAAAAGAGGCTAAAAAGATAGAATTCTCATTCTGAAAAAGGCTCAGAAGCTGTAGAGCCGGATGTGTAAAGGAGAAGGAATGAATGGAACCGTGGAGGAACCATCGTCCTGATTCAGCTTTAACTGATCAGAGGAACCAAAGGCAAGCCAATAGAGTGGCTGCCCAACAACAACCTGAAACTGACGAAAATAGACGTCAAAATATCCTTGGCAAGATAGTAGAGGATATTGCAGAAACAATACAGAAATCTGAGGTTGATCCAGAGAATTGGAGGCAGTATCAAACAGCTGGTTTAGAGGAGACTGTAAGAGGAACGGAAGGAGTGCCTGTTCATAGACCGAGATTGCAAGGAGAAGGATCTCTTGAGAACTCCCGAAGAGGAAGGGAGGAAGGTGTAAGAGGAAATACACCAGAGCAAAGGGTTATTACAAATATGGCACTTTTTCCCGGGAATGTTTGGGGTACGGTGATGTATCCCACATTCTCTGCAAGAAAGAAAGAAAATCCGAAAAGGCACTTACAACAGTTTGAAGAGGTAGTAAAACTGTATAAGGTGACGGATGCAGAAAGGCTACTTATATTTCCACATACATTGAAAGGAAATGCCTCTGACTGGTATTATGATTTAGAAAAGGAAGTCAGAGAGGATTATCAGAAGGTTACTGATGCTTTTAAGGAATATTTCAGAAAGGAGGAATTGCCGGAGGAACATTTAGAGAAGTTAAGGACTATCCTTCAAGGCAAAACAGAAAAGATAGATGAATATAACACCATTTTAAGAAACATGAGAAAAAGTGTAAGGCATATGTAAAGATGGATGCCTTATTGCAATGGTATAAGCAAGGGTTGCTAAAACCATATAGAGATTTAGCCTTAACTATCAATGAAAAGGATAGAGAGGATCTCATTAATCAATTAAAAATATATGAGAAGAAGAGAAGGCAAATAGAAAGATTGCAGAAGGAAAGTTGAAAATATATAGAAGAAAAGGAGAAATCCTCTGATGAAGAGAAAGAGGAAGTTGATGTAGTAAAAGTTCGAAAACATCCTATAGATGAGAAAGCTTTGGCTCAAATGATGAAAATTTTAAAAGGAATGACAGTTAAAGAGGAGTTAAAGGAAAAAGTATGGTGTACTAAATGTAATAATCCTGGTCATACAGTAGAGGAATGTAGACTGCAATTGCCTACATGCCAGATATGCGGAAAGGAAGGACATGTGGCTAGGAACTGTAAACATTTCCTAAATCAGAATGTGGCTCGTATAGAGAGAGAAAGGAGGACAGATGAACGTCCACCTCCTAGAAGGTTCCCACCTAATAGGAACCGTGGGAATGAGAGGAATGATAATGTCATTCCTTATGAGAACAGGAACAATATGTATGGTAGAAGGAATGAAGTTCCGTATCAGAATAGGAACAGTGGATATTATGAAAGAAGGAATGATAATCCTTACGAAATTAGAGAGGAAAGGTATTATGCAGGAAGAAATGGTCCATATAAGGCGTGGCAGAATGATAGACCTTATCCTGAAAGAAATGATAGGCAATATAGAGGAGAGGAAAGACCATATCAAGGTCAAAGAGGCAGAAATGATTCCTATAACCAAGGAAATGATAAACAAGGACCACAGGGTAGGAATTTTCCTTCCAGGTTTGTTATACATGTGGTGAAACATGACATATCTCTAGGGAATGTCCTAGGCGGAATGTACAACCTCCTACTTCCACCAGAATGACTAATGTGCGCCTACAACACGGCTAATTCAAATAGAGGAGGAAAAAGATGAGTATCCACCCGTTGCAAGGGTAGTTATAGCTCTTCAAGAGAAGGAGAAGGAATATTCTTGTTATGGAGAAGGAGAGATAGAAACTATTCCTAACAAGAAGGTGGACTCGTTACAGGAAAATGTAAACGAGCAAGAGCAAAATCCTGACCAGAAAGGTCAGATGGATAACGAATCAGAAGGTATAGACAAAGGTGTTGTAGACAAGGGTAAACAAGGTTTTTCAGTCTTACCATTATAGGATAAGATAATGGACTTCATGTATCACCAAGCTATCAATCAGGAGGTAAAGGTCACGCTTGGACAGCTGATACAGGTAGCTCCTTACATAAGAAACCATATATTAAATGCATTAAGTCTGGTTCAACAAACATCACCTTCGAGTAAAGGATATACAATTTGTAAAATGGATAAGGAAGTACTGTATGAAGGAGATTATGATGGACAAGTTCCTTGCATCACAGTATATGTGGCAGGAATAAGTTAAAGAGAGTATTAATAGATGGAGGTTTAGGTGTGAATTTTATTGAAGAAGGAGAATGTAAAAGGATGGGTTTAGACCTATCCAACCTGCTCCATTTAAGGTGGCCCAAGCAGTGCAGGATTGAGGCTCAGGAAAAATGACAATAGGACAAGGTGACTTGAAGGTCGATATTTATACTCATGCTAAGGGATACTTAGCACAGAAGGATCGGCCAGTTGCATTGGAAGGGTATGATTGGGTGCGGGGCTTGGATGATCAGGAGGAAGAGCAAATTTTAAAAACATATCCTGATCTAAAAGCTCTTGCAGAGATTGATTTATATGCCATTCTGAAGGAAAGAAGAAGCATCTCCCAAAAGGAACAGGAACAGGAACAGAACAATCTGGGTTGCAGGAAAAATTTTATAAGTCTGTTCCTTATGAAATGAATTTGCAGGAACAACCTGCTGAATATACATATATCTACACTAATGATCCTTTAGAGCAAGTTAATATAGGTACAGAAATGGAACCTAAGATATTAAACTATAGCTCAAGGATTGGATCCTGATTTTAGGAATAAAGGATTGATGTTGTTAGCCAAATACAAGGATGTATTTGCATGGTCCTATCAGGATCTTAAAGGAATACCACCAGAGATATGTATGCACACTATTCAATTATTGCCGGGATGCCAACCGGCCAAACAAAGTGCATACAGGATGAATCCTAACTATGCTAAATTGGTGAAAGAGGAAATTGATAAACTGTTGAAGGTTGGCTTTATATATCCTATACAAGGAGCGCAATGGTTGTCACCACTCGTGATCGTCCCTAAAAAGAATGGGAAGCTAAGAGTGTGTGTCAATTATAAAAAGCTAAATGATGTTACAACTAAGGATATCTTTCCTATTCCTTTCACAGAGGAAATGCTGGATAATGTCGCAGGCCATGAAATGTATTCCTTTATGGATGGCTTTTCAGGATATAATCAGGTGATGGTAGCTCCAGCAGATCAACATAAGACGGCTTTTATAAGTCCGTGGGGTGCCTATGCCTATAGGGTTATGCCTTTTGGCTTATGTAATGCACCCTTTACGTTTCAAAGAATTATAACGGATACCTTTCGTGAATACCTTTTAGATTTTATGAAAGTCTTTATGGATGACTTTAGTGTGTATAGTACAAAACAGGAACATCTACAGTGTTTGGAAAAATGTTTCCAGAAATGTAGACAAAATTCAGTTGCTTTAAATCCAGAAAAATGTAACTTTTTTGTTAAATCAGGAGTCCTTTTAGGACATGTGGTTTGTAAGGAAGGAATATTGGTTGATCAGGACAAGGTTAAGGTCATCCTTAGCCTACAACCACCACAGGATATAAAGGAGTTACGAAGGTTTTTAGGCAAAATAGGCTACCATAGGCGGTTTATAAAGCATTATGCTAAACTCGCCAAACCTTTAACCGACTTGCTTAAGGTCGATGTGCCATATGTTTGGACTTCAGAGTGTCAAGAGGCATTTGATAACCTTCGAACGGCTCTTATTAAAGCCCCCATATTGGTTAGTCCCAAGTGGGATCGGGAATTCCATGTACAAGTTGATGCCTCTGATATTGCTATAGGAGCTGTCCTTACGCAAATGCAAGAGGACGGTAAGGATCGTCCTATTTATTATGCTAGTCGCAGGCTCACACCTGCAGAGGTAAATTACACTACTACAGAAAAGGAAGCATTGGGTATGGTATATGCTATCCACAAATTTAGACATTATCTTTTGGCTAATAAAGTAAAACTTTTTGTGGATCATAAGGCTTTATTATATTTACTTAATAAACCTGTACTTACAGGAAGGTTAGCCAGGTGGTTCCTACTTCTGCAGGAATATGATTTTGAAATAATTCATAAACCTGGAAAGCAACACGAACAGGCTGATCATTTAAGTCGTATTAAAACAGGCGAACTTCCTATTCGTACTATGGATGATTTTCCTGATGCGAGTTTATTTCGTGTGGATGTTCCATTAAGGTGGTTAGATCATATTACACAATATCTAGCCACTGGAATAGTACCACTTACTTATAAGACGCCGATGAAAGGAAGCTCTTTGTCGTGAGGACACGACACTTTCTCTCGTGGGAGGAAAGTTGTATAAACTGGGGTCCGATGGGGTATTACGAAGGTGTGTAGATCCTTTAGAGGTCCCAGAGGTTCTTAAAGAGGCTCATTCAGGCCTTGCAGGAGGACATTTTGCAGAGGAAATAACAGGAAGGAAAATCCTTCAGGCAGGGTTATGGTGGCCTACTTTATGGAGAGATGTAAAGCAGATATTGTAAGGCATGTGATAAATGCCAACGTGCACAATTGCCTCCAAAGAAACAAATACAACCTTATAATCCAGTTCTACCACTGGAACCTTTCCAAAAATGGGGAATGGACTTTATAGGACCAGTTAATCCTATAAGCTCAAAAAGGAATCAATATATATTGGTTTTAACAGATTATATGACTAAATGGGTAGAGGCAGAGCCTATGAGAAAGGCTGATGCATATAATACAGCGAAGGTTATATATAATACTATAATAGTACGTTATGGTATTCCTAAGGAAATTGTGAGTGATAGAGGAAAGCATTTCGTGAATGAAACAATAGAAATGCTTATGAGGGAGTTTGTGATAAAACATAAGAAGTCTACACCATATTACCCACAAGGTAATGGACAAGCTGAATCTACAAACAAAGTCCTTAAAAACGTTTTAAGGAAGGTGGTTCAGGAAAATAAGAAGGATTGGGATGAAAGGTTACCAGAAGTATTATGGGCCTATAGAACAGCTTATAAGGTTGACTACAGGTACGACACCTTTTAAGCTTGCTATGGATTGGAGGCTATAACTCCGATGGAGTATATTGTGCGTCCTTGAGATAGCAATTCAATATAGGATGGGGGAGAAGGAGTCTTTGGAAGCTCGTTTAATAGAGCTAGAGAAGTTAGATGAGAGGAGAATGCATGCCCTGTGGACGATACAAGGCGATTCAGCGAAGGCGGAAGGTTTGGCTAGATAGGCGAAGGAAAGGCAAAGAGATAAAGGTAGGTGATCTCGTCCTTTGGTACAGGGGAAAGGTGGATGAAATAAGGCCAAAAGTTTAATTTGAACTGGATAGGCCCTTTTCGGGTTAAATCTGTAGAGGAGAAGGTGTGGTGGATTTGGAAACATTAGGAAGAGAGGCAATAGAAGGAAAGGTTAACCTTAATAAGGTAAGGAAATATCTCGTTGAAGGGAGTAGTATTTATGTTGAGTTGAAGAGTATATTCTGCTCCCTGAAGTGCACAAAAAACAAGGCAGGAGATCTAGGGTTTTGCAGTGAGAGAGAGATGTCGGCAAAGAAGGGTCATATGCCTGCACGAAATTGCCGGGAGTTGGTGAATCCTCCTGATGGAGAGAGATTGGGGAAAGTCCAGTTGATGCACACTAAATGGGATTTCCTGTGAGACGGAGAGAGTTCTGCGGGAGATAGGTTTGTTGGCCATACGCGGAGATTCTAAGAGATGCCGAACCTCATGATGAAGAATGCTTCACCTTAGTGATGCTTTCTGGAAAAGGTGGAGAAGCGGACACAGGATTTGTAGCTTATGCAGAGGAGAGGAAACTCCTTTTCACTGATAGGTTGGTGGAGGAGGTATTTCACCTTCCCACATTCGGAAGGAGAGGTAAAGGCTGAGAAGGCACACCTCAACATGGTATTTAAAGGAAGGCAAGCAGTATGTGAGCAAGGTAGGGTTGAAGCTTTCTGACCTGATGGAGGAAACGCAGTTAGCGATGAACTTTATCGTTAACGCGTTTCGAATTTCGGACATCTCATATTACAGCATCGAATCCGGTCATGTCTTTATATGACGGATTAAAGGAAAAGAGGCCAGTAGGAGTGGCGAGATATTTGCTGAAAAGGCTGAGGGAGCACCTCTGTGCAATGCAGGAGTTAGAGAAAAAGGGAGAGCCTTCGTCCATGATGGCCTTCACGTGGGTACAGATAATCGCGGACTATGTACGCCAATACGGCGAACCGGCGGGGCCGGAGATAGTCGCGCGTATGAAGCAGTGAGGAAGGAAACGAAGTTGCTTCAGAAGAAGCAAACCAAGCGCAAGATGGGGGAGACGAAGGGAAAAGGAGTAGGTGCTGACCTGCAGGCAGAGGAGGATAAACAGATGGAGAGAACGCCGAAGAGGAAGAAATCAAAGGTCGAGAGATCAACGACCGCGAGGAGGAACACTAGATCGGGCGAAAAAGGTAAGAAGTCAAAGCCAGGAGCACAGAGTAACTCCGAGCCGAGGTTAGTGGTAGACCTCGACGAGGAGGAAGACGGCAGTCAGGAGAGATCATACGGGAAGAAGAACCTTCGTTGGAACAGGAGGAAGAGGATGAACCTGTAGAGGACGAGGAACCAAAGGAGGTTGAGAAGGAACGGAGAACAAAAGCCAGGCAGGAGAGTGGAAAACTTCAGCCTGAGCTGGAACCGCAGGTGGGAAAGGAACAGGAGGATATGTCAAACTGTTGCGTGAGAGACGGATGATGATAATCCCGTTGGGAGAAGTAGACCCTTATAAGAAGAAGGGATGTGATGAGGGTGAGCTAGCAGTTGGGGAACGGACGACTGAGATCGAGGACAAGCAGAAAGTATCCTCGGATATTCTGTTCCCGACGGTTACACCCACAACGGTGGATATAACCGATGAGGAAGTAGTGGGAATTGCGAGAGAAGCTGAGGAGATGGCACGAGGCGAAGTTTCTGAGGACATCAATTTAATCCGCCGCCCTTTCAGCATTCTCCACGCACACATACAGGTATGTATGGACGAGGATGTATCGGGGAAGTGGATCGTAGGGTGTGCCAGTGACTGATTTCCGCCTGGAGAAGGAGGAGCCGATTCAGCAGAATCTTGATGGCGGGATGCAGACAGATGCGACTTTCAAAAGACGGAGGGCATTCCGCGGAAAGAGGTGCAGGCTACGGAGATGCAGATGCAGTTTGCACAGTGTCTTGCACAGCTCCAGCAGGAAATGGTCGAGCAGATGGATAAAGGTGGAAACGAGACACAGGACGCAACGCAGATCGCGGCAAATCTCTTCAATCACACCTCGTAAATTTTGGGTACACAATTAAAGATAGGGCAGACATTCAGCGGCTCATTGTACAAGCAATTGAGAGCGTGATGGCGCCGAAGATGACTACACTCCAGGGACTCGTGAGTAAGGGGATTCAGTGACCGATCAAGCAAAGGACTCCAAGCCCAGTTGTGGAGCTTAAACCTCACAAACTGCACAGGAGCCGATGAATTTATTTCAGAGGCTGGTACGAGCACGGGATGAGACGCAGCAGACTACTACCATTCTGTCTGTAGTGGTGGATGAGTTCCAGAGGCTACAAGAGGAGAATGAGCAGCTCAGAAAGGAGACACAGGCGTTTCGTCTTCAGGTGGCAATGGTTCAGCAGGAACTTGATAAGGAGAGAGCAGAGTTTCAGAAGTACAAGGACCAGGAGGAGGTGGAATACCAGGAGGATGCGCAAGATGTGTTGCCGTGAGGACACAGCAACAAATAAGGAGGGGCAGTGTTAAAGGTAAAATATTAGGAGCATAGGACGTCCTACTATAGAGAGAATAAGGGTAGGAAGGTCCGTAGTAAGCATGGAAGGAAAGGCTGTGAAAGAGGAAAATCCTTACCGAGAGGAAAAGGTAAGGAAAAGGTAAGGAAAAGGAAAAGGATGACATGGCGAGAGGAAGAGTAATTAAGGGAAGTTAGGGCAATGGAGAGGGGGTCTCCAGGGGTTATTTAGCAGGAGATAGAGGTTCTCTACACTTTGTCTCTTGTATTCATGTAGTAATAAAAGGTGCATATTAGAGAATCTTGTGTGTGTGTATGTCTACTCTCAATGAATGGATCTAACAAGGCAATAGCCAAAATCCGTTCTTGCCCTTGACTTTGGAGACCAGTCATAGTGGCACTGGAGAAGTCTGATATATATACAGATATATTGAGAGTTGAGGAAGGAAAGGGTGTAGCCTTTCCTGTACATTGTATGAAAGGTTTCCTGTCTGTGTGAAGGAAACAGGTTAAATAGGAAAAGGTGAGGCAGAGAGCCTTTTTCCTGTTTAACAGGGAGCCAACAAGTCATCGTCAATGAAGGAGTCCACATGTTGTTCCGTGGAATGACACCATGTGAGGTCATCCTCAACAAACACCACATCCATGCCATTTGTCCACCAGGTTCCACAGCCTGTATGCTTTCCGACACCGTTCATCATCTTGTGCATAGCCAACAAAGATCAACTTTTGGCTCTTGGGGTCCAGCTTCTTCCGCAGCTGGTCAGGAACATGGGCATACGCTGTGCAACCAAACACCCTGAGGTGGGATACATTAGGCTTCAGACCCGTCCATGCTTCCTCAAGCGTCTTGCCTTTCAATGCCACAGTTTGCAACCGGTTATGAACATGCATGGCTACCGCAATAGCCTACTCCTTGCCCAAATGTGCATGAGCAAGAAGGCTGTGCGCTGCATTCACCAGCGTCCGGTTCTTCCTCTCAGCCATGCCATTTTGTTGGGAGGTGTATCGGGTGGTGACGTGGTGTTGAATACCAACATTCCGACACAACTTTTGCATGGTGGAGTTAAGGTATTCCTTGCCACCGTCCATGCGCAAGGCCTTAAGCTTCTTGCCAACTTGAGTTTCCACCGCAGCTTTGTACACGTGGAAGGCTCCTCTATCTCACTTTTACGATGTAGGAAAAAAAGTTTGGTGAGGTGACTGAAGTCATCAATGAACGTAAGAACGTAACGTGCGCCAAAATGACTCGGGATGTCTATGGGCCCACACAGGTCGAAGTGCACCAACTCCAAGAGCTCTGAAGAGCGGTGCTTTGAAGATCCAAAACTTCAGTGATGATGTTTGCCCAACACGCATGACTCATAAAATGCATGTGAAAACAAGCCTCAGATCCAGCCCTTCCACCATGCAGTTGGACACAAGCTCATGCAATGCTTTGTGATTTGCATGACCCAACCGGCAATGCCACAAATAGGCATCTGCACCAACGACGTTCTCAACGGCTGCAGCAAGATGAGGGTGTGAGAGAATCTCATACAAGTTCCCACGTCGCCTGGCGTGGAGAACTTTCCTCCCAGTCACATGGAAATCCAACTTGTCATATAAATCCGCACCATGACTAGTAAACACGATCGACTTCTCGTCATCACACAACCTCACCACCGACATAAGGTTTTTCTGCATGCCTGGGACGTGCAAGGCGTCTTTGAACGTCATCTCCCCACCGTCATGAAGTGGGAGTGTCAAAGTGCCTCGACCAGCAATGTCCAATTGAGCATTGTTCCCCAACACCACACCACTACTTTTTTGAACTGGGATATATTGTTCAAACATCAACTTGTTATTAGTCATGAGGCTAGTGCAACCTGAATCAAGCACCCAGGAATGCATCTTCCCGCTGCTCTCAGCATTGAGGGACTCCTCCGCTATGAAGGACTCTTCTTCCCATTCACCTTCTTCACTTTCAACACCGACATTAGCCTTCCCATCTGCATGGGGGCAGTCCCTACCCCAGTGTCCAAACCCTCGGCATATCTTGCATTGGTCATGGCCAAGCCGACCTCCTTGTCCTCGACCTCTACGTCCTCGTGCGCCCTTCTCTAGTTCCCCTCTAAAAGTTGCTCGTCCACGTCCACCTCGGCCAGCCCAACCACCGTTTGAGCTCCTCGGCCAGCCCAGGCATTGCCCAAGGCTGGAGGCGGCAAGGGTGCAATAGCATCATGCCTGGCCAGCTCATGCTTGGGAACCCGTCGTTTGGCATACATGACTTTATGCAAAGCATTGGTTTTGGCCATCTCCTTGCGGAGCAAGTTGTGGCCACAAGCTTGGCGAAGTCATGTAGATCCACTCGGAGCTTGAGGCTTGTGTCTACGAAGATGGAGAATGCAGGAGCATGCGGATAAGCTGAGTCAACTCTTTGCTGAACTTGTTGCCCAAGGGGACGAGCATATCATCCCAGATTCCATGTAAAAGGTGAATCCCAGATTCCATGTAAAAGGTGAAGCTCTACGAGTCCCTCCCTACTCAGTGGGGCAAGGATGAGGACAATCTCACATTTGAAACAGCGGTGTCAGTCCTTTTCCCATAGGTGTCTGACAGCCACTTCCAGACTTCAGCAGGGGACTTGTCAGTATCCACCTTGAGCATAATCCCCGGGCTGAGGTAAGTGCAAATGCAAGCCCACGGCGTGCTTAGCCCGCACTTTCCACTCCTGGTGGATTCTAAGGGTCTCATTGGAGTTGCCCTTCGGCGGCTCCGGGTCAGTCCCACGGACGAGCCCAAAAACTCCTTTGACACGTAGCCGAGTCTCCATCAACTTCTTCCACAGCAAAAAGTTCTGCCCCTTGAACACAAAGGGCTTGCTCCCACATGAGCTTCTAGAGGAATCCTCACCAGATTCGGCCATGGCCTCTTACTAGGCTACATTACACATTGCTCCCCGCCCAAATCAGAAGCGGCTTTGATACCATGTTCAGAATCTAACAAAACCCTACCTCAGTAACCCGAAGTGTATACGAACGCCTGTGCATTCATAGCCTATGAACCCTAAAACTACTCTGTTACAATAGAGCATGAGTTTATGTCTCAACAAAGAACAACAAAGTGGGGAATGCGCAATATATCCCCTACGCTTTATGTATGGATGGTATTCAGAAAAAATATCATATATACCTTGAGATTTATTATATTTATATTTATATCCCTAGGAATTTTATTTTAAGTATATACCATTGTGAAAATTTAAAATTTACATTTATATATTTGAAAAGCTTCTTGAATAATAATACTTAATAAAACTTATGTATTTAATTCACAACATATTTAAAATAAAATAAAATAAAATTATTAAATATTAGATGTTAAAAACATTATAATAGCAAATGTTAATAATAACATATTTTTTTTAAAAAATTATTATATTGTAATATACATGTTTAATTAATTGCATGTTGAAACTAAATATAATAAAATATAAATTAATCATAAAGTTTCTTGAATTAAAAAGTAAATAAATTTAATATTTTTAATTTATTTATTTTTGTTAAATTTTAGTACTAAGGCGATTGTTGAAATTTGTGTATAATTACTTAGTACCCGATGATTTGAAAATAGGTGCATAAAATAAAATAGTGTGATTCAAGGTTAAGTTTTTCAATAATTAAAGTTTTTATCGAAAAAAACGTTGATGATTCAGTAAATTCAAATTAATTAAACCTTTAGATTTTATGAATTTAAAAGATTACAAGGGTTTTGATAATTAGTTATACAATGTAAAAACTTAATTAATTCGAAGTTGTTTCTATTATAAGATCGGAAAAAATCATGTGCTAAGTAAGTTTTTGAAGGGAAACTCAGTGACATATTGTTGAAACTGAATTAGGACACTAAAACATGTAAAGACGTATGAAATGCATGATTAAAAGCAGTGATATATGAAAATGTTACAGATTAATAATTAAATTAAATTAATAATTAATAAATTAATAATTAAATTAATAATTAAACATTTCGGCGTAGCATTTTTCGACTACGTATTTAATCACTGATTAAAAGATAATATGTGCTAGGTGATCTTCAATTGTAATTCCGAATTGACAAGTCAAAACTTTGGGAAACTAATAAATTATGTTTACCGATTTAAAAAATGTGTAGCATTTGATTGCAAACATGAGTGACAACGAAAGTCAAAGTTACTTCACTACAAACCTAAATAAAAAGATTCAAAAATAAATCTTAATGTACAAATTAACAAAGTATTATAATTATTTCAAGGTAGCTCAAAAGGTTACTTACAATACGTTGGTAGAAGATTTGTATAATAAAAGGATGAACTCACGTCTAAGTTGTTGAATTATCTTATAAGGTCAAGAGGAGAAGATTTAATAAACATTCAAGTCAATTACTATAGATTTGGAGTGAAAGTCCCTTACAAAAATTTAAATTTTCAAAAATATTATTAAAACATGTTGGGTTCTCAAAAGTTATCCAAGTTTGCAACCTGATCGTAGGCCAAGGGCTCAATCCCAAAGTCTACCTCTCTGCAATCCGTAAGCAAAGCGCCAAAAATAAGGTTGATTATATGTATATGGAATGTTTAATGTTTTTGCAAGGTCATTTTAAAGTTATTGTAAAAAAAAAGTTATTGAATCTAAAATGTTTAACGGTTGAAAGAACTCTAAAAAGATAATGTTATGTTAAACATAATTTGTCTTATTTGTTATTAAAGACAAAATTAATTCCTCAATATATTTAACAACAAAAATACAAGGGACCGAGATCAATACGAGACCATATAGATTATATATATATATATATATATATATAAATGAATATTATAACTAAAATGGAAATGTTTATAATCCCATTTTCTTAATAATTAATAATTTAATTATTTAATTAGTATTTTTTAATAAAATTATTTTTTTTTTTAAATAATATATGTTTAATAAAAGAATATTCTTTGAAATAATTAATACATAAGTATTAATAAATTTTTTTTTATATATTCCCATTTTCATGTATTATTCCTATTTTAGTTACAACATTCGTATAAGTACACAACAGAAGTCCATGTAATGTATATAGAAGTTAACACACCTGAACCAGGATGTATACATATACATATTCTCACATGTATACTGTGTACACCAATATTCATGAAGCTGAGGCACTTGGGTTGGCTGACCTCGGTTACAAGTATGTAAACGTTGGTAAGCTAGTTAAATCTCCAAAGGCTTTTTTTGCATATGTGTGTGTGTGTTCTAACTTATGAAAATTTAATGCAGATGACTGCTGGTCGGAGTTGTATAGACTTTGTGTTGCTAAAGAGAAATATGCTGCTTTCATAATATTTTTATTTATTTATTTTGTTTTTCTTTTGCAGGGAAACCTTATTGCTCAAGCTGCCACGTTTTCATCTGGCACGAAGCCGCTTTCAGGTTATGGCCGGTTAAGGTTGATATTTAAGTCTTCTTAGACTTAAAATGAAATTCAAAATGAACCAGCCATTTGAATACAATTATTTAATTAGAGTACCATGCCCATTAAACATAATTAGTAAGCAGTAAACTTTCTATTTGAATCAAACTATCTGACATTTCATGAGATGGCGTGATGATTATATATATATATGTAAATATACTCAATTTTTAATAATAAATTATTTTTTCACTCAAACATAAATAGACACTAACGAATTTAAATGTGAAATAAGACTTTGTTAATATATATAATAATACACCTCATATGCAGATATGTAGATATCGGACTGGCCACTTTTTGTGTTGTCATTTTAAATTCATGAGTCACACTTGTGGTCAATGCTTGTTTATTATATATTCAATAAATTTAAATAAATGTCATTCAGACAACCTTGTATATATGGAATTACCAGTGTTACAAAGGGTCTACCACTGGTAAATTATAATTGACTACAAGTGAAAACTGAATTTAATATTACATAGTGACTGAAAATAAATGTGGAGAAATGGTTAATCAGACAGAATAAAATCTCAGCTAAAACAATTAAAACACTAACATATTTTATAAATTTGATTGACTGTAACAATAAAGCTGAAGTAACCAAAATCAATTCTTAAACATATTAACAACCTCTGCATGTCAACGTTGTTTAACGGATGTGATTGTGCTTATCTTCCATCATGTGATAAACTTATGCTTGCATGCCACATAAATTTTTGTAGTGCATGTTAGTGTCCAATATTTACAGTGTAGAAACAACCGTTTGGACATGTTTGGACATGACAGATTCACCTTGTACACATGAGATATACTCCTTACCTTTTATAGTATCTTAACATTAATCCATCCTTAGTTATTTAACTATTTTAAAAACATTGAACTTATATAAGCACTTGCCTAAAGTTTCAATTAAGGCAATAACACTAAATGAAACAAGAAGAAACAAAAGCAATAAAATTGATGTTGTATAAAAATGAAATTATTAAAACTTGCTCTAATAAGTCCTATCAATTCTTCCCGTAAGATTAGTCCTTTCATCCACATGTCACACAACTAAAAGTTAGTTGGCTTAGTCACATAACGTTATAAATGTGTATAACATATGAATCACAAAAGTAAATCTAAACCCATCTTTTTTTTTTTGTCACATATGTATTTTCCATAAAAACTTGGAATCAGTGGTAAAATATTGACTAGCCTAGTTGAATAAAAACTTTACATGAACCATATCCTACATCTTTAATAGCACATCTTGCATTAGTCCTAGGACCAAGTTTTCAAATAGCCCACTACACTCTCTACTCATTAACCTCCTCTTTTGTACTTGTGTTGGTGAAACACCTCCATTTGCATGACATTAACTATCATAGTTAGTCAAGTCAACAGTTTTAAATGGACGATCTATGTCTTTGTGTTGTTTGCAGATTAAATTCTCCATTGTGATACTCCATTGATGTGACAGTGAGAACCTTACGCATTGTTGTAGCTATTACACTCAACCCCGATGAAACTCGTATAGACATTATATCCCTCAATTGTTCAATGGTCAAACCTATTTTAATATACCTTCCCTTTTGAAATGCAACCATCTTCATTGGCAATTCCAAAGTGTGTAACATATTAATAACACATGCATCTATAATTAAAGAGGACCACAACCAACTTTTGAAGCTAATCATCTCTAATGCTTGCTCTTTGAGAGATTTATTGTGAATGAGTAAACAACATCCCCAAGGTAAGATCTATAAGAATCATAAATGAAGAATTTAACTACACATTGTTATATGAATTAACCTAACCATAAAATACCTGATATGTTAAAAATCCCATTGGTGAATTCTAACATTCCACCGTCCAAACCAACACTCTAGTTGTATCAAAGTTATAGTATTTACATGTTCTTTCTCCCTCCACCACATCGTGCTTCAGCTTCCTCAGTTAGAGTCAAAGTCACTCTCGACAGATTATCTTATGCTCAATTTAAAAATCTTAATCAAATATACAATCTAGTGTGTTCTTTAAGACTTTGATTTTAATGAAAGACACATTCTTTCACAACCTTCTAAGAGGGTTGTTTTGTCACCATTGTAAACCTCTTTAATTACTATTTAGTTGGCACTTGCTACATCAATTGAGAATCCTCTAAAATTTAAAAGTTTTCTTGTATGTTTTAGCACCACCTTGTTGAGAAACTTCCAAAACATCACTTGTGCATCGTGATCTAGCACTTTGAACTGTTAATAACAATTGTTAAATTACTTTAAAAGAAATTAAAAAAGAGTAATGATTTTAAAATACTTGGGATCATAACATGTGCTACCATGGTAACTCAATTCTTCATATGATAGACATAATTAAAATAAATCCAAATGTTGGCAAGATCGCTATCCCTAACATATCCATCTTACAAAATGAGATCGGCACATGAAGTCTATGGATATTAATTTTTGAAGATGTAACATTGCTAATTGACACTATTGAGTTGTTTAAGAAATAAACTATTATGTATTTATTCATAGGGACATTTAGACTTCAAATCTAGAATGAACTCAATACTTGATTTTTATAATTGTCAATTCAATGTTTAATCCTAAGAAGATATGATTAGTTTGAGAATTCACCAAAAAATAGTTTAGTACCTTTATTGTAACATGTTGAGAGAGAATGAATTTATTAATGATGTTGTTAATATGATATTCATTGCATCATCTTTTGAATATACTTCAGGGTGATGGAATACTCTTGGATATAATATCCACCACAACAACCTTTGTCTTTCTCAAAGAACCCCTATCGATGCCTTGATCTAAGGGATAATTGTGCAAACCAATGTAAACAATTGTTCTTCTAACAGTAGAATTAGTTGATTTAAAATAATACTACTTTGTTGAACATCTTCAAGCAAATGGGAACACTCTTACACATGCAACATTTGGTACCATTCACAAGTTGTCCAACATAAGGCAATTTCTTGGCTGCTCTCTTGAACTTGGTGTTATTGACTTCTTTGTCTATGTTGCATATGGGATCATTACATTGCAAATGTCCAACACATTTTGCATGAGAGTATGTGCCAAAAAAACCACCAATTGTTGTTGTCTACCATTCTATAACGACAACCACTATGTTGCTATAGGGTGGAAAATAAAACACATGTTACTATTATAAATATCTAGTAAATCCTCAACACGGTTTACGTTGGCCATTTTTGGAGTCTTTCATATTTCTTGTATAGAGTTTCTTAGAATTACCATATGCTTTTATGTAACCCAAGTGTTCTTGAGTGGATCCCCAAGTGCGATATTTCCCTTAGCTATAGCACAAATTATGCTATGATACAATGTAACAAAAGGTTGGATATTATTGGGAATATTGATCTGTGTACAATAAGTAAATCAACGTATATACATTTCATTTAATGGATGTGGTAAACTTAGCCATGGGTTATTAGAGTATATTAGTTGTAAACGATGTCGATTTTCAATTGAAAATTCCCAAGGGCAATAGAGACTTGATTAAAGATGCATTGAAGGCTAGGAAACTAGGCAGGTTGTTGTTATTTGTCATAATCTAAAATTCCATCCTACCTAGTTCATTCAGTCTGCCACTTACATCTTAATAAACCATGCAATAGACACTGTCTCATGCTTTAGAAAAAAACTTCTATATAGAAAGTTCTTTATTAATTGAGATGTTTGAAAAAAGAGTGGAGCATTATCTTGGAAATGAATGGTGAACATAATCATATTGAAGGGAAAGAAACCCTAAACACTGTCGGAGTTCTTCCTATGTCCTGCTTATCTTTTGTGCCATCGGCACAGGCTTTGAACACTTACATGCTTGCTCTCAAAAACTGTAGGACTAGGAGTCCCTACTTTCACCAGTCGCGCTCCAATTCTGCTAACTGTAGCATACATGGTGTTAATCTTCAGCATTATCACTACCTCCACAGCTTCTGCAATCAACCTCCGAATCTCTGCTCTGTCCTTCACCGTGTACCCCATGTTCACGAAATGATTGTACAACACTGAAGCCAACTGTGGCACATCCTGCAATGTTGAACTCACCTTTGCTGATTTGTCCAGTATCTCATGCTGCATATGAAACAAAACCTGCACTAGTTATACCTCAACCTCCATGGGCACTTCCCATATCTGAAGGATTTCTGACGCTTACCACCATCCATGAATATCCTTGGCTCCATAAACTCTACTGCCATTTCTTTTGTCGTAGATTCATAGCAATGACTCACTCCCACACTTGCTTGATGCATAGGATATCCTCCTCGTGCAAAACATCCTCTGCCTCGTGGTGAGTGCCTTACTAAACTAGTTGAACCATACATTAAGGAAATCTTTAGTTACAACACTATTATTAGTGAATCCTAAATGGGAAAGGGAATTTCATGTGCAGGTTGATGCCTCAAACATTGCAATAGGAGCTATCCTTACACAGACTCAGGAAGATGGAAATGATCGTCCTATTACTATGCAAGTCGCTGGCCATGCCCGAAGTCATAACCTCAACCGCCACAAGGAGGGGAATGCCCAAGGCAGGGCAGGTTAACATTGGCAAAGGTAAACTATACTACCACAGAAAAGAAGCTTTAGGAATGGTGTATGTAATTCACAAATTTAAACATTATTTATTAGTTAATAAAGTCAAAATCTTTGTAAATCATAAGGCTTTGTTACACCTTTTAAATAAGCCAGTCCTAACAGGACGTTTAATTATATGGTTTCTCCTATTAAGAGTATGATTTTTAAATAATACATAAGCTTGGCAGGCAGCATGAATAGGCTGACCATTTGAGTCACATTAAGACAGGAGAAGTTCTAATCCAGTATATGGATGACTTTCTGATGCACATTTATTTCATGTGCGAATTCCTCCTACATGGATGGATGAAATAAAAGTTTATTTGTTGACTGGACTAGTTTCACCATCCTATGAGACAAATGATCAAAAAGTTATTTGTCGTGAGGACACGACATTATTCTTTGGTGGGAGGAAAGTTATATAAGATTGGTCAGGATGGAGAGTTAAGACGTTGTGTGGAACCTTTGAGGTTATGGATATCTTGAAAGAGGCCCATGTGGGTATAGTAGAAGAGCATTTTGCAAAGAAAATAATTGCAAGGAAAATATTACAGGCTGGGTTATGGTGGCCTACATTATGGAAAGATGTAGGAGATTTCTGTAGGAAATGTGATAAATGCCAAAAACCACATATAATATACATATCCTCTAAATCCTATCCTACCACTTGAACCCTTTCAAAGGTGGAAAATGGATTTTATAGGACCTATAAATCCTGTGAATACAAAAAGGAATCAATATATTTTGGTTACTCACGGATTATATGACTAAGTGGGTGAAAGCAGAACCTTGAGGAAAGCCGATGCTTATAATACAGCTCGTGCTATATATAATATAATTATAGTGCGTTATGGAATTCCTTAGGAGATCATAAGTGATAAAGAAAAAACACTTTATTAATGAAACAATTAAACACTTATGAAGAGTTTGTCATAAAACATAAGAAATCTACACCTTATTATCTTTAAGGAAATGGTCAAGCTGAATCCACAAATAAAGTCCTTAAGAATGTTTTAAGGAAAGTGATTCAGGAAAATAGAAAAGACTGGGATGAAAGACTTCCTAAAGTCTTGTGGGCTTATAGGACAACCTATAAGGTTGTAACAAGAATGACGCTTTTTAAGTTAACATAGCAATAACTCCTGCTGAATATATTGCACCATCTCTAAGGATTGCTGTAAAGTATAATATAGATGAGAAAGAATTCTTACAAAGTAAGCTACATGAATTAAAAAAACTGGATGAGATAAGATTACATGCTTTATGAATTGTACAGGCAATTCAGAAAAGAAGGAGAGCTGGTATAATAGGAAAAGAAAGAAGCATGATATAAGAGAAGGAGACTTGGTATTTGGTATAGAGGAAGTGTTGATAAGCCACATAAAAAATTAAGAATGAAATGGTTAGGTCCATTTAAAGTCAAGGAGATAAGTGAGGAAGGTGTGGTAAACGTAGAAACCCTAACAAAAGACGTATGTAGGAAAGGGTTAATATAAATAAATGAGAAAGTATGAAGTGTCAAGATATATTCCAATATACTTGGAAATTAGTGCCAAACCTAGATCTAGGGTTTGTAGTTTCTTTCTTCGTGGATATGGTAAGAGGAAAGAACATGCTTGTGGTGAGAAATTGCGATCTCTACATAAGGCAGCTGAGAATTTGGCATGTGGCCATTTTACAGTCGTGTTGACGGGCTGGGAGATCAGTCTAGAGCTAGAGAAAGCTCTTGAGGATTGGGTTTTGGAAAAGTACTCATCTTCTAGCGCAGGTAAATCCTGATGCGCTATAGTGCTATCATTTATTATGATGGCGGAAAAGATAGTCGGGGATAATTTTCTCGCATATGCTGAAGGGAGAAGGATGTTGATCAATGAGAAGGCTATTGCAGAGATTTTTTGGCTGCCATCGGAGGAAGGAGAGTTGGAGGTAGATAAAAAGAATTTAGATCTCTATTCTTAAAGCAATACAATAGCAAGCTTGGCTGCGTGTGGTGGATCTTGAGGAGGAGGTGGAGCTCATGGTCAATTTCCTGGTGAACTCCTTTGAGTTCAGACTCCTTCGACTATAGCTTCAAAGATAGTCATGTCTTTGTATGACACACTTAAGACAGGGAAGTGCGCAGGAGTTGCATGTTATCTCCTCAAGAAACTAGCCTGATGCACGTTGTAACTAAAGTGGGCATGATACGTGAAAATGGGAATATAAAATAAATTACTAATTAATACTTAAGTTTTAATTATTAATTAATCATTTAATTAATATGTAATTAAGCCTTAAATATTAATTAATTAATTAATTAATCCTTCAATAACCTTACTTAGTAAGGAATATTCCTAAAATATCTTAGAATATTCATATTATTCTAAAAATAGTTTACAATAATGAAGAAATACTATCAAACATAATTACAAATGAAATCATTTTCTTATCAACATGTTAATTTTTTATAAATACTTTCTTTCTATCATACAAAGAAATCTTTTCATTTTGTCTAAATCATCACTCTCCGGATTAATCAAATCATTTTGGTCAATATCTTGATGTTGTTGCCACCACTTAACACTCTCACGAATGCAATTGGGAGTTGCCATCCTTGTTAATACATAAGATGTGATAAGAGAAGGTCTGCATAAAGGCTCATCTAAAAACTGACGTTCCTTAAGAATAATATTATAAAGCGCCCGGTTGCTATCCTTCATTTTATAAAATTCAATATCACGAGAAAGAAAAGCTTCAGGAAATGTATGATACGGTGGATACTGCTCACAAAAATTTTCGAGATTCTTCTTTCTGAGGCACGTATCCAAGTAGTTCACTAGCTCATCCATGATATCGGTATCAGAATATGGATCGAAAGTGATTGGATGAATACAAGCAATGTTTTGGTTGAGCATAGCCTTCTGAGGAGAGTCGTCTACTACTAAGATATGTGCATTCTTCTTATCCTTAAGCGACTGATCTCCCCATGAGTCCCAATTATTCTTTCATTCTTGAAGAAGTATGGCTTGCTTTCCTTTCTTATATTGTGAAATTCGAGAGGTTTATGACACATTCGCTGGTCAAAAATCCAATCTTTACGAATCACCTCTTCTGCAACACTACAATGTTTCTTAAGTAAACTCAACAGCGGTGTTAAGTTATGAATCTGCATGCATGACCAAATCCCCACAAGCGCACCCATCTCCTTAAGCTTTTGAAAGAGACGATCCAACCCTGGACGAAAAATAATATCATATCGAAATTTACCATGACAAGGAATGAAATCTCCTTGTTTGATTTCTGTTTTTCTATCCTCGGGCCTTTGTCGATGAAGCAGAACACCATTGACATCCAACAACACAATATGGCCATGAGTAACATGAGATAGCGTTGCCTCTTGAATACTTTGCAAATCACTTGTTTGCTCCCTTTCACATTTATCCGTTGCCACTATCTCGTTGCCTATCCCTTCATCATTTAATTGTACATCATCCTTACAAGATTCAGATATTGCATGCGCTGAAGAAATTGATTTCGGAACTGAAGCCAATAAAAATGATGATGAAGTGGCCCCCATGGTAACGATGTTTTGAGCTGCATTATTATCCATTTCCTGCATGAACTCTGTCATTCTGACATGTGGCACAAGAAATTGTCGCCAAACCCCTCTCTTACCTCATGGCAATGCTGAAAATCCATGTTCTCAATTATTTCATTACATCTGCAAAATGATAATTAGCTGACCTTAAAATTATCAAGGTATATTATTTACCTTGTTAATGTGTGACCCATGTTTGAACTAAAAGCTTCATTAATCCTTGAGAATTTATTTTCTGTACAAATATAAAAGAAATATACAAAAATGCCTTATGTTACACTCATTTACAACTATTCATCACTCTATCAATTCATTATCAATTCTTCTTCGCTATTACCTTCTGATGAGGCGAAGAAGGTCTAAGCCGCTTGTGAGATGGTTCAAGATCTTCTGCATCTTCTATTGATGTTTCCATGGGTCCTGGAGTGTGCGAATGTTCTGTACTCCTCGAGATAACTTCCGGTCTAATATCTGATTGAAGTTCGTTCTCAGACTCCGAGATTGAACCAGATTCACCTTCAGAGCTATCGCACTTATCTGGAGGGAACTTTCTCAAATACGCCTTTATGGATCGTTGGGGTACTCAGTTGAGACCCAATCTATCCACTTGTTCAGGTCCTCAACCATGGTCTTATCCTTTCAACGGCAAACACACATGTATGCCGAAGGTAACACTCCTTCAAGACGGACCCCCTAGTGCAGTAGTCAAAAACCCACGCATCACTGTGAGGACCCCTGATCAAGTTGACGATGCTCCGTGCCGCTTGACTTGTAATGTTTGGATAACGTACATTGCCGAATACGTCACTCATACCTATCGGTGTATCGGATGGAGGTTCAGGGCCGTTGGAGTGCAAACAGATGCCTGGCCAGTCATTTGGAAGCTTGAAATTGTTTGGCGCATTCCTAACAACCAAGTGAACAACAGTATCAATGCACTTGGGATTAGCATCGTTCATATAAAATCCTGTCCAACGATGTCTATTCTTCTTGGCGAAGGCGAAGGCAAAAGTATCGGTGACATGAGCAAGAATCAAGAAATAAATACCTGAAAAAGTAGGTATCAGTGAAGAGCGCAAGCATGAATTCAATAATAAATACCTTCTATGTATATGCTTGCACGGCTAAGTTTCTCCACCAGATCCTCTAGTGCCCTATCTGTCGAAAGATTTTTTGACACCCGCCGATCCATCACGAACAATTGAAACGGTTTCCTACAAGCAGTGATGTTACCCCATAAAGTCTCCGAATCTAACAACAAACATCTGTAGGGCTTGTCGTGATTCGTAGCATCCTCCTTTATAAGGTTCAATTCGGTTCTCCGCTGCTGAAGGACTGCCATAAGAGAAGGCGTCATCCCAATGTTCTCCTTTTTGGCGTTGGCGTGCAATAGATTCTTGCCTAGATCTTCCGATTGGTTCACCCATTCGACAAGCATATCATCGTTCGTCACATGCAAATATTTGCTGACCTCTTCATATGTTGAAGTCGAGGTCCAACCCAGTTTGTGGCAGTGTATTCCCAACCACTCCTTGAAATGCCTGACCGTCTTCAACTCCATTGCCTTGAGATGAAAAGGAGAGGTTGGGCTGCTGTTATTAATTTGTAGTTTGCCATCGATCACCAAATCAGCCAAGACTTCCATCTCCTCCATCGTTGTTCCATTTAAAGGCTTCAACCATGTGAGCTTGAAATCGTTGTCTACATCCTTTGTAGATTGAACAGACTTAGCCTTCGGCGTCTTACTGGGTTTCTTTGCAGACTTTTCTGAGGGCTCCCCTTCACTTGTCTGCTTCTTCTTCAGTGTTCCTTTTGAAAAGGATTCCATAATCCCCAACCATTTGGCAAAGATCCTATCTTCGGGGCAAGAAATCAACATCATCAGAAATGATGTTTCCTTCCCGCCCACCTGGGCAACTGCTGCAATTTCTTCAACTCTCTGAGGAAAAAGACAGATTAATATACCGGCGAGATAAATCCCGCCCAAACAATTTGCTTACCCGGTATTCCGCAGATTGTGTATTCCCTGCGGTAGCTCTTTGTGGTCGCTGAAGAGATTCCCACACGGCTCGCGTGTGTTTAAACTTCTCCCATATTTTGCTGTTGTAGTGGTTGGTGTCGGCAGCGTCCCATTCCGCCGATAACTTATGGTACTGCTCGATTGTGAGATTCGGCTTAGCTAAAAACGCCGATCTTTTTGTCAGCTTCTCACGGGTATGCTCGGAAAGTTTTGTTGCCATCGTTCCTTTGTTGTGTTCATCGAGAAGTCGTTGGGCTGCCGTTATTGTGTGCTGGCCACTAATGATGTAGTACTTGATAGATTTTATTCTCCGTCTGAATCTTCATGAGTTGTTCTGGTGTTGTGATCCAGACTTTGTCAGCACCCTTCCTTCTTTCATAGTATGGACACAAAACAGCATTATGTGGAACGGTATAAGAATTGTCGTCCTTCATCTTCTCCATGAGCTCAGCTACACGTTCCTGGTTGAGTGGCCTGTAATTGAAGTTTGGGTTGACGCTGCAATATTTAACCCTACAAGGATAAATCTTATCATCCAACATCATTTCCTTGTGACTTATTGCAGCATGAGATGCCACAGGTGCAGCTGACAAAACGATTGATGATTTTCTTTTGCGATCCGAATCAACATGTGTGATCCCCGACTGCAGCTGTTCTAGTGTTCTCGGCACACTCTCCAGCTCCCGAAGCTTCCTAAGCAAATTGAACGTGATCTGTAGAGAACCTGAGACCGAGCCACCTTCTCAATCTCCCTTATGATGTCGCTGTGTTCTCTTCCAATGTCAAGAGGGAAGATTGCTCCACTTGCTAATTTTCTGTATTGTGAAGCAATATCTCCTGACAATACACCTACTCGATGAGTCTGAAGATCTTCGAAGTAGACATCCAGATGGATCCCCTCCATAGATGGGCTTTCGTTGAGTTGAAGAAGAACTCCAAGGTCAACATCATTAGTGAACACGTGAACGTCATTATCCACAAGTTGACAAAACCACCCGAGATTATTGTTGTAACTGGCGACCTCTGGATCCGAGAACGTGACATTGGATGGAACAAGGCATATCTATCGAGCATCGTTCAATCTGGGTTCGCAGCCTGCTTTCGGGTGCTTGACTAGCGAATCTACTTTCCATTGTTTTGCTTGTCCATGAGATGTGACAGAGGTTAATTCGACAGCAACCATGGTTGCTCCAATGCGCTTCCCATTTATCTTAAAATATGGCCAAGTTGATTCCAGAATCCCCCTGCCCATCTTTTCTCCTGCTCTTGTCTTTAATGTCACCTCAATTCCACATCTGAATACAAAAATGATTAGTTCAAGTATCCGAGTATAACAGATTTTATTTTCATTCTTACCCAGAATTTGACGACGACTCCATACTAATGACTCGATCTCTTTGTTTGATCAAATCGTCCTTCTGCAAAATAATACACTATAAATATAAATTATATAAAAACGCACACACACTTGTATAAACCCGAATATACAAAAATAATACACAGAGAGAAGTAGACGTAATTAACTGTCCGAAGCTCACATTTGTGTTAGTGCAAAAGAAAGATAACATTTCGTTTTAGAACCACCACAAATGTGAGCTCTGGACAGTTTTACATAGATTCCTAGCTTTTACTCGAAATATTATGATAAAATGATAAAAGTAAATAAAATGAGATATGCAACTTATATATACTAATACACATATATATTCACATGGAAGGTGCGGCGGGATTAATCTCGCCACCCCTTCAATGCCTCCTGAAAGAGTGGGCGGGATTAATCTCGCCACCTTTCTGGAGGCCTTGAACGGGAGTGCGGAATTAATCTTGCCACCTTTCTGGAGGCCTTGAACGGGAGTGCGGAATTAATCTTGCCACCCTTCTCGGTTTCAGAGAGAACTGGGCAGGATTTATTTCTCACACCCCTTCAGTGACTCCAGAAAGGGGCGGGATTAATCTCGCCCACCATGTAAGGGATGGTTAAATGAATTTCCCCACCCTTCCCAATTCTCTCCATTGGTATGTTGAAAACCTTCTACGTCTCAGACAGAAACGTTTAGGATTGGTCCGACTCACCAATGGAGAAAAAAGAGAAGGGTGGCGGGATTCATTCCTCCAACAGGCATTGAAGACTCGGCAGGATTAATCCCGCCGCCAAGGGCCTTCACTCGGGCCTTAGTCGGCGGGATTAATCCCGCCGAACGCCAATGCCCTGTGCGAAATCGGGCGGGATTAATCCCGTCGCCTAGGCACTTCAGACAGGCCAATGGCGGCGGGATTAATCCCGCCCGATTCCGCACAGGGAATTGGCGTCCGGCGGGATTAATCCCGCCTCCCAGGCCCTTCACTCGGGCCTTAGTCGGCGGGATTAATCCCGCCGAACGCCAATGCCCTGTGCGAAATCGAGCGGGATTAATCCCGCCGCCTAGGCCCTTCAGGCAGGCCAATGGCGGCGGGATAAATCCCGCCCGATTCCACGCAGGGCATGCGTACGCGGCGGGATTAATCCCGCCCACCATGTAAGGGATGGTGAAATTAATCCCACCACCCTTCTCAGTTCCCTCCATTGGTATTTTGTAAACCTTCTCCGTCTCAGACAGAGTTAGTCGGGATTGATTCAACATGCCAATGGGGTAATGAAGGTTCGGAGATTAATCCCGCCACTAGGTAATGAAGGTTCGGAGAGACTAATCCCGCCGCCCTCTCGTAAATCATGCGCTCACACATATATATTGGCTGCGGCATTTTAAACAGGGATGGGTGGGGGCGGGATTAATCCCGCCGCTTATATCCTGCGGAAGTGCCTGAGCGGCGGGATTAATCCCGCCGCCCTCCGCGAAGGGCATGAGCGTGGGGCCGGATTAATCCCGCCGTTCATGTCCTGCGTGAATTCCCTGGGCGGCGGGATTAATCCCGCCGCCCATCCCCTGTAAATGCCCTGCGCGGAATCCGGCGGGATTAATCCCGCCCATTAGGGCCTTCACACAGGCCATTGCTGACGAGATAAATCCCGCCGCATTCCGCGCAGGGCATGGGTGAGCGGCGGGATTAATCCCGCCGCCATGGCCCCAACCATATAGCGGCGGGATTAATCCCGCCGCCGAGGCTATAAACCTATAGCGGCGGGATTAATCCTGCCGCTCGAGGGGCTTAGCGTGTGTGCGAGAGATAAAAAATAAATAAATTATACAGATAAAAACACACACATATATATATGTGTGTGTGTGTATATATATATATATATATGTATGTATGTATGTATGTATAGGAGTGTACGTGTGTGTGCAAGAGATAGATAAATAAATAAAATTATACAGTACTGGTACACATAATATATGTGTGTACATAGGTATATATATGTGTGTATATGTATATCGTGTGTATGCGTGTGAGCGAAACAAATAAAATCATACAGATAAACAAACACACACACACACATATATATACACAGGAGTGTGCGTGTGTGTGCGAAAGATAAAACTAATAAATAAATAAAATTATATAGATAAACACACACATATATATGTGTGTATATAGATATATAATCCATAGAGAAAGAGAGAGAGTCTGTGAATATATAAGCATATATATAAACTAGTGTTGTATGTATGTATATATGTATATAGGTATATATATATGTGTATATGTATATTGTGTGTATGCGTGTGTGAGCGAAACAAATAAAATCATACAGATAAACAAACACACACACACATATACATACACAGGAGTGTGCGTGTGTGTGCGAGAGATAAAACTAATAAATAAATAAAATTATACAGATAAACACACCATATATATATGTGTGTATATAGATATATAACCCATATGAATATAAGCATATATATAAACTAGTGTTGTATACTATTTGTTAATATGCATTGATTATATATATATATATATGTGTGTGTGTGTGTGTGTGTGTGTGTAAAGCAGTGTGCGTGTGTGTGGGAGAGATAGATCAATAAAAAAAAATTTACAGATACTGGTACACATAATATATGTATGTATATATGTATATAGGTATATATATATATGTGTATATGTATATCGTGTGTATGCGTGTGTGAGCGAAACAAATAAAATCATACAGATAAACAAAACACACCCACACACACATATACATACACAGGAGTGTGCGTGTGTGTGCGAGAGATAAAACTAATAAATAAATTTATACGCACACTCCTATACATATACATACATACACACACACACACACAGATCTCACCTGTGTGCACAGTCGCCGCCGCCGATTTCACAGCCGCCGCCTCTTGAAACCCTAAGAATATACCTAAACCCTAAAGGAATTAAATATATATATTAACCCTAATAGAATATTCCTTCTGAGAATATACTTAAACCCTAAAAAGAATAAAAATATAGATTCGCCCTAAACGAATATTCTTTCATTATATTATTAGCGTGTGCGTGTGCGTGGGTGTATCACATACACCTCAAAAATATAAATCATGCAGGGATTTAACATGTGTGTGTCCATGAGAGTGTTAAAGTTTCATGTGTATCAATACATTACTACACATTGCATATATTAATACACATAATATATACATACACACAGACATACATACATATTACATGGGTTTAGGGTTTAGGGTTTAGGGTTTGAATTTAGGATGGATCATGCATGGTGTGTATGTATGAGAAGAGAGAGATGTTGAAAAATTATTTTTGTACACATTGCATATATTAGTACACATATCTACTTACACATATTATCACAGATATACATACATAGTATATGAGAGAAGAGAGACAGTACATATTATGGATCATGCATGGTGGTGTATTATACACACAGACATACATACATATTAGTACATAATATTAGAGAGACCGAGTACATATTATAGATCATGCATGGTGTGTATGTTTGAGAGAAGAGAGACAGTACATATTAACATGGATCATGCATGGTGTGTATGTATGAGAGAGACAGAAAGTACACATATATACATACAGAGTACACATATATACATGCACACGTGTATACACACATACATACATACATATTACATGAGTAAATTCATTGTGTTACTATTAGGGTTTAGGGTTTGGTTTAGGATGGATCATGCATGGTGTGAAGAGAGAGTGTTGAAAAATTATTTTTGTACACACATGTATACACAAGGTTTAGGGTTTAGGGTTTAGGGTTTGCTCCCAACAAGCTTAATATAAAATATTACACATGTAAATTCAATGTGTTACATACAGTCACACAGATTGAGTACATATATATACATGCGTTGAACATGATGTTTTCAATAAAGAAGCAACCTATTTCTTCAGTTTGGTTTAGAGTTGTGCATGTGTGTGCATATGTGTTTTTGTAAGTTCTTGTAATGCGTGTGTAAATTTATGATTGTGTTTATATATGTGTGCAAAACAAACATCGAATAATTAAGAAAATAATATTAATAAACACACTATGAACATATTTTAAATTATACATAATAATATATGATTTTATCTAATATATAGCCATATATAGTTTTAATAATATATATTAATTTAATATTGATAAAAAGGTTTAACATTGAAATATTCTTGAAATAATAAGAAATTAATTGAGAAAATCCCATTATATATATAAATGTAAATTAAGTACTCAAATAATTAACTAAATTAATTATCATAATCATGTTTAATATTGGAATATTCTTGGAATAATAAGAAAATAATAAAGAATATCCCATAATATAAGAAGATTAATTACTCAAGTAATTAAGGAAATGATATTAATATATATTATTAAAACTATATATGACTATATATTAGATAAAATGATGTATTATTTGTATAATTTAAAATATGTTCATAGTGTGTATTAATTTAATATTGATAATAAGGTTTAACACATGAATATTCTTGAAATAATAACAAATTAATTGAGAAAATCCCATTAATATATACAAATGTAGAATAATTACTGCAATAATTAAGAACAAGACTAATTTAATTATGATAATCAGGTTTAATATTAGAATATTCTTCAAATATTAATAAAATATTAAAGAATATCCCATTGATACTAGGAATGAAAACTAAATACTCGAGTAATTAAGAAAATAATAATAATAAACAGACTATGAATATATTTTAAATGATACATAATAATATATCAATTTATTTATTGTATAAGTATATATTATATATATATATATAATATTATATTATATATATATATATAATATAATATATATATATATATTTATATATATATATATAATATAAATATACTTGAATACTAAGAATGTAGAATATAGTCTAAAATTTCGTAATATTAAACAGCTTGAATCACTTGAATAACATTAAATGCAATTTTAAAATACTCATTGGAACTGGAGAGTATATATGTCAGAGTGTCGGATATTTGTGTCAACTCATCTTAAATTTTATTTTCTGTTTTTTTAAAAATTTGAATTTCTGACATATGTATTGTCGGTCTGACATGTAAATTTGAAATGCATTTAATTTCCCACTCAAATTCAGATCTGGTTCTTTCTCCGGCAAGGGTTTCTTCATTTCTGTATTTTTCACTCTTTAGATCTTCTTTTTTCTTCATAGTGATCATCTCAGGAGCGAGATTAAATTGGGTGCTATTCTTTATAGGAAAGCACGGCGCCTTCAGTGCTGTTTACAAGTAAGTATTATAAACAAATTTAAAAATACTTATTAAGATTCACTCTCTTACATTCTCTCTTAAAATTACAATTTAGGGGTTTAGAAATGCATTAGGATTATAATATATTCCGTTAGGGATTTATCCGTTTAAATATCCTTTTAACTTAATATTCTAGGTTAACCGGGCGGCGGGATTAATCCGGCCATTTCTTTTTCGCCTCTTTGAAGAAGTGGCGGGATTAATCCCGCCACCATCTCCGGGCAATGCTTCTCCGCCACTGAAAAAGAGTGGCGGGATTAATCCCGTCGATAACCTTCTCAACTGATGAAGAGTTACCAGAATTTATTAGAAAGAGTTGTCGGCGGGATTAATCCCGCCAACCATTTTAGGAGGCAGGGAAGGGGTGGCGGGATTAATCTCGCCACCACTTCCTGTTTTAAAGATTTGGGGACAGGATTTATCCCGAGATCTCTTTGAAATCATAGTTTTGGAGAGAGTTATGTGCGGTTTAATCCCGCCACCCATTCCCCGTCGTAAGAATTGTGGGCGGGATTAATCCCGCCTTGGACTCCCTCCGACAAGGAAGAGCCGGCGGGATTAATCCCGCCGCCTCTTCCTCCGACGAGGAGAGTCCGGCGGGATTAATCCCGCCGACCCCCCGAGGAGGAAGAGGCGGCGGGATTAATCCCGCCGCTCTTCCTTGTCGGAGGGAGTCCGGCGGGATTAATCCCGCCGACTCTCTCCGAAGGGGTTGAGTCGGCGGGATTAATCCCGCCGCTTCCTCGTCGGAGAGAGTCGGCGGGATTAATCCCGCCGGACTCCCCGAGGAGGAGCGGCGGGATTAATCCCGCCGGCTCTTCCTTGTCGGAGGGAGTCCAAGGCGGGATTAATCCCGCCGACTCTCTCCGAAGGGGTTGAGTCGGCGGCGGGATTAATCCCGCCGACCGTTCCTCGTCGGAGGGATTCGTGGGCGGGATTAATCCCGCCCATCAGTTGTATTAATCAAACATGAGATATTATCTCTAAACATAATTATGTATTATTGCATATGCATATTATTAAGTAACCGTAATTCAGATTTCTTAAAATATTGCATAAACAGATATCATAAATAATACAATTATTTATGTGCAGGACAATATGTTTAATACTGGAGATAAAGTATGTCTTCTTCGGAACAACGAGATAGTTGGCACTGGAACTGTGGAAGTTCGAGATAATAATGCATCATGTCACAATATTGCCCAAGGATCTTGTGTGTACGTATGGGTGAACACCATTTACAAGCATGTTGAGGTTCTGGGAATGGAATTTGAGGAGGGTTCTCCTGTATTGTGGAATTTGGATGAAGTCAAGGCTGACACAGAATATGCAGAGTCACAAACAAATAGTAGCACGAGTTTACCAGATGATGGCTTGCCTGCTGTGATGGATGAGGTGATTCTCTTTCTTCGTGAGATTGAAGTCGGAAGAGGCATCATCACAGCTATAAATCCAATGGAAGCAGTGTCAGAAGAGAAACTAGGGTCCGACTTCGTGGGTGTAGTTGTGACAGAGGTTTCACCTAATGGCACATTGTATCCTGGATCCCTCGTGAGGTGGCGAACATCTGAATTAAGACGGCAAGATGGTTCAACATATTCTGGGTTGGATTTCAATAATAACAACCCGGAAGAACAACTCATATTTGAAGAGGTTCCTTGCATTGGTCCTATTGTAAGAAAAAGGCGATTCATGGGTTGTAGATCTTCCCCTGCAAGTTTCAGCAAGAGGGTAAAGATGGATCCTACATCTTCCGAAAGTGTTACGAGCATTTCCACGATTGACTGTTGCAAGAAGAAGTGTTGTCAGATGGCAGACCGGAATGAAATTACCCAATGTAGACATGTCTTTCGTATGCTCACCCAAAAGCAAAGGCATGAGTTTGTATATGCTGCACTAACTGGGTGTATTGATGGAATGGCCTCGGACACAGGTTATCAGAGTACATCCATGGTATTTAATAAGGTGGCCATCTGCTTCAAAGCTTGGTACAGTATATACGGGATCCCAAAGACCACGTTCTACCGTCGGAGGGATGAGTGGCTAGATGGAGCGCGAACCTCAGTTCATGGGAACACTGCTTGGTCAAAACCCGCTCTCACATCATGGCAGCCATAGAGATACTCAAGGCTTTTGTGGAAGCAAATGCAGACAGGATGCCTCACAAATGCCGAACCACAAATGCAGGGGTCAGGGAAAATCTCAAGGTTTTACCTTCAATCTACACTCAATTGAAACTGTGTGAACATGTGAACAAGTGCCTCAGTTTGATGGGGCTCCAAGCAATCTGCACTGGTACCTTCAACAACATATGGAATACTCATTTTAAGGATGTGGAGATTGCAAAACACTCTAGCTTTTCTAAGTGTGACACTTGTACATCATTGAAGGCTGCAGAGGCTTGTGCAAAAACCTTGGTGGAGATCACTACCATTCAAAGGAAGATGGAGGCCCACATGATTGCACAACAAACTTGCCGGTCTCAGTACTATGCACACCGCATGCTTTCTGTGTCACGCCCATCAGAGTACCTGTGCTTGATCCATGACAAGATGGATCATTCAAAGACCAGCATTCCAAAGCTCTTTGCAACACCAAAGTGCCTTGGAAATGTCATGAAACTTCCGATTTCATTGAAGGTGTGCTAACACATGGACACGGTTGTGAGTCATATGGACACTTTTCACTTCCACATTGGTCTAGCGACTCCAATTTCACTATTGGGTCGTTAGCCATGTGTTTCAGAAACCTTGAAGCCCACTCACAGACAAGTCCTATCAGTGATCTCAAAGTGAAGAAACAACACCTTCAACCTTTACATAATGCTCTCATGAACACATCTGCACTTGAGGCTACTTGGGAATATGAGAGGCATTGTCAGCAACCTGCACAAAAAACAGATGGCCCTGTTGAGAGTTCAGGTTCAGTGGAGGGATCTAGCTCAAATAGTGTACATGTGTCCTCAACATCAAATAAGCTTCCTCGTCATTTGCTTTTACAGATGGATAATTGTGCAGGCGAGAACAAAAATAGGTAAATCATTTTACTTAAGGGTTTCTCAAGCTCATACTTACTTTTATTTTCTAGATATGTGCTAGCATACTTGTCAATGCTTGTTGCCAAAGGTGTGTTTGAAACAATCACGCTCAGTTTCCTTATGGTTGGTCACACTCATGAAGATATTGATGCGTTCTTCAGCAAGGTCTCCAACTCTACAAAAAGGACAAGTGCACTTACCTTACCGCATATGATGAATCTTTTTGAAAATTGCATCTCCAAAAAAAGTTGTGCTTTGCTTGTGACTGAGGTGCCAGACTTCAAAAAATTTCTCAAGGAGTATATAAAAGAAGGGAGTGATTCTTTAGTTGGTCACCTTGTGCCGCTACAATTCTTTTTCTCCATACGAGATGGTATACCTATTATGCAGTACAAGTTACGGCCATCAGAGCAGGAGTGGTTACCGAAAGAGGGCTTAATGCTCTTCAAAAGTGGAGAGGATGGAAAGCCACTTCTCCCAGAAGGACAACCAGACCCTATTCCATTGAGTGCCCAGCTCAAGGAACAAGAGGTTATTATTGATGGCATCAAAAAATATGTGGCATGGGTTCAAAAATCGATGCCAAAGAATTCTGATAAGGCAACTGGTTACTCAGAACTATATAAGCATGTGGTCAACTATTGGGAGACTGTTGTTCGAGAGTTGGAAGGGCCTACTGTCACAAGTACAGAATTGCAACACCCTTTTGGCCTAAAACAAGGTGGCGAGAGGAGATTGAAATGACATCACTGAGCACAGACGACATAGAAGCCAGTAGTGATGTGGAAGTGCAAACCCCACACTTTGTTGGACAAAGGAACCAAAAACCTAAAGCATACTTTGATTGCTGCAAGGATCTTCAAAAACTAATGATGGTTCTCATTACTCCAGATGCGTCATATAATCAGCCTATTTGGATGGGTCAAATTATCGACACACCTGAAGTAATCACAAAAAATAGTATTGTTAAGGTTGCATGGTTCAAACCACAAAAAAGGCGACACGAGAAGGAGAGCGAAAGATATAATGGATGCCTAGAGAAAACATGGTCTCCCAATCAAAAAGACCCAGCATGTTTTATAAATGTTAAATCCATTCGATATGGGTGGATGTCAAGAAGCGTTGATAAAGTCACGATTAACAAAACTGCAAGGGAATGTATGTTTTCTGAAGCTTAAAGCAATTACAAAATTATAAAATATCATATATTTAATATTCATAATTATTATAAACTCTTTAATAATAGTACCAAATTGTATACTTAACTATATAAATTTAAAAAATGATATGGAAGATTGACTATATTATTATAGGATTTTATATATATATTACTACTACAAATTTTTAATTAATAATGTTATATTTAAATATTAATATTTTAATAACAACATCAATATTTATATAATGTACCTCTTATGCTCTTCCTTAATTGTTATATTAGGCAATATATTATATAATTTAATACATTCTACTTTTATAATGTTATTAATTTTTGTTCAATGAATGCTATAATTTATTAAAGGGTAGAATACAAAATAGAATATTCTAAAGAATATTCTCTTTTCAAACATATATTCTAAAGAATATTCCTTTAATATTAGAAAATGCTAATTAAATAGCTAAAATTGCTAATTATTAGGAAATGGGACTATAGCCATGCCCATTTTAGTTACAACTTGCATTTAGGGGAGTATGTTTTTACCGCTCAGGAGAAGGAGATACAGCAGAAGGAGTCTCTGATAATTGCATTAGTGTGGTACAGTCACTTGTGAATCATGTGATGGAGTGTGGAGAGGAAGTTGAGGAGCAGGAGTATGCTAGTAAGTTGCAGAAGGTGCTCACACCTTAGGATAGGTTGGTAGGAAAGCAGGTACATGAAGTAGTTAGTGGAAGTGTTAGAAGAGCACCAAGGACACCACCAACGAAGAAACAAAAGACATCGTGAGTGATGACTATGCAAAAGTCCGTGAGGAAGGGAAAGATGAAGCCCGCGGTGGAGAGTATCCATCTAAATGATGAGGGTTCGATAGGAACATGAGAAGAGGAGGAGGAAGAGCATTCTAGATAGGCTTTGACAGTGAAGCCGCTTAAAACCAGAGGGCCATAGAAGGCGGTGCAGCATCTGGAGCAGAAGACGTTGAAGGAAGTGATACAGATGGTGGTGGAGAAGCCACATGAACAAGTACCAATGACTCAAAAAGCCAGCAGAGGATAAGCTGAAAGAGCAATCACAGGATAGGTTATCTAAGGTACATAATAGGAAAGAGAAGTCACCCAAGTTGCAAGAGATGACAAAGGAGGAGCTGCCAACTATGGAGATAGGAAAGTCGGTGAAACAATCATTGGAGCAGTTAGGGAATAAAGGGAAGGAGATTCCCTAGGATATTCCAAAAACAATTTCGGAGGCAACTGCAATTTTGTTGTAGTTGCCAACAGGGCAAGCTCAATCACCAAACGAAGGCATGGACGTGTTCCGATGACACAGCAGCCATGGTTCAATCGTGGAGCAATAGGGCACTCACCATGAGGCAGAGGTATGTTTGCACAAGGAGGATATCCTATGCATCAAACAGGTGTATGAGCGAGTCATTGCTATGAATTTGCAACAGAAGAAATGGCAGCAGAGTTTATGGAGCCAAGGATATTCACGGATGGTGGTAAGCGTCGGAAATCCTTCAGACATGAGGAAGTGCCCATGGAGGTTGAGGTACAACTAGTGTAGGTTTTGTCTCGTATGCAGCAGGAGATACTGGATAAATAACAAAGGTGGGTTCAGCATCGCAGATGTACCACAGTTGGCTTCATGTTGTACAACCAGTTCGTGAACATGGGGTACACAGTGAAGGACAGAGCGGAGATTTGGAGGTTGATTGTAGAAGCTGTGGAGGCAGTGATAATGCCGAAGATTAACACCATGCATGCTATAGTTAGCAGAATTGGAGTGCGATCGGTGAAAGTAGGGACTCCTAGTCCTACAGTTCTTGAGAGCAAGCATGTAAGTGTTTCAGAGCCTATGCCGATGGCGCAAAAGATAAGCAGGACATAGGAAGAACTCCGACAAGGAGTAGCACTCTTGACAGTGTTGGGGGAGGAACTCTAGTGACTGCAAGTGGAGAATTATGGTCTCTGACTGCAGGTGGCATCCATGGCACAGGAAATGGAGAAGTTAAAGACGGAGGTTGCTAGGTATAAGGAGGAATATGAGACAGAGTATCATGAGGAGTTGCAGGAGAATGAAGGCACATGATAGGTGCAATGAGGACATTGTAGGATTTAAAGTGGGGAATAGTGTTAAGGACAAAAAATAATATGTAGGAACTACATACATAGGACTTTCTTAAGGTGGAAGAATAACTTGTAAGAAAGTAGTAGTAGGAAATATCCTGTGTACAGGAGAAATCCAATGACAGTAGGAAAAATTCTATAGGGTAGGAAAGATCCTATGGTTGTAGAAAGCAGACAATTATGACGGTTGGAGGAGGATAAGATTCGGCTAGGGCAAGTGAGGGCAAGAAAGGGGAGAGAGAGGCTATGGAGAGCTATGGAGAGCAATGCATGAGAGAGAGAGTATCTTTGGGAAAGAAGTAAGTCTCCACACTTGCTATCTCTTTGTATTCATTTAGTAATGCAAGTGCATGTTTATGGTATATGTGAATGCTTATACATGACAATGGCCAAAGCAAAATCCTATCCTTACCTTAGAGACGAGATAAGTAGATATATATAAAACTCTCTATAAGACGAAATCCCTACACTTTAATTGGGAAAGCTCTTCCTGCACTGTGAATAGTAATTTATGCACACATGAAAGTTTTGCCATGTTAACAAGCTCCATTCATCATCATATATATACATGCTCCTTTTTCACTTGAGCTTTACTTCTCTCAGAGCTATATCACTTCTCATTTAGGAATTCAACAAATTCCTCCACAACAATGACGAAATCCCTCCGTGGTCGCCATGTGTTAACATGGCAAAACTTTCATGTGGGCAGAAATCACTGTTCACAAAGTATAAGAAATGTTTCCTAGTTAAAGTGTAGGGATTTCGTCTTATAAAGAGCTTTATATATATCTATCTCATCACTGAAGTCAAGGATAGGATTTTACTTTGGCCATTGCCATGTATAAGCATTCATAATATATCATAAACATGCACTTGCATTACTAAATGATTACAAGAGATAACAAGTGTGGAGACTTACTTCTCTCCTAAAGATACTCTCTCTCTCATGCATTGCCCTCCTCCATAGCTCTCCATAGCCTTCATAGTCTCTCTCCCCCTTTCTTGCCCTAACCAAATCCTGTCCTTCATGCCTTCTCATTCCAACTGTCATAACTGTCTGCTTCCTGCAACCGTAGGATCCTTCTTATTATTATAAGATTTTTCCTATACATAAGATATTTCCTACTACTACTTTCCTACAAGTTATTTCTCCACCGTAGGAAAGTCCTATGTATGTAGTTCTTACATGCTATATTTTTAGCCTTTAACACCTTGTACGAAAGGCAGTCTTCCACTCATCGCCTGGACAAATTTGTACAAATTATAGGCCCCTCATAAGTCAATCTTCGTGAACATCTTTACTTATTGTAGTCGATCGAGAAGTTTTGGGATCAATGGCAATGGGTACTGGTTTTGGATAGTGACTTGATTCAAACCTGTATAGTCCACGACCAAATGCAAACTCCCATTTTTCTTCTTGATAAAGAATATGTTCTTCTGCAAGGGACTTTGAGTGACGAATGAAGAAGGATGCCAAGTTTTCCTTGATGTACTGGTGAAGAACCTTTAATTCTGTAGGTGATAGTGCATAAATCAGTTCGAATGATAGAGTCTTCCCCTTTGCAAGATCAATGAGACAGTCGTAAGATCTGTGAATAGGAAGAATTATAGCCTTGTGCTTATCAAAAATGTCCTGAATAAGTAATACTTGGATGGCAAATAAGCAATAAGAGAAGGAAAAGGAAATTGAAAAACGAGAGTTAAATACATGAAAGGTAAAAGAGGATGTAGGAGTTACTTAAAAAGCAAAAAGATAAAAAGGAGCAGGATCAGTGGCAAGTTCATGCATATAGTGTGGTAAGAACGCGAAGAGAAGAAGGAAGGAGCTATGAATGAAAAAGAGGAAGAATCTTGAAGGATGGAACAAAAATAGAGTAATGAAAAGAGGTAAGATTGAGGAAAACCTGTGTTGATCTTGACAAGTGTACAGGATTGGAAAAACCCTGTACAGAAGTCTATGAATGCATAGGAGTGAGGAGAGCCTATGAATGTGCTAATAAACTAACAAGAGGTAGATCCTATCGAGGAAGAACCTTCGACACTGATACAGGAGCAAGCACGGTCAATCTTGTAGCTTGTATTGCCTCAGATACTAAGGTCATATCCTGCACGTAGGAAGATACATGATTGATCCTGGCTGCCGGAGAGGAAAATATGAGCATCCTTGACCTTTAGTTGATCTAAGGATTTGTAACCACAAATCATGACATGCCCAAAACAATAGGAGTCGTCCAAGTCTTGATCAAGTTGAAGGAAATCGATAATTAACCATTTGTAACCTCTATAGGTACTACACGTTTCAACTTTACCACCGGAATGCCATGTTGAGCTGCAAAAGTGTAATTCATGAAGCATGCATTTGCACCAGTGTCTAACAAGGCAAATTCCTTGAGCTTTCGATTATTGAGGTGAATGTGTATAGAAAACTTAAGTGATAGAATGGTGTGAGCAGCACCAATGGAGTTTGTGCCTACGTCCAACTTTGCGGCTCCTAGACAAGTGGACATTGAAGTTTTTTAACTGAACTTCAACTTCAATTTCACGCGTCTTGAACTTCCTGGCTTTAAATGACATTCTGCCACCTTGTGTCCTACTTCACCACAATACAAGCATAAGTTCTCATCGCGATGATGTTACTTCTTAGGAACTGAAAGTGGGCCATGCTTGTATTTGTTTGACCTCCATAGGAACTACTCCAGAAAATGTCGTAGGAACATGTGCTACAGTTACATGATTGGCTTGCAGGAACTGTTGATGGGCTTTTTCCTGACAATATTGGAATAAACGGTTGTCACAACGAATGGCCTATTGCATGATCTCTACTATCGGTAATGTAAGGAGAAGGTCCTTCATGTCATTCCTCAACTCAAAATGAAAGTGTTCAATCAATGCAATCTTGTTCCCATAGAATGTTCATACAAAGGTGTTGAAATTTGGATGCATAATAGAAACTTATCGAAATCCTTGTGCGAGCTTCCTTAACTTTGTGCATGCGGAACGATACTTATTAGGATCTCCAAAGTAGGCTTCAAAGGTAGCCACGAATCCTTTAAAATCTTCCATCAATGGGTCGTCACGCTCCAGCAAAGAAGCAATCCAAGCCCATGAGAATCCAATTAGTAAGGATGCCAAAAGGCTAAACTTTATGCATCAGTCAAGTAGCGGCGTGGTTGCATGCGGATCAAAAGCCTGATTTAATTTAAGAAACCTTGAAAATTGACGTGATATCATTAAACTTTGGCATGCTGATCTTTGGCTCCGAAAAAGAGTTCGATGAAGAAGAAACCACGGATGCTAGCATGCACAATAAGCCTTGGAGGATGCATCAGTAGCTGCATGGGCCGCGTTGGTAAAACCTTACAAATTTATAACCACTTTGGCGCAAAGTGGCCAGCTCATGAAGTAACATTTGATGCTCGCATTAAAATTGCTCAAATTTTACCATGATTTATTGAAAGAAAAAGAGGAAAACAAGGGAAAAGAACTAAGAAAAAAAAGTAGCTGAAAATCAAGGAGATATGAAAGCAACTACTATCAAACTATCAAGCCCACAACCCAAGAGTAGAATAAGAACAAGGAGGCTTGACTTGAGAAACAAGGCAAAAACAAGGAACATGATAAGAATGATCATAAAATGACTAGTGTTGATAATAATTGATTTACAATAATTTAGGTTGGAGCTTTTATACTCACAACTCCAAGAGCTTAACTAAGCATAAGTAAAAATGATACTCCAAGAGCTAATCTAGGCATGAGCTAAAAATGATACTCCAACAGCTAATCTAGGCATGAGCTAAAAATAATGTCCCTTGTCTTGTAAGCATATCCTATAGATATATCCTATAGCTATATCATGTAGGCATATCCTGTATATCGTATCATGTATCCTGTATCTTATAGGTCATATCCTATATTCTGTATCAGATCATGACAATCTTTAATTTCTAAATAACAGGGTACGTCTCACCTTCGGGAGCTCACCCCTTAACGTTGGCAAATCTATGCCTGAAAGGTCTTGTTGAAATGTTACATTCCAAGGGTCATAGGTTGAGGCCTCCTCCATGTTAAGCTAAGAACAACATTCACAGCTAAGCATGGCATGTTAGTGTCCTTGTCTAAATTGTGGTCGTGGGTTCTTAATTGATAGGGTTTCCTATCGAGTTCTTTAAGAATAACAAAGGGATTCTAGAGTTGGCATTGAGAGCCACATTTATAGCACCTAGTGTAACTCTTGAATATAAGGGGCTATGGCATGATAGCCCATATCTAGGAAACACTATAACATCTTTCATGTGACATTAGGCTAGATAGTACACAATACAATGCCTAAGGCACGCCCTTTAGGGTTGTGTCATGGGTTTGTCACCAAGGGGTTGGATATTATAACAAAAACAAGCATGCTTGTGCTCGCACTAGTGTGCTAAGCCTTGGGCATAAGCTCAAGGGAGATTAGGTCTCATAACATATGTGTGTTTTGGCACACTGGTTACTTAATTAAATTTATTTTATTTAATAATATTAAAAAATAAATAAAAATTTATTAATGCTAATTAGATTATAAGTAATTTATTATAGATATAACTTTTTAGTTTATGTTTATGGGTCATATCCTTAACTTGTAATCCTTATTACTTTAAACATTTCTTAAACAAAATTAAAACTAAAATCAATTTCCATCATTGATATCTTATTTATACCACACACACACACACACATATACAGCTGGAGTGTTTATACTATTGGACACTTTGCTGCCTCACTCGAGGTGACTATTCTATGCGCTAGTAGGAGTGCAATAGGAGCGCGTGATTGTTACATAATATACAACAAATATTTTTATCTTGATGCCAAGGTCAACTCATTATATTGAAAGTAATAAATTGAACGTATTATTTACGTCACATTTGTTCCTCGGCACAGAGGTATTGTTTACTACTAGTATAAACCCCTTCATTTGTTCTTTTCACCCCTTTTTTTTTTTTGACTTTTGTGTCTCAATAACTTTTTGAGACTGGTTTTTTAATCGTGTCCTCTAGTGATGTTCTTTAACCTCTACATCGCGGAAGGTGTTTTCTTCTTCTTCCTAGTCAAAACTTCTTCCTCTTACTTGTGACTTTTTTAGATTTTATGTGTTGGCAACCTCTTTGTGACTTTTTTAGATTTTATGTGTTGGCAACCTCTTGTGACTTTTTTAGATTTTATGTGTTGGCAACCTCTTGTGACTTTTTTAGATTTTATGTGTTGGCAACCTCTTGTGACTCCCGTATGCCTTCTTCTTTGTCGCTTATTTGACAAAGACTTTTTCAATATAGGTAGTTCCCAACTTTGGATCCCTTGCTCTTTTGTGAACTTCTTTTTTTTTTAATTTTTTTATTTTATAGATTTTTCAAGAAGCATCAATTCATCCTCATATTCACTTTGATCTTTATCCTCATATTCACTTTGATCTTTGTCCTTGTCTTAACTTCTTCATCCTTTATTTCATTACCATTAGACGACGTTCCTGGGCTCTGTTTTGGGCTATACATTTTTTGTTAAATGCAAAGGCTCCAAATAGCTAGCCAAAACCATATTTACTATGTGCAAACAAATTACAAAGTCCATGTTTACTCTAAAAACGTTCTTTTATAATTTTAATCTAAAGGGCCAACACGTGATAACATGTGAGTGTCAAGTGGCCATTCAGCATTATCACTTTGGGTGAGCAACGCTAGTCTTATAAAATGACCCTAAAAGTCTACTCGAATGCATAATTAAGCAAAAGGCTCAAAGTTCTACTTTAAGTCCCTTATATTGACTATTCCTGAACCCTAGAAGATAACACAAGGATCCTTTCCTAGTAGATCTAATAAGCTCATGCCCTAACCTCATCAAAGAGATGTGCTTTACACATATACCATGATAAATGATAAAGCTAAGGCATTGTACCTTACCCCTTGAGGGAATTACCCTTATACATGTGTACAACCCTTTTAGGTTGACAAGGTACCTTGAACAACAACTAACTGTTGAAGGTTTGAGTAGCCAAGTTATACCCTAAACTTAGAGCCAGTACTCAATGAGGAAACAATTGTGCACAACACATAAACATGAGTGTTCTACTAAGCAAACTCTCCAAAGGCTAAGTTTAATTAACCCTAAGTATATGACCCGTGAAAGGGCTGAGGTTCAACCCTTAGATCGTAAGGTAGTTTAAATTTTAAGTTTTATTTAAGAAATGATAATTATGAGAAAAATGAAAGATATTAGTATATAGTAAGATACCGATGATACAATATATTAAGAATATATTAATTGGATGATTTACATTTTATTTTAATATTTAAAAAATTATATTACTGTTAAGCTGCCTCGTTTGAAAATAAATACTTCACTATTGTAAATTTTAATATGAATATACACGTATGTCAGTAACTTATTTATGTTAGATATAAATTTATTTATTTATATATTTTATTTTTCATAAATAATACATTAATAATTATATATATATATATGTAGTATATATGTATGTATGTGCATTTGCACATACAGACACATATCATAGACATGATTTCTATAATAAAATCAGCTTTCTCAAGTCCCTCGAAATCTCATCAACAACTTATTCCTCGCTAGGAACAGGTGCAGATTCTGTCGTTAGTTTTAGAGATTTGGCTCTAACTGCCAAGCGCATAATCTCCGTTAATGAGAACCTCCGCTTTTCCTATTACAAAATTATATTCTATTATTTATTAACATCAGCCATGTAGAGACAATGTATGGATATACGTATAACATGCGTGGAGATATTTAATTAAATATATAATATATACCGTCCGCATATAAAGCTAATTGCGCATTCCCGCTAAGTCCCCACTGGGCGATCAAATTTCACATGCACCTTCATGTAACCATTCATGAATACTAGAATCTAAATCACCAGACTTCGAGCCTTCGACGCTTGGCTCCAGGAGTACATTCCTCTTCACTTGCAAACTGCACATTCATTTTCTTCTCAACAAGGGTTTCCACTCCAAATACCCGCTCGGTAACTTGAGTATTGTTTGGGGATGCCGTGCTTTTAAATCCATGAAGTTAACTATGCTGAGGTTATCTGGATCCACATGAATGAATATCCTCTTTAAGTTGGGCATCTCACCAAGTTGTGCAGGCGTGAGTAACAACTACACATTATTTAGTAAAGCATATCTAAAAAATAAATTTACAAATTACCTTATTGCGGATCTCAAGTACCTTGCAGGTGCTCTTCACACGACGCAGTGACAAAAAATATCTTTCATATTAAACTGTTCTTCATTATTAATTGTCATCATAAGTAACTTAAGGTGGCCAACACTTACGGCTGAGAACTTCTTTAAGACTCTTAGGAATTCTTTAATACACCACTCCCTTGGAAGCTTAAAACGTCAACGCTTTCGAGTTTACTGAAAATTGTGTCTGCAGTCACGTTTGTTACAACAGTAAGGTTCTTCATATGAGGATTTAATCTGCCACGTAGAGCGATCCCTTGTCCTTCTAAGGCCAGCTTGCTTAGATTTGGAAGGTGCAGTAGCAATTTCTGTTTACCGTTACTTATTTCATGTGAAAAATCTTTACCTCCTTCAAATTCAAACTCTTCTAGGCTTGAAGATTCCAGATTGAAAATGTTAAAAACGCAAAGCAGCAGCTTGAGACGTTTGAGGTTTGCGCAGGATGAGAGAATACTGCCAAGATTTTCATCTGCAAATACAAGTCGTGTGAGCTCGCAAGTAATCAATCCAGCAGTAACATCACGGGTTAGAAAAGCCTGTGGTTCTCTATGGCAAATTTTGACTGCCAAGCGCAGGTGCTCAAGCTTCCTACACTCTCCTAATGACACAAATATTTCAAGGAAATAGTCCGATGACTGTGTCACGGTAATGTCTAGCTTCTCAACATTGTTGTGGACTAACCAGATCCAATGTGCAGCTGATCTTGTTTGGCGTTCCTTTATGTCAATGTGTAGTTGCTTGATCATGGGACTCCCATTTTCAGCTCGAGGAGCATGCAACAGGCTCATGTATGCGCCTTTATCAGTCATGTTTTTAGTAACCCATAACCAAGTTGCAGTTCTGCATACCTGAATAGATATACATATATTATTTAACACACACACACGCACACACCACACCCTCCTCCAAGTCTTGGATACACGCCGGCAGTGCTGTAGATCTCCAACCCTCTCTAGAATTACAAACAAGAGTGTATCCGAAAGCTGATCCATGTCTTAGGTCCTAACTGTAGTTCCCACATATATAGTCGATTTATGTCTAGTTCCTTGACGTTCCATGTCAAAGAATCGATCCATTTCACGTTTAGTCGAGTTCATGCTAGGGTTAAGTGTACTCCAGTGTGCAACTAGCCTAGGTCCTTAACGCGCTCGAGATATTTGCAGATACATTAATAAATACACACACACACACACTCTGTTTTGAAGTGTAGATATAGTGTGAGGACTTTTTTTATAAATATCAATTAACTCTTTGTTGACTATTCACTATTATATGTGTGTGTGTGTGTGTGTTTTGGAGAGATGCATATGTATGGAAATTATGTCATTTGAATAGATTATATTGTACATTTGTACGGGTTAAAAATTCAAATTTGTAAGGTGCAATTTGCGGGTAGTGACACTTCCTTCTAGGGTTGATCATAACATCCATAGCTCTGGCGCATCGAGAGCTTGTCTTGTTCGTGTTGCTTATTCTATTTGACTATGAAAATTTATTCGATAGTCGGATAATGGCCTTGGTGGAACGCCTCCAATGGCGTGTGTGCGCGTGTGTGATATACGAATGCTTTTTTTTATTATAGATTGAACACTGGAACCAGTTTAAATGCAAGATTGACAAATTCATTGGCAATGAAACTATATTCTATGTATATTTTACAGCATAATTTAATATACAATATTATATTTAATATACAACTTTATATATTAAATAGTTCTTTAATTAAATTTGAATGTAACAACGATTGATAAAATAAAGATCGGGTTTTTAAAATATTAATGATATATTGAGGGTTGGAAGATTAAATTATACTTAATTATTTTGAATAGGACAAAAGGTTCAAATTTTATACAACAACAGGTGAAGATTATCTAAACTAGTTAGCAGTGGTGTGTATCGATGACATTATAATACCATCGATGACATTATCTAATGTCTATTTTAATTAGATTCAAGTCATTGTTTGGTAGTCACTTTATTAGTCTGCCTTTGATCCTTTAATCATCTAATGTAGTGTCAGAGTTTAACCCAAAGGGCCAACACGTGGCTGCCATGTGGCCATTTGGCGTCATCACCCTGTGTGAGCAACGCTAAGTTTCCCAGAACAACCCCAACGACCCATAGGGTTAGACTCTAATGCCCAAGTGGACAGGAGACTTAGGGTTTAGCCTAAGTCTCCCTAGAATGTCTGCCCCAGAACCCTTGAGGGATAACCCTAGTTGACTTAGGGTTTAGCCTAAGTCTCCCTAGAGTGTCTGCCCCCAAAACCCTTGAGGGATAACCCTAGTTGACTTAGGGTCTTGTCCTAGAAGCCTAGACAGGCTCATGCCCTAACCCCCATCAAAGAGACGTGTGTTCCACACATACCCCTAGACAGAGTTAAGGCATCGTCACTTACCCCTTAAGGAATCACCCTCATTCGGAGTACAACCCCTTTAGGGCGACAAGGGGTACCCTGAACCACGACTAACCCCTAAGGGTTTGAGTGGCCAAGTTATACCCTAGACCTAGAGCTAGTACTTAATAAGGACACTGTCACGACCCGATACAGAATACAGGATTCCGGATACAGGACATGGGTTGCAGGACTTTCCTACAGGATTCCGGATACAGGATATGGGTTGCAGGATTTTCCTACAGGATACTCCTACCAGGATTCCGGACACAGGATTCGGTTGCAGGATATTCCTACAGGATATGCCACAGGATATGCCTAGAGGATAAGGGACATGTGGACTCATCTTAGCCTCTGCATGCATGCAATCACTTTTGCATGCATGCAACCACTTTTGCATGCATGCCTAGATTAGCTCTTGGAGTTGTGAGCATAAAAGCTCCGACCTAATTGTTGTACAATCAGTTACTATCAACACCAGTCTTACTACGATCAATTTGTCTTGTCTTGTTCTGTCTTGTTTCCTGTCCTGTTCCTGTCTCGCTCCTGTTTCCTGTCCTGCCCTGGATCCTTTCCTGCTCCGGATCCTGTCCTGTTCCTGTCTTGCTCCCGGATCCTATCCTAATCCTGTCTTGCTCTAGATCCGTCCTGTTCCTATTCCTGGTTCCTGTCCTGCTCTCGGTCCTGTTCCTGAGTCAAGCCTTCATGTCCTTGGAATCCTGCCTCTTCCTGTTTCCTGGATCGTGGCTTGACAGTTTGATAGTAACTGCTTCATAGTTCTCCGTTTTCCAGCTACCTTTTTCTTGATTCCTTTCCTTCATTTTCCTCCTTTTTTCTTTCCTAGATCATGGCTGATTTTGAGCTTTTCAACACGAGCACCAAATGCTACTTCATGAGCTGGCCACTTTGCGCCAAGTGGTCACCGACCTGCAAGGTTCCACCACTGCGGCACATGCAGCTGCTGATGCATCCTCCAAGGCTGCTGCGCAGGCTCTCTCCCAGGCATCGGTGGTTTCCTCTTCATCAAACTTTTCTTCGGAGCCGAAGGTTAGCATGCCAGAGAAGTTCAGTGGTAATCGTGCCGATTTCCAAGGTTTCCTGAATCAGATCCGACTCTTGATCCGTATGCAACCACGGCGCTACTCGACTGATGCTCAAAAGGTGGGTCTTTTGGCATCCTTACTAAGTGGATCTCCACGGGCTTGGGTTGCCCCCTTGCTGGAGCGTGACGATCCACTGATGGAAGACTTTGAAGGTTTCGTGGCTGCCTTTGAAGCCTGTTTTGGAGATCCTGATAAGTACCGTTCTGCATGCACGAAGTTACGGAAGCTCACTCAAGGATCCCGACCAGCTTCCGTCTATGCATCCGAATTTCAGCAACTTTGCACGAACATTCCATGGGACGAGACTGCATTGATCGAACACTTCCGTTTTGGGTTGAGGGACGACGTGAAGGACCTTCTCCTTACGTTACCGGATGCCCAAACATTAGCGGAGATCATGCAACAAGCTGTTCGTTGCGACAACCGTTTGTTCGAGCGTCGTCAGGAAAGATCCCGTCAACAGTTCCTGCAAACCAATCCTACAGCTGTGGTACATGTTCCTGCACCACCTTCTGGAGTAGTTCCTATGGAGGTTGAGAAATCCAAGCGTGGCTCTCTTTCCGCTGCCGAGAAGCAACGTCGTCGCAGTGAGAACCTGTGCTTGTATTGTGGTGGAGCAGGACACAAGGTGGCAGATTGTCCTATTAAAGCCAGGAACTTCAAGACGCGTGAAGTCGAAGCCGAAGTTCAGTCGGAAAACTCCAATGTCCACTTCGTCTAGGAGCCGCGAAGTTGGACGTAGGTGCAGGCTCCATTGGTGCTGCTCATACCATCCCGTCACTTAAGTTTCCTGTACACATTCATCTTAATAATCGAGAGCTCATGGAGTTTGCCTTGTTAGACACTGGTGCAAATGCATGCTTCATGGATGACACGTTTGCAACTCAACATGGCATTTCGGTGGTGAAGTTGAAGCGTGCAGTTCCTGTAGAGGTGGCCGATGGGCGTCTAATTGCTTCCGGTGCAGTTACCCATGCTACCGAACCTCTCTCCTGCAGGTATGGCACATTCAACTGTTCAATTTCCTTCAACTTGATCAAGACTCGGTCGACTCCCATCATTTTGGGCATGCCATGGTTCGTTGTTGCAAATCCGCAATCGAACTGGAGGTCTAGGACGCTCACGTTTTCCTCTCCAACTGCTAGGATCAATCCTGTACCTTCCTGCGTGCAGGATACATCCTTAGTATCTGAGGCAGTACAAGCTACAGGATTGACCGTACCTGTTCCTGTACCAGTGTTGAAGACTCCTCCTCGACAGGATTCACCTCATGGCAGTTCCTCAGCACATCCGCAGGCTCTCCCCATTCCTGTAAGTTTGCGGTGTCCTGTACAGGGTTCTTCCAATCCTGTATCAGTGTCGAAGGTTCCTCCTCAACAGGATCCACCTCCTGTTGATTCGTCAGCACATTCGCAGGCTTCTTCCACTCTTGCGCAACCACGGACTCCTGTACAGGATTCTTCCAATCCTGTACACTCACGGTGTCCTGTACAGGATTCTTCCAATCCTGTACACTCATCAACAACCACACAGGTTTTTTCCAATCCTGCTTCTTTCTGTTACCCTGCCTCTGTTCCATCCCCCAAGATCCTTCCTCTTTTTCAGTCACAGCTCCCTCCTTCTCCTCTCCGAGTTCTTACCACTACCATGCATGAACTCGCCACTGATCCTGCCCCTTCCACCTTTTTGCTTTTCAAGTAACTCCTACGTCCTCTCCTACCTTTCCTGTATCCGACTCCCCTGTTTTTTCTCCTTCTCCTTCTCCTTCTCCTCCTTCTTCCCTACCATCCAAGTACCACGACTTTAAGGACGTTTTTGACAAGCACAAGGCTGCAGTTCTTCCTGTTCACAGGTCCTACGACTGTCCTATTGATCTTGCGGAAGGAAAGACTCCACCATTCGGACCGATCTATGCATTGTCACCCACAGAGTTGGAGGTTCTTCGTCAATACATCGAGGACAACTTAGGATCCGGCTTCATTCGTCACTCAAAGTCCCCTGCAGGAGCTCCTATCTTCTTTGTCAAGAAGAAGGATGGGAGTTTACGTTTGGTGGTGGACTACAGGGGTTTGAATCAAGTCACCATTCGGAATCGGTATCCGTTGCCATTGATCCCGGAACTTCTCGATCGGCTGCGAGGGGCAAAGGTGTTCACGAAGATCGACTTACGAGGAGCCTACAACCTTGTACGGATTCGTCCCGGCGATGAGTGGAAGACTGCCTTTCGTACAAGGTATGGACATTTTGAGTACACGGTAATGCCTTTCGGCCTTACCAATGCCCCAGCTGTATTCCAACACATGGTGAACGACATTTTCCGTGACTTCTTGGACCAGTTTGTGGTGATCTACCTCGACGACATCTTGATTTTCTCCAAGGACCAGGCGGCACATGACAAGCATGTACGACTAGTTTTAGAGCGGCTTCGCGAGCATGGCCTGTACGCGAAGTTGGAGAAGTGTTTTTTCGATAGGGATTCGGTGGAGTTCTTGGGCTACATCGTCTCTCCTGCTGGCGTTTCCATGGACATGCACAAGGTGAAGACCATCGTGGAGTGGGAGAGGCCCAAGTCGGTACGAGATGTACAATGTTTCCTTGGCTTTGCAAACTTCTACAGGCGGTTCATACAGGACTTCTCCAAGCGTGTACTTCCACTCACAGAACTCACCAAGCGCACAGGACTTTTCTCTTGGTCCGACAAGGCGGAACACGCGTTCACAACACTCAAGGACGTTTTCACGACAGCTCCGATTTTAGCACATCCTGACCCTTCTCATCCTTTCTTCATTGAAGCAGATGCCTCGGATTTTGCAGTAGGATCCGTCCTATCGCAAGTTGGAGAGGACAAGTTGCTTCATCCTGTAGCCTTTCACTCTCGTAAGTTCCTGTCGGCGGAGATCAACTACGAGATTCATGACAAGGAACTCAAGGCCATTGTGGATTCGTTTGAGGAATGGCGGCATTTCCTGGAAGGTGCTGCACATCCTGTACAAGTTCTTACGGATCACAAGAACCTGGAGTACTTTCAAACGGCTCGGGTCCTCAGTCGGCGACAGGCTAGGTGGGCAGAGTTCCTATCACGTTTTGACTTCGTCATCGTCTACAGGCCCGGCTTTCGGAATGGCAAGGCGGACGCATTGTCTAGGCGCTCTTACCTTGCACCAAGCCCGGGCGATCCTGCATTTGACGGTCAAAGGCAAGTGTTGTTGGGTCCTGATCGTTTCCGGCTTGCGGCACTGCAGGTTCATCAGGCTCCAGCAAATTCAACACTCCTACAGGACGTTCGTTCGCAGTTGCCTACAGACGACTTGGGAAAGAATGTGTTCTCACACATTCATCCTGACGTTGCAAGTTCCTCTTCCTCCAGTTCCCGTCCAGACTACAACCTATTCACCATACAGGATGGACTCCTGTACCGGGAAGGTCTCCTGTACGTTCCTGTTGGTATTTCTAGGACTCGTGTGGTACAGGATTGTCATGATACCCCGGCTACAGGACATTTTGGTGTGGCCAAGACAGTGGAATTGGTGACTCGCAACTATTGGTGGCCTGGGTTGCGAGGTTTTGTGGAGAGGTTTGTACGGAGTTGTGACACTTGTAGCAGGTCGAAGATGCCTCATCATGCACCCTCTGGTCTTCTTCGTCCTCTTCCTGTTCCGTCTGCTCCTTGGAGATCCATTTCTATGGATTTCCCTCACAGATCTTCCTCCTTCTCGTGGATTTGATGCAGTTCTTGTGGTTGTTGACCGTTTCACCAAGCAGGCTCATTTCCTACCCTGCAACAAGACAGCTACAGGTCAGGACAACTGCCGAGTTGGTGATCCGCGAGGTGTTCCGACATCATGGTCTTCCTGAGAGCATTGTTTCCGATCGAGGTCCACAATTCATGTCCAAGTTTTGGCGAGAGCTTCTTCGGAGTCTACAGGTCAAAGCGGATCTTTCTTCAGGATATCACCCACAAACCGATGGGCAGTCCGAACGCACAATTCAGACCTTAGAACAGTATCTTCGTTGCTTCATCAGTTACCAGCAGGACAACTGGTTGGACCTCCTTCCAATGGCGGAGTTTGCCTACAACAACTCCATCCACGCATCTACAGGACAGACACCTTTCTTTGCTCTTACAGGCCACCATCCACGTTTTGACTTTGCTCCTCCGCTTCTCCTTCTTCCGCTCCTGCAGTACAGGATCGTCTTCAGCTTCGGCAGGTACAGGATGATCTCCAGGTTCATCTTCAACAGGCACAGGAACGATACAAGCATCATGCTGATGCTCACGTCAGCCGGCACCTGCATACAGATTGGTGATCTCGTGTGGCTTCTTCGTCGACACATTCGCACCAACAGGCCTTCTTCTAAGTTGGATTTTCAACGATTGGGCCCTTATAGGATCGTGGCGGAGGTAAATCCTGTAGCTTTCCGACTCGAGTTACCATCCACGGTGAAACTTCATCCTGTGTTTCAACCTCTTTGTTGGAGCCGTATCATCCTTCTTCTCTTCCGGTCGTGTTTCTTCTCCCCCCCCTGTGGTCATTGACACGGAACCTGAGTACGAAGTCGCAGCCATCCTTGACTCTCGTCTTCATCGTCACCAACTCCAATACTTGGTGGATTGGAAAGGGTACCTGCCTACTGATCGCACTTGGGAACCTGCATCCAACTTACTCCATGCTTCTTCCAAGGTTGCTGCCTTCCATCGGCATTATCCTGCTAAACCAGGTCCCAAGACTCGTGGAACTCGTCTTTAGGGAGGAGGTGCTGTCACGACCCGATACAGAATACAGGATTCCGGATACAGGACATGGGTTGCAGGACTTTCCTACAGGATTCCGGATACAGGATATGGGTTGCAGGATTTTCCTACAGGATATTCCTACCAGGATTCCGGACACAGGATTCGGTTGCAGGATATTCCTACAGGATATGCCACAGGATATGCCTAGAGGATAAGGGACATGTGGACTCATCTTAGCCTCTGCATGCATGCAATCACTTTTGCATGCATGCAACCACTTTTGCATGCATGCCTAGATTAGCTCTTGGAGTTGTGAGCATAAAAGCTCCGACCTAATTGTTGTACAATCAGTTACTATCAACACCAGTCTTACTACGATCAATTTCGTCTTGTCTTGTTTCGTCTTGTTTCCTGTCCTGTTCCTGTCTCGCTCCTGTTTCCTGTCCTGCCCTGGATCCTATCCTACTCCGGGATCCTGTCCTGTTCCTGTCTCGCTCCGGATCCTATCCTGATCCTGTCTTGCTCTTAGATCCGTCCTGTTCCTATTTCCAGTTCCTGTCCTGCTCTCGGTCCTGTTCCTGAGTCAGGCCTTCCTGTCCTTGGAATCCTGTTCCCTTCCTGGTTCCTGGATCATGGCTTGACAGACCGAGTGGTGCCGTAGGCGAACACGAGTGTCCTGCTAAGCAAACCCTAAGGCTAGGTTTGGGATAACCTAAGCACATGACCTTGCAAGTGCCTCATGAAAGGGCTTTGCTAATGAGCTTAGGTTGTTCAACCTCTGGATTCCAAGGAGAACACTCCCCTAACCAAGTGTGCCAAAGCACACCTAGTTACGAGAGCTAGCCTCCTAGAGCAGATGCCCAAGGCTTAGCACCCTAGTGCAAGCACAAGCATGCCTATTGGCTAGTATCCAACCCCTTGGCGACAAACCCATGACACAACCCCAAAGGGCGTGCCTCAGGCGTTGTACCATGTGACATTTAGCCCAGTGTCACATCTCCATGTGACACTGCCTTTCCCGATGTGGGCTATCATGCCATAGCCCTTAGATTCAAGAGTTGCACCAAGTACCACAAATGTGGCTCCTAAATGCCAACTCTAGAACCCTCAATGAACCCTCAAGAATGGTACTGTGAACCTATCAAACAAGATCCCACGCCCACAGTTGGACAAGGACATGGATGTGCCTTGCTTGGCTGTGAGTGCTACACTTAGCTTGACGTGGAGGAGGCTGGAGACAAGCCTCAACCTCTGCCTCTTGGAACGTGCATTCCGACAAGACCTCCCAGGCATGGATTCGCCAATGTTAAGGGTAAGCTACCCCGAAGGTGGGACGTACCCCTGGCATCTGGAAGTTAGGGCGGCACAACAGAGGGTTTGCCTTGACGACACAAGCTAAAGCTTGCACCGGGAGAAGAGTAACAAGCTCAGTCATGAACCCAGGAACCCTCACTCCTATATACTACCTTATTTATGTGACAGAGCCCCCCCCCCCTGTTTTCCTGTTTACATAAGTGGGCTAGCACTGAAATCTCATTCCCAGAGGGAACATACTTGGTGAGTTATCCATCGACCCCTAAACCCTAACCTGTCAAACCTGGGGGTATTTCTAAGCATATTCGACATGTTGAACTCACCGGAACTAGCCATTAATCCAACCGGGACACGGAAAACCAAGGTAAGAGTTTTTTTAGATGGAAGTGCTAGCTTCGCCCAGAGTTTCTTGCAAATACTTAATGACACCCGGCCGGACCATCACTAGATATCCAAGTGCACTAAGGGCCTGTTTTTTCTACACCTAGGGCTTATCAACATAGTACAGTAGGTAACAACAGTCAACGTCCAAAGTAAAGGGTTGAGTCATAGAAAACTATGACATGTAGGATCATAATGATGATTTCTTCAAGTCCTTATCATATACATATTCAGCTTCACATCTTTTAAGCCATTTTCATTATTGAAATTCTAATCGAATGATCGTCTCAACATTTCATTCTAATGAATTTTAATAATGTGATGGCAAAATCCTCCGTAGTCGCCAATTGTTAAATAAGAAAACTCACATTTTCTTATTTAATTGATACATTCTCACAATTAATAGGAAAAGCTAAACGTTTTTTTTGCCTACTTTCAAACACTTCCTTGTGATGCCACAATGACTAGTCTCCAAAGTCAAGGGCAAAAATAAATTTGGGCAATTACCTTGTTATACATAATTTTTACTCAAGGGATCTTATAATATGCACATTCTATCAACATGAATACAAGAGAACAAGCATGGAGATTTCTTTTTCTTTGCCCTTCCTCTAACTAACTTGCCCTAACTACCTTCCTATATTATCTATTGCCATATCATTCTTTCCTTCCGAGACTTCTTTTTTCTTTTTCTTTCTTCTTTTTTTTTTGATAAGGATTTCCTTCCTATGTAACTTTCCTTCCAAATTACTTATGAACCTTTCTACCCTTATTTTCTCCATAGTAGAATGTCCTATGTTCCTAACTTTTTTACCTTTAATATTGTCCTTTCCTTATTTATTGATGTGTTCTCATAACAATTATCTTACTTCTTTCTTTGGATGTTCATTTTCATGGTAATGTGATTCTCTCCTTTGTACTTCTAAATGAATCAACAAATCAAAGAATATCTCAAGTGCTATATTCAAGGTGATCAACTAAATTAGGATTTAATATGACTTAAATAGTTATAATAACTTACAATTGGATGTAGCCTAATTGAGGTGTTGACTAGGAATAAAAATGGTATTCTTCACAATATGATGTTGCCGAAATATAATGTCAGTTTTTTATAACAAAGTTCACTGAATAATTGCATCATGCATGAGATGTCACTTATCAAGCAAAGACTGCAATATAGAAATGTATCATACAATTAATAAGCATTAACGTGATGTAGAGTATCAAGTTAAAAATATGGTATTAGTAAGTACTTAAAACCTGAAGAAGCACACAACAATTCAAAAAACTTAAGAAACTCATATAGAGAAACTTGATAAATAACAGTTGATGAATCCTTTGCAATTTAAATGGCACTTGTGTTATCATTGTATAATGGCGTGGGCTATTGTATCACAAGGCTGAAAAACTCCGACAACTCTTTTGAGGAAGCTTCTTTTGCACTACATAAGTTAAAACATGGTGGTAAAACAAATATTAAAGATGGCTTATGGGTTAAATCTTCTTCAAGAGTTGGGATTAATACAATGTGTTTTACATCAATTTGCACGAGCATTACATAAGAATGAAAAACATTTTAAAAAATACAATAACTTATGTTTGCCTATTGGTGAGAAGAAAGAGTTCAATGTTGAGTCCATTTGAAAGTGAAGAGAGTTCATGGGCGGCGAAAACATACTCTTAAATATCTTGCCAAGTAGAGGTGTGTAAATTGACATGGAAACTATTAAAGAATTTTCAAAACACAATGGAATTGGTGAATGAGTTTGAGGCAAGCTCTCAAATTAAATATAATAATGTTAAGAAATAAAGTAAGCTTTATTTCTTATTAACTTAGGGGCTGGCACACAACATTAACTAAAGACCTCTAATATAAATTTTAATAAAGTAAATTAATTAGCTAACTTATTATCAGTGTTCGTGTACATATTTATAGACATGCAAAGATCTCTAGGTGACTTCATGTCATAGGCAATCAAGAGATCTCTAGGTGACTTCATGTCATAGGCAGTCAGAGTCCGCAAAAGTCCTAGGCACAATAGACAATTTTCGATTCAAAAATAAAATCTCTGAACTTTAAATTTTTAGAAGCCTTTCAAGATTTGATGTATAAGGCAATAAATTGTATCAATAATTAAAATATAAGAAAATTTCTAGTTCAAATAACTATTTAAAGGACATAATTAATTATTTTAAATAGATTTTGTTAAAGTTGATTATACTTAAGCAATGACATTATTTATGCATATTAAATGCTTTAAGTGCTATTGAATGCATATTTAAGCAAATAATTATTTTCATAATAAATTTTAGTTTTATGGGGAAGTGCTAGGAAAAAGAAAATCCATATCTATATATATTGTTAAAGGTAACAAAAGAACTCTTTCCTTTATAGGGATGGAAGTAGATAGGGAGAATAAGGAAAAAGAAATAAAGGTTCTAATGCAAGAAGAGAATAGTGATGAAGTGAGAAAGATTAAAAATGCAAAGAAAAAATAGATTTTAAAGTGGAGGCATAAATGGAATTGATTACATTTTGGTGAGGAGAAAGGCATTCTTTTCCATAACATTTCCAAAGCAAATAGGACATGCAAAATTGCATTTAGAAAGGAAAGAAGTAGTAATTTCAAAACTTCAAGTTTTCATTCTCATGCTAATCATAAGACCTTAGTTAAAGGAGTAATAAACTCTTCTAAAAAATGGGGCATTTGGATCGGATGGGTGGTAACAGAGTTAAAACAATTTAATCTATACATCATAAATGGACAATTTGGTAAACAAGGTTGTTGCGTTTTTTTTCTAAAAGTTCTAGTAAGTTACAAAGTCTTTTAAAATTAGAGAGTGAGCTAAACTATAGCAAACTAAAGCTTAAAAGGATCATTAATACCAGTTGGTTGAGTAGGCACAAAGCCTTCAAAAAACTATGTCATTGTTTGGAATTTGTTTTAGAATTTTAGGGTTAGAAGGTAGCAAAACAAGCTATAAGCTTTATCATCGATTAAGACTATCTATATTCTTTATTTCATGGGGATATTATAGAAGTGATGACTCAATGCAACCTCAAGTTCCAAAGGTTATTAATAAATATCACACTTGTATGGGGTTTATGTAAGAATGCTCTAGCTCAGATTTAGATGTAGTACTTGACTATGCCTAGAGACTTGAATGGTCTTCCATTAAATAGCAAAGGGTATCTCACAATCCCAAATGCAGTAAGCCACAAGGGCCTTCTATATGAGTTAAGAATTGATTTAGATGCCAAAATGGTAGTGATCTAGATGAGGCTATGGCATTCTAGAGGACTTTCTTAGAGCATTAAAAAATGGTATAAAAACAAGTTGGATGAATTTGGGCTATAAGGTGGAGTCTTATAAAATGACACTTCTAGCTCCAACTAATCTACCTTATTCCATGAGGGAGTTGAAGAAATATGGAGTGGATGAAATCAATGAGCTTGCTATAAACTATAGTAAACATGAACTTATAGCTTTTGAAGAATGGAGGAGGAAGAAATTTGCAGAAGTTTGGATTGTCATTCATGATCATCCAAGTTGGAGTGATAAATTTCTTAATTTATTAACAATTGCTAATACAATGTTGCAGCACAACATGTTGTGAGGTTTCAGCCACATAAACTTCGTGAAGACCAAGTTTAAGAACAAGTTGTCAATGACTACACTCAACAAACTTGTGTGGGTTTCTTTAGAAGTCCAAACATTGACAAAGTGCTATGTTGAAGGCTTGGAAGACAAGTGCCCATTATAGGCATATCTACACAAGCTCGCAACACGTGTTGAACCATGAAGACCATGAAGGCCATGAATTCATAGCTTAGATTTTAACTTAAATAACTACGACTTTATATATTTTCCTTTTCATATTTTTTATTTGCAAAAAAATGTTCCAATTCATAATTTTCTATGGAGGATCAATTTGGTTAAAATTTAAATCTCCTACCAGGTTTTCAAATGGAAGAAAAATTGTTAGTTCACAAAAAAAAGGTTACACGAACATTAATGGTTTTGAAATATTTGACTTCATGTAATGCAAGGGAGCAACAAAAATTATATGAACTTTCTAGTGATTCCACATGGAATGAATAGCATTAGTTTTTGATTATTTTTTTCTAACTTAGTTTAATCTTATAGTTATATATCAATGAGAACATTAATATTTTGAAATGCATGGATATTATAATTTCAACTATAACTTTATTTTTCATTTTGAAGGTTGATTGTTGTTACTTATCAAATTATGATAACAAACTTTAAATATAATAAAAAATATGCTCCTTAATGAACTTTGGTATCTAGAGTTTTCAGTGCCTTAAGCTATATATACGATGCCAACATAGATTGGTGTATATAGTGTCCTCTTGTCATGGACTAATCATGTTGATTACAAATTTAAAGAGCAATGCATTCTCTTGTACTTCCATGATCACTACATCTTTTGGACTTACAATTTGGAAATTTGGGAAAGTATAGATATGGATGTAGTAGAACATTGCCTCCTATATTACATTGATTATTGCATATGGCATTTGTGTGTATGCATTAGAGGTGGCATTTGTGTGTTGGTATAGGGAAAGTCACTTTGATGCATGGCTTTGAACCTTGACCCCTAATATCTTTATAGTGATAACTGAAATCCTTTGGGGTTAATTAAAAAAAAGTTATTTCCTAAAAAAAATATGTAAGGTTACTAAGATATATATATAAGTTAACTATGATATATTCTAGAAGCTATTATAAATATTTATGGTGTGGCTAAATCCTTGATAAGATAGTACAAATATAGTTAGAATATACCTTTTCCTTTGTATATGTAAACCTTCACCTTAAATACAAAGAATATCTAAGTTTTCTATCTTTTTGTGTATTTACTGTGTTGTTTCTCGGGGTTTTCACACTGGTGGAGAAGTCAAGCAATTTATGAGAGAAGTTCTTTTTGATCTTCTTTTCTCTTCTTTCATACAGTTATTATAAAGCAACAACTTTTTGAAACAACTAATTTGAATCACACACCAGAATGATTAGCTCAATCAATGCTTGTAAGTTCAAGTTCTCTTCCTCAATCAAACCCGCATGTACGGCTTCAATCTTTTCGAGATGCTCCGGGTGTATATGTTCACCAATTGTTGGTTCATTTCAACAATATTGCCACATATTATGAGTGGATAGTTATGCATTGCCTTCGCAAGTTTCCTATGTGTTTTTTAAATGTTACTTTCCAGTGGTATAATAATCATCCACCACCAACAGGTTTACTCATGGATGAGCAATGTTGGTTTACCTTTCAAGCAAAATTTAAATTAGCTTTTGGGAAAGCAGAAGATTCTGATAATACATTTCAACAGCTCCATAGTTTGAGTGTACATGTTATGGCATGCTCTTCAGCCGAATCTTGTCGATTATGTTTGAGCACTGAGTCATGTCACTCTGGAAAAAGCTTTTACTCATGCACAATGTTTTGAAGTGGCTTTAAGAGTATAATTACTTATTCCAGAGGCCATCACTCCTCCAACCTTGAATGCTTCATGCTGGTCCTATGCTTATGGAGGTGGTGTTGATCGTGGTCAAGGACAAAGATTGTCTTGTTGGGCTTGTGATGTACTTGGTCAAACATTGTTGGCAATTTCCAAATTGGCAACTACCATATCCAGTTTGGCATTGTCGAAGGAAAATCACTCAGGGACTTATATATTCGGGACTTAACGACTTTAGTAATAGCGCATTGTAGTAGTCCTTGTTAATGATCACACACATGAAGAAAAGAAAAGAGGATGAACTTTGAGTAAAGCTCACACCATTAAGGTTGGCACACTTATCCTTGCCTAACTAAACCTCTCGATTACATGTGTACAGCCAAGCATCTTTGGGATTGCCTCTGGCCCGATTGACGTGTGCAAGTACAGTCAAGCGGTCACACAATATGGGGATCGCCTCTGAGCTAGGCAACCCTTGAGTCCGTGGATGAGGGCATCCACTTTCTCAAATGGGTGGAGAGTGTCATAGTTCTAATCTGGTGAATTGACTACCTGGATAAAAATTATGAGATATGTGGGATATATAGGCAAAAGACTCAAGCGTAACTGGGTCATCATGACTAGGGGCCCTTTCATAAACACCAATTGGCCCTTTGCTTAATTGGCTTAAAGGGAGATGAAAAGGTTGTGACATTAACTCCTTATATACCCAAATAATATAAAGAATGGTTTGACCCATAAATGGTGGGGTTATGGACTTGACCCATAAATGGTGGGGGGTTATGGAAGAAGGTGACTTGACTTTGACTTATGAAGGTGATAAAAAAGGTGCATAGAAAGAAGATAGAGAAAATGTGCATGGTCAAGCAAGCACTAACTATATGCATTAATATAATAATGTTGACTAGTTTGACCATGTAAGAAAAGATAAAAAAAGGGGAATGGTGAAGTGAAATAAAGACATATAAATATGAGTAGAAGACTAGTCCACTACATGCATACCAAGGGCTACCCTGGTGATGGTCTAAATTTTCTCGTGACAACGTCTAAGTCAAAATCAACAGGTTGCTACTATGGATGTTGCTCTCGTGGAGGGGGGAAACGAGTAGGTGTGTGGGTATGGAAGCACCTAACACTTTTTCTTCATCTCTTAGTCCTCCATTTCTTCTTTCTTTTTCACCTCAAGTTTCATAAACTCCTCGTAAAGAGTTATCTCTAATTACATTATAAGGTTTTGTATATAATTTCCCTGTAACTATTCTTATTCATACATGTTTTAATATTTCTTTGATTTTTGGTAACATGGTTACTCATTGTGCTTTGACAATAGTGCTAAGCAAGGAAGCTTTACATGTTTTTATGGCGATGGATGTACTCGAGCTACTTCGTATACACTTGCTCAAGTACCTTTGTAGTTTGGGACTTATGCGAACGAGTTGTAACTCCATGTATTCTCACATCATATTTTTGACATTATCTTGGGTATGCTTGGTTGGATGTATGTAAAGTAAGTTGTCAGTTTGGGGCCTTAACGGTTGATACTTCCAGGTCATTCACCTTTTCTTTTGGATAAAGTCCCTCTCAAGCGGTGTGAAGCAATTTTGTCAAGTGCCATCATGCATGAGTTAGATATTTCAGCAATTGTGTCCTCAATGTCAAGGAACTTTAAAGATGTGCAGGTGGCAACTAAGCCAACTTCTTTTCAATGTGAGTTTCAAGTATAACAATTATTGAGGAAATATTCAAATCTTTTCTTTACAAATATCACCCTTAAGGTTTAAACACAACATCACATTTGAATAGGGGATGATTTACCTTCTAAAGCTGCTATTTAATGGTCTCCAAAGGAATTGATTATCATATGAAAATGTGTATCAAAGTTGCTAAGAAGAAGCTGGCTTAGTGTTCTTTCAATCCATGGGCATCAGAGCCCCAATTGGTGAATAAACATGATGATAAACATGATGGATCTAAGCAATTCATAGTGGATTATCGTTCCATAAATGTTATTGTAAAACCAGATAGCTATCCCTTGTCGAACACACATGATTTTAAATCAATTGAGTAAGAATTATTGGTTTACTGAATTGGTTCTTGTTTCAGGTTACTAATAAATTCCTATGGCTCTCGAAGATATTCCCAAAACTCCTATTGATTTATGAGTTCCTTGTTATGCCTTTTGGTTTAATGTTTACACTTGCAGCACATGATGAATAAATTTTTTAATGATGAGTCATTGGAGACAGTTACAAATACTTAGATGACATTCTTGTTTATACTCAGGGATCAAGCTAAAAAAGATCAAGTGTGTTTTTGGCACAATTAAAACTACATATTTAGGGTACGTGGTTTCTTGTGAGGGGCCGCTTGTGAATCCATTCAAGGTGAAGGTTGTGGCAAAATTTCTTCGTCTAACGAATGCATGTAGGTTTCTTAGTAAGATCACGTATTTAGGACGTTTTATACCTCATTTGGTTGATATCAATGCTCTTTTGTGAGCTTTGCTACAAGAGGATGTTCCTTTTATGTGGACTAATGATGGTGAAGATTTTTTTTTGTAAGCTACGAAAGTATTTGACATCCCCTTTGGTGCTTTATTATTCAGATTTTTCTTGTTCTTTTTATTATGAAAGATGCTTCTGCCATAGGTACTGGTGGAGTCCCAATGCAAATTGAAGTACGTGATGAGTTTATTCAACATCCCATTGCATATGTGAATAGGACACTGCAAGGCCTTGAACACAATTATTGTGCCTCAGATCTTGAGTGTTTAGTTGCAATGTGGGCTTTTAAGCGTCTTCATGTGTATCTCCATAGGCCTCGTACACTTTTGGAGTGTGATCATGTAGTTGTTTAGGCATTACTAAAGAACAGAAAGTTGCTTGGATGGTCTGTCAGATGTGCACTCGACTTCAGATGTATGACTTCAAGGTCAAACATGATGCTCTTTCTAAGGCTTCTTGCATAGTTATAACCAATTAATCAGATCTCATAATTCCATTTTTTACAGAGGTTTCAAGGGCTCAAGAAACAGATGCTTTTATTCAACTTATTCACTTGATACTAACCAATCATTTTCAATTGTTCAACTCTTGTTTTTCTTTGTTTGTGGCACAATTTCACATATATGCTAATGTGGTTTATCACAAATGTTACGACTTTACGATGCTTGGCAATTTCACAGATTTTATCCCATGTATTTTGTAGCATATTATGATTCACTACTTTTTGGTGGACATTTTGGTTATCAAAGAACTTTGAACAGTTTACAACATTATTTTTTCTAGCCAAATATGTTATGAGATGCGATCCAGTACGTATAAAGTTGTTCATTATGTGAAACTCGGAACTCCTCATATTAATTAATGCTTTGGAATTTATATGCATTTGAACTTGTAGCATGGGATTTAATTGGTCATTTCCCACCTTCGACTATAGTTAACCAATATGTTATGATTTTAATAAATTTTGGGTGAAGGTTGGAACTTTACCAGATGCCGACCCATAGTGTTACTGATTTTCTACTCACTTGGGTAATTTTACACTAGAATGGATTTTATCAGATAATAAACCTATCTTTATTGCTGAAGTTTAGGTTCTTACTTTATGGATAGAAATTCAACAATCTTTCATACCTTTTCATTCATAGACAGATGGGTTGGTAAATCTGAATCAAACTTTTAAAGGTATGATTTCTAAGTATATAAATTATGATTGAGATTATTACTTGCAATATTTAGAATTTGCATACAACACCATTGGTATGTCTCCAATCAAACCATTGTATGGGTGAGACTTTTAAAAATTGGTTTGGTTTCTCACGAACCTAAGTATACCAAAATTTAATATTGTGTGACTTAGTGAGATCAAGCTTTTCCTTCATTATATACTACCTTAGTAGAACATTTGTGTCGAGTACAAGTTCGACAACAGTATTATAATTCTCATCATCAGCCACTTCCTCAGTTTATTATTGATGACCTTGTTCTTGTACATTTTTCAAAACTTTATGAATAATGACTTACTTTTATGAAAATGATTTGGTATTTATAAAATTCTTTGTCGAGTTGGCCCTCAAGTTTATATATAAGATGTTGAGTCTCAATAAGCACCTTCAGTTACTCATATTTTACAATTGAAAAAAAAAAAATTATTACAAGGGAGATACCTTAAGGTAATAAGATATATATGGAGGTTAACTATGATATATTTTAGAAATTAATAAAATGTTTATGGTATAACAATTATACAAAAGTTAACTATGATATATTCTAGAGATGTTTATGGTGTAGAAAGTCAGATATATATGGAGGTTAACTATGATATATTATAGAAGTTAATAAAGATGTATAGAAGTTAATAGGATAGTTCAAAATATACTTTTTCTTTTATATATATAAACCCTGACCTTGAATTTAAAGGATATCTGAATTTCCTGTCTTTTGAGTATATCAGGAATCAATTCAATGTACTCTGCGTTATTCTCAAATCAAATCAAAGTATATTAACTATATTACAACAAATCCATACCAAATATTTGTCTCATTTTAAATAAATAAAGCTCCAGCACACAATGTTAATGCCGGCTATCATATGGGCGATAATCCGGTGACCTGCTTCTGTAGCGTCTCACAGGAGACCGTGACCGACTGCATATACATATATATACACACCATGAGAATAGTCATACACATGTATAGTGTACATACACACACAAGAATATACATGCATTTGTGTATTGTAGTGTGTACATACCTGCGATGAGACCTACGACCGTAGTCAGGGCTTCCTCTCCTTCCGTATCGTGGACTAGAGCTACGTCGGCCACCCCTAGCATCTCCGTTTTCACGAGCAGCATATTCCACGCTTATCACCCTGTCTAGTACTTTGCTGTAAAAACAAAATATAAGACTGCGCTCTCTCTCTCTCTCACACACACACACGCACACACACACACAGCATTAGAGTCAATGTTATATACATATGCACACCTTGTGTATGTGTATGTGTGTTTGCTTGTGTGTCAAAATATATACCTCATGTGAGTGGTTTCTAAGGCTTTGGTGGCCTCTTCTTGGGTCTCATATTGTACAAAGGCAAAGTTTTTACGTATTTGAACCCTGACTAGTTTACCAAAAGGCTCAAAATGTTTCTCTAAATCGCGAGTCCTCGTGTGTATCGGATCAAAGTTGACAACAAAGAGTGTCTTTGTTGGCCGCTGTTTGGTTATACTTCTCCTTGCATCCTCCCTCCTCTTTATAGCACTGTCCCCTTGCTAAAACACACACACACACACACACATATATATATATAGAGAGAGAGAGACACACACACTTTACTCTGATATATGCACTGTATACAAATATGAGTTTTCAGCTTCCACTTATCCCGGGAGAGACAGTTTAAATTGTTTCACACACGCACACGCACACCAACACACACACGTACCTTGGCCCATTCGACACGAAGGGACGCCTTTGACGGCCAAACTCGAGGTTATCAAGGTCATGAATGGCGTCTTCAGCGTCACGTTCATCCTCCATGTAGACAAAAGCGAAGCCTGTTGTATCATGATGTCAAGATGGTAGTCGGATGCACATGGGAGAGGTTTTATGTTTGTTAGGAAGCCAAAGAAGAACAACATCAACACTCAGAGACTTTTGTTGTATTTTTTATTTTCTGATGAACAACTGTTGACAAGCCTGCGTCAAACCAACTCTTAGCTCTATATCTATAGCTACCTCTACATATACACATACATTTATATATACATGTATATACATATCTGACTAATATATATCCATCATAGTATCTCGTTCTGTATATGAGAGTAGCAAAGTAAACTGATATTATCTATATGTGTGTCTACATTATAGACCAAAAATAACGAGGATTAGAGATCGCAACACATCATACCTGTCTTCATATCGATACGCTCAACTTTCCCAAACTTCGCAAACATACGCTCTATCTCGGACTGTTTGCGTCATATTCGAAGTTCCCACAGAAAATCGGCCTCATTTCGTCCTGCATCTAAACAAATAAGAGTCTACCTGTGTCTTCCGTGTATGGTGTGTGTGTATGTGTGTATGTGGTATGCATACACACACATATATTGTGTATACTTATATTAGCTATAGACTTGTATAATTTTACAATTAAAAGGCTCATGAGATGTGGTGGTCTCGGTGCGTACATCATAGTTCTATATATATATTCATCTCACACATATAGGATGAGGAAACTTTCTTTTATCACATTGGGTGTTAGATTTTGGGGCTACTGTGAAAAACCTATATATATGAATACATACATACATACTGTGTATTATGGAATTATAACTGCTATTTTATGGGATTAATTAACAAAGTGGAAAAATTTTCACACTGGGTGTCGGGATTTGGGGCTTGTAATTATATATGCACACATATATCAGATATATAGATATACACAGCATATACATGATCTAATCATTACATTGTATAAAAAATTTACAGAATTTGAAAGAGTTTAAGATTTAATCAAACACACGCACACACGCAGCCACGGCAGATCTAACACTTACCGGTAACACCGACCACAATACTCGATCTGAGCTTCTACTGCCAATCTGAAAAACCTTTCTGTGATAATTGGATGATCCAGATTTATTTGAACTTGCGGCCCGGATGATCAGACCATTCGACGGTAAAGATAAAACTCGTACGAATATGCTGGCGGGTAATATATTCTAGGAATAACTCAACCCTAAAACAGAGGAGTTTCTAGGGTTCGCAGGCTATGGATGCACAGGCGTTCGTATACACTTCGTGTTACTGGTATTATATGCATTTTAAGTATATGAACACATTATTAATTTATTTATTTATGAATATGTTTAGTGAGGAGAATGTGTATATGTTATGCAAAGCTTTGATGGAGCTACAGTTATCTGATGGGTCCGATCTCTATGTGGTCTTCATCTCAAACACAAACAAGCAGGTCTAGTAACTAATTAAGTATTTAAATCCATAATAATTAATTTTATTATTATATTAAGTTTAATACTATACTTTTCTAGATTCCAGTTTGGTGTCAAAAGAACAGCAGGCGTAATGATGGACTGTGTATATGGGATTATCATGTTATATGTGTTCAGGTTTGCGTGCGTGCGTGCATGTGCGTGTGCGTGTGTGTGTGTGTGTGTGCACGTGCGATATATAATAATATATATATATATATATATATATATAGAGAGAGAGAGAGAGAGAGAGAGAGAGAGAGACCGCTTGCGCATACGTATACACACTCTGAATATGCAGAAACACTTGATGGAAAGGGATGAAGGCAGTGTGTGGGATCTAGACATATCAATGGGACTTCCTGTGGAGTTCGAGTTATATGTGAACGAGGCACTAAGACCAGACATTGTGAAAGGATCTACATATGAAAGGTTAGTATTCAATATATAGTTAAGCAACTTAATCATACCAATATAATTTAAGTATTATGTTTGGTTTGGTTTATTAGGTGTTTTAGAGTGATTTCAGCACAAAATTTCCTTAAGCATTTTGCATCTGATCGAAGGCATATGAAAACACAGGATGGAGGATGGTTAGCTGCTCCGCCCAATTATAACTGTATCATAGCTGAAGGTATTGTGTGTTTACATTGGGGTGTGTGTGTGTGTGTTTATATACATATATATGTATGTAGATGGGGCTGTACACAATCTGGAGATTTATATAAGCATGATACAAGATTTCGAGACCACTTCTAGGAAGGAAATATTAGCGTGTGTTTTACATGAGGACATGGGGTGTGTTCTTGACGAGGATCAGTTTTATGACCTGTTTAACTTAGTCAATTGAGTTCCAGTGGTTAGAAGAGTTTAAATTTAATTAAATACTACTAGACATGTCCACTGTTCGGTTGGCTTAACTATTTAATAATAATTTATTACTACTCAGTTATTATCTTTAACAGAGTGAGTTTATCCCTGATTAATGTGGGTTTATTCTCGAGTAACTATTGATATTTAATTTAGTTATTATTTATTCCTAAATTGGAATCTTAACTTAATTATTATTTTTAATTTATTAAGAAGTTTATTTATAATTTAACCCTTAACCCCATTGTTGATGAGTTTATCTTTATTATTTAATGACTTAATTTAATTATTAATTTTGATTTAATGAGTTTATATTTAAATTAGACTCAAAGCTTAAATTAGGTTTAGGGTTAAGTCTTTATAACTTTATGAGTTAATTATTTAATGACCCTTAATTTAATTTATTTTTAAATTAAATTTTTAACTTAATTATTATTCTTAAATCGATGAATTTATTCCTGAGTTAGACCTTTAATTTAATTATTATCTTTAATTTAATGAATTTATTTTAGTTTTAACCCATCGTAACTTGGTGATTTATTCCTAAGTTAGACTTTTAATTTAATTATTATCTTTAAACTTGGTGAATTTATTTTAAAAAAATTTTAAAACCCTTAACCCAATTGTTATAATTAACTTGGTGACTTTGAACTTTTTAACTCAATTATTATTTTTAACTTGATCATTAACTTAATTATTATTTTTAACCTAGTGAATTATTAAAAATAATTGTTAAATGATGACCATTTATAGATAGATAAATTTATTATATAAGATCTTAATATAACTATAAGCCGCATTCTAAATCCTTAAAAAAGATTTCACATTTTACAAAATTAAAAGTAGAATATACTATGAAAATAGATTTTATAATATTAAACTTATATTTATATAATTAATAAGATTGAATTAAAATAGACTTCTAGTAAACTAAATCTATTATATTATTAGCATACATGCTCGAGCTTAGTTATTTAATAACAATTTATTAATTAATAATTTTTTAACTTGGTGAATTTATCCTTATATTAGACCCTTAACCCAATTCTTATCTTTAAGCTAGATCCATAACTTAGTTATTATTTTTATATATATTAATAACCTTTAACCTAATTATTATTTTTAACATGATTTATTTATATAACTTAATTATTATCCTTAACATGGTGAGTTTATTCTTAAGCTAGACATTTAACTTGATTCTTATGCTTGACTTGATGAGTTTATCCCTAAGTTGGACCAGCTTAATGAATTTATACTTATGCCTAAACTTAATTATTTATTGACTCTTAACACAATTGTTATTTTTAACTTGATGAGTTTATTCTTAAGCTCTTAAATTTACTTATGTTTGAGTTTAATTATTTAATAACCCTTAATTTAGTTGTTCTTTTTAACATAATGAGTTTATTAAGCTAAACTCTTAACCCAATTATTATTAATTGTTTAACAACGAGTTTAGGATAATCATCAGATGGATAAGATGTAATGGTTAGATGGGGTGTTAAAGTTTTAACATGAAGGATTAACATGTGACAATACATGGTTGCCAAATGGCTATCCAACATCATCACCATGTGTGTGAGCAACACTAAGTTTTTCCAAGACAACCCTAAGAATATAACTCAAATGCCCAAATATGACTCAAGTCCCTTAGAATGATTATCTAGAGGACAATCCAAGTAGACTTTATGACTTTGCCCTAGGAGACCTAAGCATGCTCATGCCCTAACCTCATTAAGGAGACATGTCTCACACATACCCCCTCATGGCAGAGTTAAGGCATTATCACTTACCTCTTGAGAAATCACCCTCATTCGAAAGTATAACGTACCCTAAAACACAACTAACCCTTAAGGGTTTGAGTGGCCAAGTCATACTAGACTTAGGGCTAGTACTAAATGAGGGTGTTGTAGGCGAACATGAGTATTTTGCTAACTCCTCAAAGCTAAGTTTGGATAACCTTAATACACAACCTTGTGAGTTCCTCACAAATGGGTTTTTACTAACAAGCTTAGGTCATTTAACCATTGGATCCCAAGGAGAAGACCGCCTCCTTAATTGAGTATGTCAATAACACATTTAATTAGAAAACCTAACCTCCCTTAAGTGAAAGCCTCGTGTGACATCTTCATGTGACACTATTTCTCAAATGTGGGTTATCATGCTTTAAATTCAAAAGTTACACCAGGTGCCACAAATGTGACTCTTCAATGCCAACTCTAAACCTCCTTTATGATCTATCAGGGACTCGATAAGGAAAACCTATCAATCAAGATCCCACGCCCACAGTTGCACAAGAATGTGCCTTGCTTAGTTGTGAGTGCTACTCTTAACTTAATGTGGAGGAGGAGGCTAGAGACAAGCCTTAACCTCTGACCGTTTGAACATACTATCCGATAAAACCTCTTAATCATAGATTCGCCAACGTTAGGGTAGGCTACTTTAAAAGTGAGATGTACCTCTATTGCCTTAACATAATAAAGGGTTGTGCCTTGACGACACAAGCTAAAGCTTGCACTAGCAAAAAAATAACAAGCTTTGTCATGAACCTAGAAACTTTCTTACATATACTTTACCTTATTTATGTGATGGAGCCCCTCTTTTCCTATATGTTAAGTGGGTTGGCATGAAATGTTAATCCCTTAGCTAATGAGATGAGCTTACCTTAAACTTAACTCCTACCCCTAAACCCTACCCGAGGGAAGGGATTTTAGAGTGTGGGTTAGGGAAACCCTATAGGAGTGTTCTAACCCTATTTAATATGCTAAACTCATTTACATTAATCGATAAACTTAATTGGGATATCAAAATTGGAATAGAATTTTTTAAAAGGTAAGTTCTAACTTCGCTTAGAGTTTTTTATAAATACGTAATGGCCACAATAGATAACAATAGTTAACATCTAAAGTAAAAAGTTATAGTAAAAAACTATGACATAAGGTCATGAACTTAATGTTATTATTAACTTGGTGAGTTCCTTAACGAAATTGTTATCTTTATTATAATATATTTATCTTTAAGTTATACCTTTAACCCAATTGTTATTCTTAATCTAATGAATTTTATCTTTAAGCTAGATTGTTATCCTTAAGCTAAACCCTTAAACTAATTTTTATCCTTAACATGATGAGTTTATCATTATCATTAACCTAGTGCTAAGTTGAACCCTTAACTTAGTGAGTTTAAAGACTTATTCTTAACCTAGTAACTAAGATGGACTCCTTAACCTAGTGGGTTTATTGTTAAGATGGACTTTTAATTAAATTGTGACCCTTAACTTGATGAATTTATTTAACACACACACGTTATATGCATTATTTTAAGAAATATCATAGTTGTAAGAAGATTGTAACTTACATGTGCATGTATACATATTATGCACACATATTCATGTTTATTGCATAAGTTTTTATTTTTATAATGCAACCATAAACATAAATAGATTAATAATTAAAATAGGTGTGTATGCATGTGTGTTCATACTTGTTTTTAAGAATTCAATATTTCCTTTTCATAAAGAGTGCTTGCATTTTTCACTTACACATGCATCTTTAACTAGATGTATATAAATTTACATATTAAATCAATATGTTAAACCAATTATAAACATTCTTCAAATAAGAAAAATAATTTTTATGATTTTAAAATAGTAGTTATTAAAGCATTAACTTATTTGAGGCGGCTAGGAAAAATGATAAATACTAAATTCATTTTACATGAGAATTTTACTAATGACAATTTTATTTTGTGTAAATATTTTAAAATCATTACTATTATTAGTTTTTATAAACCATAAAATTATTTTGAAATAAAATACTTAAGTTTTGATAAATAAGAAATATGATTTATTAATGTCGTCGTATGTATATAGTTTATAGCACAAGGATCTATATCTATTTCTTATATGAATAAAAAAAAGCTTAATTTACATAATTTTATACTTTACATATTAAGTAAAATGGTGCCTTTATATCATTAGGGTTATGTTTCTAACCCTAATAAATGCAATAATCAATGTTAGTTAACTAAAAATTTAGTTTATTGATATAATATATAATTTCTATACATATAAATAATAATGATGCAGTATTCTATTTTATTACATTAATATAGAACTTTTTCTTAACAAAGTTTGTAATGTATTATAATTTAGTTTTAAACTTGTAATATAGATATATTTTTTTACTGAATTACTCATAAAGATTTCATTAAGTAAAAGTGATTGTCACAATCTTTAAAGACTTAATACAAATTTCATTAAATAACAATAATTAATTCAATAAAAAGAAACGTATAATAAAAATATAAAGTCTTAACTCCTTAATTTTCATTTAGAATTTTATGATATATATAGTATAATCAACCAAAACATTAAATACTTAAGTACATTATGTGAGGTTATTTCTTAATACAATTGAAAATAAAATAATAAATTTTGTGAAATGATAATAATTGCTTCAGTAAAGATGAGAATTTTATAGTAAAAATTATGATATAACTACTATAAATATGTTTGTTCTTTATGTTTACATTTGTATAATGCATTATATAAGTTGTGGTTAAGTATGAAAAATATATATTGTGCTTGTTAGACTTGTGATTAAGTAAGAAAAACATAGGTGCCACCTAAATTTTATAAAAATTTGGTTTTTATATTTAAAATTTAGAGTTGTTTTAATTTATGCAGTGCAAAAAGTAATGAAAGATTAATATGTGTTGATAATACTTAATGTTTTTTATAAAGATATTTATGAAATTATAAACACTTTAGAGTAATATAATACTCTGAACAATTTGTATTAAATATAATAATATAATATATTTATAAAACCTATGGGTTTGTCCTTAAAATCTTTGTTCAACCCAAATATGATATTAATGTGCTTGTCATACTAATTGATAAATGTATGATATCATGAATATTTAATGTAATTTAAGATACCTAAGATAAATTAAAAGTACAAATAAAGAATTATTTTTACAAATTATTTGATTAAAAAATTGCCAAGTAAATGTGTAGTATTACTAAATTAAGAACTTATTTAAGATAGCAAATTAATTAGGTGGCTTACATATTCTATGTTATCATTCTAACATTTTAATTGTTCACAATTAATAATTAATTAATTTATCATTAATAATTTTTTATTTTATTTAATTATTTATATAACAAAATATGAAACTTGTTCATAGTATCCTATAAAGAAGATGAATAATTAATATTTTATGCCTTGCCAATATAATACTTTAATTGGCATATATTATACTTTAAAATATAATAGTAAATATCCATTTCTCACAAGATTTAATCATTAAAAACATTTTATACAATATTCAATACCTAATGCTAAGCAATAGCAATCACAATGTACATATATAAATGTTTTTGTACTCAACACACATACATACATATCTAAAACATAATATATTTAACTTTACATGTTTAAAAATAATTCAATTAGAACATATTATTAATTTCTAAACCTTTTATGATTATCACATTTTTAAATAAAATTTAATAAGATATTTGAAATAACTATTTCATCATTGTTCCTCATATATCTTTACCTCTACTTAAAATTAATAATATGATGTAGCTTTTAATAATTATCATTTGTTAAACAAAGTATAAAAAGAGAACCATCTAATTAAGGCTTAGCTACTCTTTAAATATTGTGAGAGGTGAATATATCAAATATGATTTGATTAAGTCCATCTTATACAAGGCATTTATATTAAGTGTCCATGCTAGGATTAGTGCACTAATTAATCATGCCTAAGTAGTTAGGTAAGTTGATGCCTTATGCCAAGTCCTAGTGCCTATGTGGTGTAGATACCTAGGAATTTACATGGCATATATACAATGTATATACCATGGAACCTTACATCATCCCTGTCTACAAGGTTGTTCTCCTCCTTGGATGAACGTTCGCTGGTGGAACAAAAGTAGCCAACACACATGTGTGACATGTTGTGACTCCCCGAACGCCATCATGACGCCTCAAGGGATACACTTGTGTCCCTAACTATTCTTCAACATTCCATAGCCCAACCCATTACAGTTGAAGCCTTGTTATGTGCGTTTAATTCCCTAGCTTCGAAAATTTGACGAGAACCAAATCTCCCACTTGTCATTGAAGTGGCATTTAATGTCGTTAATTGTAAGTCTAACACTGATACTTTGTGCCCAAGCTAACTGTTCTCCACATTCAGCATACAATAGAGGAAGGACTTAATTCAAATGCTCCAACCACATATGCACATCCATATACCATGCCTCTTGAGGAGTGATGCCAACCACCGGCATCAACACATGTTCATGACCATATAGAGCTTTGAATGAGAAAATCCCAATTGACTTGTGAGGGGCTAAACATAAGTGAATTGGAGATAAGGAAACCACATATCTCAATCTGTATGGTCAGGGCTTACGTACTCGGCGAGCATGTCTTTGAAAGTTCTATTCAATTGCTACACCAAACCATCAGTCTCAAAATGATAAGCTGAGGCAAAGGATTGTTGGATCTATGAATGTCACATCAACAAAGATACTACTTTTGCTTCCAGACCTGGTTTTTGATCTGATAAAATTTGCTCGGGGCAACCATGCCTCAGCACCACTTGAGCTAGTAAAAACTTGATGATAGAAGTTGCTATAACATTCGGTAAAGCACACACTTATACCCACTGAGTCAAATAATTAGAGCACATGATGATGTATTAATTACCAAACTGTGACACAGAAAACAACCCCATGATGTCATAAGTACCACACTCAAAGGGGCGAGAAACTCGAATTGGCTTTAGGGTTGTAGTAAGAAGAAGTGTGGACACGTTATGTCATTGACACTCCGAATGTATTCATGCAGGTCTTGCCACAATTGGGGTCAATATATGTGTTGCCGAATCCTCTCAAGGCATTGTTGGAATCCCATGTGTCTAGAAATCATGTTGTCATAAAAGAATTGCAACTAGGAGTTAATGTAAACTAGAGGCGCCACCACACAACACTTGGAATTGTCTCCAACAAACACAAGCATGTCACCATCAATCTGAATGATCGTGCATACATACAAAATTAAGATCCTTGCAAGGTACATCACCACTCAAGACTCCTGATTCACAACTCCACCTTCTGGGCCTCTATGATGTCTTCCTGCCTAGGAAGGACTCAATTGGGGAGGGCGTCCAACAACAACGCCACAAGTGTCACCACCACCACAGGAGCTCGGATAATGCATCCACGTCCACCATGCTAGATCTTGGTTGATGAACAGCCCAGAATCGTCAAAGTGCAATGCAAGCCATCCTGTTAGATTCTTCTCATGATCGAATTAACTGCAGCATGATCGGTTTCCAACATGTTCGAGTTATGTAAATATGCATGAAACTTTAGAAGGCTCATACGACTGTCAGACATTCCTTATCTATAGTGGAATAGTTTTCTTCACATCACTAAGGCTCTGGATTGCATAAGCAATTGGGTACTACTATCCATCGGGAGTCTCTTGCATCAAATCTACTCCAAACCCCACATTTAAAGCATTGGTCCGAAGAATGAAGGATTTGTCGAAGTTCAAATACCACAACAAAGGTGGAGATCTCAACAAAGCTTTAACGTTCTCAAACTCCTTATGACACTTTCAGGACCACAAGAACTTAAGCTCCTTGTTTCAACAATCCTCGCAGTGGGGCTATCAAATTTAAGAGTCGTAGTATAAACCTTGCCAGGCCAAGAAACACTGCAACTTGGCCACTAATTCAGGAGTAGAAAATTCTTGTACAACCAGGGTCTTCTCTAAATCCGCCTTCACACCATTCGCCGTGATGATGAATCCTATGTACTTCAAGGAGGTACATTCGAACTTGCACTTCTTCTCTTTTAACTTCAGCTCATACTGCTCTAATTACTATAGGACCCGCTGTAACTGTTGAAGGTGTTGCTCCCATGTAATAGAGTGAATAAAAAGGTCGTCAATATATGCACATGCAACTCTTCAAGGCCCTCCAGCAGTTCGTTCATCATCTGTTGAAAGGTTGCTTGGGCCTCGACCAATCCAAATAACATAATAGTGAATTTGTACAAACCAGATGGTGTTTGAAATGCTGTCTTTACTGCATCTTTAAGAGCCATAGTGATCTAGAAGCCATGTCGAGGATAGTGAAATACTGGTTGTTCCCAATGCATCAACTAAATCATCCGTTCGCAGTAGTGGATATGAATATTGAACAAAAACATCATTTAATGGCCGAAAGTCGATAGTGAAATGTACAGTCCTATTCGGCTTCGAAACTAAGTGTGATTTTGCCGTTCATGGACTTTGGGACTTATGTATCACCTTTAAATCTAGCATCTCTCTTACACAAAGATTTAGGATATCCTTCTCCTTCAAAGAACATCGCTTGAGCCTCATCCTGAATGAGCAAGTTGTATAAGTCGAGATGTAATGCCAAGTAGTCAACAAGGGATTCATAGCTTCTATAATGGATTTGAATAGGTTCGCATACCTCGCTAACAAGTCCTTGATGTCCTTGGCTTGTTACTTTAGAAAAGGTTCTTTTTTAGGCACCATGGTGCCCTACAACGTCGCCGTCACACCATGTGGTGCACGTCATGTAGCCTACAACGGTGGGCATCTTAAGCCAGTTAGCATGCATGTCTCAAAATCACATCTCACCTTGACCAACAAAGCCAATTGACACCCAAGATAATGTGGCTCAGCATCAACCGCAACAACAAGATATGATATCTTCCTAACACCACATGCATGTGTGTAATTCGATGTGAATGAGCAAAGAACTTCTTATTAGCAAATACCACCCTCAAAGTCCACTTGGCAAGTATTGTGTGCAAGTGTAGGGACTTAGCTACTAATTGATTGATGGAAGATATACCAAATCCGAAATTCACCAGGATTGAAACAGGAGTTCTTTCTATCATACATGAGAACACAAATAGAAAACACTCAGTATCGGGCAACTTAATCAAGACCCTTATGCCCACACATTCATGAAAGAACAAAGGTGCTTCAGGGAAGTGTTGATTATGCACAAAAGTCAAATTCTTCAGAAGTGATGCAATGTACCTAGTGCATGGGTCCTCTAACACCCATGCACTACTCCTCATTTTCCGATTGAGAAAGCATCTCAACTTCTTCTGCAATCTCGATGGCGGATACTTGATGTCGATTTGCACACGATCTTTTAACATGTCCCCATCCTTGGCACTCGTAGCATTGAATGTTTTGCTCACGACCACAACCATGCCAACCAGCAAATTGGCCTTGGCCCCTCTTGTGGCCTAAGGACTTGGCCTCCATCTAGATAGCACCCACTTTTATCGAGACAGGATCGGATGTCGAAAAAGATCCAGAAACAGGTGCCATCACAGGAATATGACACACACATTGTGATGCTCCCAACGAATTCTCAAATTGTTGTGCAATCCTCAAGGCCTCCTCCATAATCGAATGGCTAAATCCCTTTACCAAGCCAACCAAGTCAAGGTGAATAGCTGGCCATAGCAAGCCCAACTGCACACATTTTCATGTTCAGATTACACGATTAACCAAGTTTTAGAATTTGATCCTGAATTGTTAAAAGGTTTCTTCTGACACTTGTTTCGAGTCATGGAGTTCATAAAAAGCTGTAACAAAATCCTTGGGCTTATCAAAAGCTTGCTTGAATCGCTAGGACAAACTGTTCCAATCTTGTTAATCAACAACGGGAAAACCATTGTAACATTACAATGCAAGTCCTTGTAGACACGTTATGAACTCTTGCAACTATTAGGATTTAAACCATCTATGGTATTATCAATCCCTTGAAAGTGTTCCCACCAATAGTACATGTCCGCTTTAGCCTCTCCCTTTAAGAAGTCAGGAAGAAAATATGAATTTGATATTGAAAGGCATTGATTGACACTCTATTACATACTTTGGTAAATTTTTTGTAGGATAGTGGTTTGATTTGCCTTAAATGCATCAAACAACTGCAACCACCTTTTGTCATTTGTCATCTGAAACAAACGGACAATAACAACAAGGGGAGAGGGAGATAAAGAAAAACACAAAAACTAAGCCTCCAAAGGACTACCTAACTTCTACACTAATGAGAGAGGCATAAAAAGTGAATACCAAATACAATTTGATTAGGTCCATCTCATACAATGCATTTATACTAAGTATCCATACTAGGATTAGTGTGCTAATTTAACCATGCCCTAATTAGCTAGGGCTGGATACCTAGTGCCAGTTAAATCCTAGCGCCTCGTGGTGCCTACATGGCATAGATATATCCAGGAGTCTACACAACGTATAGACCGCGTGTATACCATGGAACCTTACCATTATTATTTAATTTATTTTATTATTACCATTTAGTAAATAAATTTTCTCATGTCTTAAACATGCAAGATGTTCGTATTTCATAAGCCTGATACGATATATATATAAGTATTCATATGTGTATTTGTTACTTTAAAGTTTTAAATCAGTTTATTATATTATACAAATGAGTTCGCGATGAACCCAACTGTAGAACCCAACTCATTTTACCCAAAACCAGTTGGGTTCGTTTATCTAGGATAATTCTTCACTAAGTATCAATGGATGTGAAACAGTGGAACATACAATGTTGTTTGTAATCTTGAATATATATCAGTACATTACACACACCTTTATTGTATAACAACATATTCCTTTATTAATTTTCCTGCAACCCAAAGACTCTTTTATAAAATTTTACATCAGACTCAAGGTATATACAGTTATGCTTATATTTGAGGTTCTGCAAGGTATTATATTTCACTTTGGGCGAAATTCAAGTAATCTTCCCGCCAAGGTTGAAACAAATAAGGAGCCATATAGTTTGTTTTCTTCAGAAAGTCTTAGTATGAGGCGTACTCGTACTGGTTTTGTTTCTGGTCCTGCTGATACTGGTCCTCCTGCTGAACGTGACATTGTATCTGCTACTGCTGCTGCACCGCACGAGGGGCCAAGGGTTGAATTCAACCCAGATGGATCAGTGAAGTCTTATGAAGTGAAGCATAGGGAAAACCGTGTCCTACAGGTTGAGTGTAGAGAGATTTCTGTGCATTACTGATTTGTTTTGAAGCAGGCTGTGATGGAAGCTGGAGGAATGGAGCTGGTTTACAATCGCCCTTCCGAACTTGTCATGCCTGCAAAACTGATTATGTACCCAGATGCAACATTTAGCATTACAGCCGGCAATGACAATTTCCTTGGCAAGGGTGCCTACCTGGGCAACATCGCAAGCGACATAGAGATGGAGGGCTTTATCTACCTCTTCCATGGCTGCCCAGATTTTACGGTTCTAAAGGCATTCAGCAGGTTTTTCAACTGTGCTAAGGACTTTCATGTGCTCTTTCTTTCTCCACACCTCATCCCTTTGGGCCATTTCATACCTCGTCAGCTGCAAATTGAGATTGGTGGTGTTGGAAACTGGCGTCCATTAATTGCTTGATTCTGCATTATACTCACGAATAAACTGTCAATAAACAAATCATTTATAAGCATAAATACGTATAGAAAGGTTCGTTATTAATTTTTTGCTCATATGGCAAGCAGATATTGTGTTAAATTTTAAAAGCTCCGCTACATTACATTATATATATATAATGTGTGTAAATTACTATGAAGATATTTTAAAATATTATGGTATTATTTAGAATAAAATGCAAACATAAAGATATCATATATTATGCTTATGCAAATATATATATATATATATATATATATATATATATATATATATATATATATATATATATGTGTGTGTGTGTGTGTGTGTGTGTGTGTGTGTGTGTGTGTGTTTAATCTGTTTAGTACTTCTGCATGTGCATAAACACGTACAAATATTATATGTATGTTTATTACTTCTTACATAACACATTCCCACTACTGTGAGCTTAATTATTTAATAATAATAATTGAATTATTATTCTTAACTTAACAAATTTATTCATAAGTAAAATTTAATTATTTAATAACTTTTAACTGAGTTGGTATCTTTAACTTGACGACCTTTTAAATTTTTTTTAATGTTTAAAATTAATTATTTAATAACTCTTAGACCTAATTAGCTTAATTATTATTTTTAATCTTATTATGTATATCATGCATGGTTAAAATGCATGTTTGATTTGGGTTTAATAATTTAATAACTTTTTAAATTTATTATTATTTTTAACACAATGAATTTATTATTAATTTAATTATTATCTTTAACCTTATTATGTATGTCATACATAATCAAGATGCATGCATGATCTAATATCCCAATGTCTCACACGAGTTTAAATTTAAAAATAGTAATTGTCAAAACATATTAAAATTTAAGTAAAATTACATTTATACTTTTGAAATTTATCATATTTTATTTATATATATATCCTGAAACTTCAATTTAAAACTTACCTTTTTAAAAAAATTAATAAAAAATATAATTAATTTATATTTTATTATCTTAGGTTCAAAATACAGCCTATTAAACATATATATCACAATATTATTTTTAAAAATATTCTAATTTTTATTATGACAATTTTAATATTTAACAATAAATAAACTTTAATTATTTCATTTGCAATATATTGAATTAAAAATATATTTCTAGTTAATATTGTTATTTTAAAAGTCAAAATATTATAATTGAAGTTTTTAAAGGGTATATATGTAAATTTATAATTTTTAGAGATGTATATATATAAATATAAAACTTCTAGGAATATATATGTAAATATGATAAATTTCAGAATATAAATATAAATTTTCTTAAAATTTAAGATGACTATTAAATAAGATTTAACATAATAGTTAATAAGATTTTCATTTAATACAGTATAGTTACCATTTATGAAATAAAGTTTATGTTGTATAAAGTACCGTTTTATTCTTAACATTTTATATTTAAAAATATTATACATGTACATATAGTAAAACACACACACAATATATTAAGGAGTTATTATTAAATAAAATCTAAATCATTTTAAATATATTACATCCGCCTGTTTCAAACCTAACACATTACAACTATATTTTTTTTGTAAAAAATAACATTTAAGATCATAGATATTCAAGCCTCCATGTCTTACACATATGATATATTAATATATTCTAATATCTTTATAAGATCTTCAATTAAAGATATTGTTAAGAGATTTCACTATTTTTATGATTTTTATATCTTAACTAAAATGCATATTTGCTTAAGTCTTCTATATTTAAGTCAGCACTTTAAAAAGTATATGAATTACATAATCTCTTACTTTAATATATCAGTAATATATCTTGACTTTCTAGAGATTATCATGTTCTAAATAATCTTTTTAACACATTATTAAATTTTATTTATCAAAAATAATTTAATTAATCTATATCTTTAAGATGTATTACATCATTAGTATGTAATTACCAAAAAGTAAGTTTCTCATTTACATGTATATATAATATATGTGTGTGTGTGTAGTAAGTAATGTACAGAAGAATATGTACATATAATATTACATATATAAGATATGTATGAATATAGCATGTCAAACTCACTTTTAACACGCTTCTAAATATATTATAATTTATCAATTTTAACGTTTCTCTCGCATGCAAAGTATTAAAGTCCTCTCCATTCACAGGAGCTTTGTCATATTCTTGTGCACAAGTTCATTCATTAATAAAGCACTCAAGTGGAGAATGACTTCACATTTTTATATACAGATACTTCCAGTAAGTATATAAAAGTACTCGAGTATATTCTAATGAAGTACGGCGCATATAGAATAGGCAACGTGTTCAACAGAATACCACACGTACGCACACACAGTACATACATAGACAATCACACAAAAATATACATAATAGTGACTATATATTTGGAATATGTCACACATAGTATACATACTCACGTATTACGTATGTACAAATGCAAGTGTAGTATTTTCACATTTAATTAAAAGAAGCAAAACAGTTGCAAGGTACATCAAGAATATTCACGTACTTCAAGTGAATATTCTCGGAATCCATACAGTATATATTTCTTAATATATAAATATATATGCTTACCAATTCAGTGGTAGAAAGCTGCACGCGTACCTCATCATTGTTTTTGTTCCGGCTAGACTTTTATGTACACTCTGCCAAAACGTTTCACGTGTGGAGCTCTCAATGCACCACCAAACTCTTAATCCGACAACACTGGCAACTCTTCGGTCCCTGCTGTATGTAATATAACCTCCTGAAACAGTACAAATCTTATATATCTATACATACACAGATAAACACATATGTACACGTAATATATACACACGCACAGGCGTATGCAAATGTATTCAGACAGGAATACAACTACACGCTCGAACATCCATAAACTGTTTAAACCGTACTCTATATTATATTTATGCATGTATATCTGTATGTTGTATGCATGTATATGCGCTTCTATATATCCATCCAATTTATTTATGTTATGTGCATATTATGTGTATTTACACATGTTACCTGGTCTTGATCTTCTCTATCGACATCCATGTCATACGAGTCAATATCCTGCTCGTAAGTATCACCAATAGTCTCATTGGTGCTTTGCTCCGGACTATGTCTGTCAAATTCTCTGCCCCTCTCGCAAATGCATGCTGTTGGATTCTCATGGAACTCTCCTCTTCCTGGTTTTATCTCATTTGGCTCTCCCATAAACCCTTTTTGGAAAGTCCTCACTTTCTTTGCAAATGTCTCCCACGGCATTTCATGTCGAGAAAGGAAAAAGTTCCCAACTTCTTAGTGTTTGGTCTGATTGTCTTCTTATGTCCCTGATATCGCCTGCACCAAAACAAGAAGCAATAAATAATGTATAATTTAATTACTACAATCTCGTCTATAGGACACGCACACATGCACACAACAAGTGTGTCGTATCTACTACGCGGTCTACATGGAGCTACTGTAAATAAAGAGATTGCCTAGGTACAAGAAAACAATTTTTTTGGAACGCACATAACCCAAGATAAAATATTCTCACGTTTCACTACAACCAATGCCTCAATAGACCACATATAAAACTGAATCTTATGACAATCGTCTACATACATAATAGGCCGTACGAAAAGAGAGTGTTCCAAGAGGCATATCTTGAGATTCACTATCTTGGAATAGCTAGCACATATATGAATGTTGTATGTGCATGTATCTCTAGTCTATGGATTTCAACCTCACCCATGAAACAACACTAACTTTTTGTGCACGCGTCATAAAATATCATAAATAAATCTTATCAGGATTCGTATCTTGAAATACATACGTACGGATTATATATTATAGGTCCTCCCCTTCTCTCTCCATATGTACATTTTAGTCCACGTATATCAAAGAGGTACTATTACGAACAAAATAATGACTCCAAAATAAGTTGTTTAGTATAAAACTTGCCTAGTGCACACACACACACAGAGAGAGAGAGAGCACGTACCTTCGCCCAGCCAGAATTCGGGCCATGTTCCCATTGTTGTTAGTGACGAAGACATCACTCTCATCGGAGACTATGAAGTCGAGGGCAGCCATCCTGGAGGAGAAATGGACAAAAGGCTGCAGCTCCTCCTTAGTAGCCAGTGTCTCCTTGGTGAAATAATTCGGAAACAAAGCCTTGAGCGGTGCCAGTGACTCTTCTCCACCATAAACCTCGCCCGAGGCCACGTACAGGTACGAGTCGTTCCCAAATCCTAGAGCTCTCAGCATCAGACCAACCTCTTTTGGTGTCAATGGACACTTGCCGTTCCTCCGTTCTCTTTCCGGACTCCTCACATGAAGTGTTTTCCATCGCTTGCGGATAGCTCCGAGCTCGCTCGTCTCTTTCTCGCCCCCTCCATAGTAGCATCCAGAAAATGCTAGCATATCGGACTCGTACCTATCATAGAAGCACATGCTTCACTATGAGAAACATGATAGGCTCCTCTCTCTCTCTCTCACACACACACACACACACACACCATGCTAGAGAAACATAACTAAAGCAACAATAGGCAACTAAAGCAACAATAGGCACGACTTGAATATCGAGCAAAAGATATAAGATAGAAATGCGGCCTTGTTTTGAAAACAAACAATCACGTTAAACTGAGCACCTTTTTAATAGATATTAATCCGTACAAGAGCTTCTGAGGGATAATAAGCAACTTATTGACTGGAGTATAGTACAGGCTCGAGTTTTTATGACAGGTAAGATTCTGATACCCTATCCAGACTATCATAAAGATAGCATGTCAGACTTGTATCTATCATGGAATTCAAACTCCATTGTTTTGTATTGTTTATGCAAACATGCATTTATAAAATACATCAACTTAAGATTCTACCACGGTAATCAATCAATAAAAAAACAAACAAACATATTTACCTCAAGTGCAGAGCAATGAATCGTTGGTTCATCTGTCGCATACGCTTCACCAGCGTGTTCCCCATTTCCAGAATTTTCGGCGTGAACTGCAAGGCCTTGTAGTTCACACGACACCTCAGTTTTTGCAGCTCCGGATCCAGCTTATTAGCTAATCTGTAGTCGAACTTGGTCAATCGCAATACCTGGATTAACTCCATTATTAGACAACAGAGCGCACATGTATGCATAAGGTACCTTTCTCTTCTGTAGAATGGGCATGATCCTGTTCTGATAATATTGCGGTGTACACTTCCGGGGAACACGCATTGAAGTAAGACGATGCTTTATGTGCTTAAAACGTACCGACTCTGGAAGCTCTTTGACGATAGCCACGTCTGAAGCAAGCGATCTTATGAACCAATCAACGTCAAATATGTCACTGAAGTTGCTGTTCGCAGAAATATATATACTTGGTTAGAATAAAAGTGAGAAAAGTACTCACCTACCTGTTATCTTTCCAGTATGATTTGTGATCTAAGCCAGGGACCACCAGAGTTGCATTTAAAAGCCTGGCTACGACCACAGCATCTGTTATCTGCACGCCAAGTTAAGAATGATAACGGTGATCACGTTTACTTAAACCAAAGCTTACCCCTGTTCTTTGCTGATTCAGACCTCCACTAGCTTCAATCATTAAGTATCCATTAGGCTTTGAGGGGAACCTTGCACCTGTTAAGTCAAATAGGACAATATAAAAACTCCTAACACTAATAAACACATACATACGCAACCGACATACCCATGCACAAAAAAAGGAACAACGCGAATATGTGTATGTTCCTAGTTCGCCCCCTTTCAAGCATGAGACACGCACACACCCAACTCACATACTGACGTACAAAGGCGAAACAAAGGTAAAGTGGGTACACACACGTAGAAGAGATTAATTTCATCATAGCAAATTTTTCTACCTTGAAAGGATTCACTGGGGTCGCTGCAACCGTAGAAGAAATTGGCAGATGTTGACTCCCATATGCTGTCCGATGGAATGTCTCCTTCGCTCTACAGAAAAAATTTGACCAGCCCTTCAGTTACGCAGCGCTTCATTGTCATGTCTTACCGGCACATCTTGCAAATCCGGCGCTCGTGCTAGCATCGGATGAACAGTTCCCCGCCTCTGAAAAATAATGCCCGCATATATATTCAGTGTGTATAAGGCAAGAACTACCAGCTGTAAAGTCGGGCCAGAATTGTCGAGATCATACAACAACAAAGAAAGAAACGCCAGACCTAACAAAGCCGAAGCACAGACCATCGAGACTGCGGTGAGAGGAAAGATGCGCAAAGCGCACTTGGGATTGCTTTGCCATGAGCACGAGGAACGCATAGTCCCGCCTGCTTCTGCACTTCCATGCCAATCTCGCGGTCATCCTCTCCGACTCATTACAAAGAAAACGCTTCCCTTCCGCGCCTCGAAACAGAGGATCCTACATTCTTCCGACGATCTTCCGAGCACATTAGATTGAACCGCCCAATAGATTCTGCTCGCACTATGAAACCGCTAACAGCCGTGAGAAATCTTATGCCAAAACACGGGTTTTGCATTCCTCCGACGATCTTCCGAGGCGATTAAGTACAGACTGAACCGGCAGTATGAGAAATCGCTACAAAACCAGGATTTTCCGGGTTTTTCAAGCTCCTGCATTCGCAGAGTGATACAACCTAGAAAAGAACAACTGAGAAAGATCGATTACCTGGCGCAATATCTTCAAAGAAGAGATTTTCTTCGCCGATCAGGGTTTTTCAAGATCCTGCATTCTTCCCACGCTCCCGGAGCCGATTAAACGTGCAGATTGAACGGGAGAACAGAGAAAAGACGCCGCTTTCAGAAAATGAATCCCACACCAAAAGACTCGCCGCAGGAAACCGCTAGAAACAAGAACAGATCGATCACACAATACGCAAGTAGCGCCTGTGTGTTCTTCGTGAGTTCTATATAACCCTCCCCTGTTATTAGAAACATAGTCCCCTATATTTAACCCCGCATTTTGTGCTTTGTCCTATCGAAGGAAAATGAAATATCGTATATTCTGCAGGCTTTTACCAATATACGGCGTATATTGGAGTAATATTTTTAAATTACCCCGCACCTGAACGTTGGGCGATTTAACTCTGGCCCGCTTTTCGACAACGGCCCTAACAAAAAAATACGTATCATCGGTGGAGGAATATTCTCTTGTACAGTAAGCATATTCTTGTACTAAGTAAAGCATGATCTTTTCGTTGTGCGTCAGCTTTATTGTTAGGGTTAAGCTGACTTTGATTAAGAAAGTTTAGCTGCCAACCTTGTTGTTTATCTTCTAATGATTATTTTTTAATCGGAATAATGTACCAAACCCAACTTAATCTTTTTATATAGATATATATTTTATATCATGTTTTGTTATCATGCCATGTTAGTAGAGTATCCCAATCAATTGGTGTATAGTCAACTCCTAATGAATAGAATGTACATTATGTACATGTATATTTATATATTCTTAAGATTAGTTAAAAACTCATGTCGTGTTTGTCTCGTTGTGAATGTGTACTCCATACACAATATGTGCGTGTGTATGGTCCATACACATGTAATACAAATGGTCTTAGAATCGTTTGACATATTGTTAAAACAAATTAATAAACAATCAACATTATTCATACCATACCTTTACATTTCATTAAAGATTTTAGTAAAGCAATAATTTTATATGTTAACAAGCTAGAAAACTTAAATATAAAATATATATAGTATATATATGAATGTTATTCTTTTCACGCATATGCACATACACATACAATAAAACATTTATACACACGTATACGCTCTCACACACAATGAAACACTTAGAATACATGTACACACATGTACACGCACATACAGGTTAAACACCATAAACACACGTAATAAAGTACATACACATACACATCAAAACTAGATATAGAGGTGCCTATAATTATTTAATTTATATATGTGACCTATAGTTTATAAACAACATTAAGTTAACATTAAATATTAATATAGTTTTAAAGTAAATTTCAATAATAGATATCACTTTTGACTTTAAAACTTTATGCTTATACAAAAATTAAAAGCAAAAAAATGTATTTTAATGTGTTAATAATTATTCCTAATTTGACCACTCAAACAACGTGTAAGAGTCTCCTAAACAACTATTAGGAAGCAGACAAGCAGAGGAAACAAAACTAGGTTACACACAATTTTGAATATTTAAATATTTGAATTTTACCCTAAATGCGGGAAGATGACCTCAAGAGCAAGGGTCGATTTCCTGGCATCCATATTACGCTCCTGCAGAAGCTCAAGGGACTTGATTAAAGGCAGAGAGGTCCACGCAAGAATGCTCAGCAGTAACGAAGACGCGAACAATGTATACCTCGCAAATCTCCTCGTGCAAATGTATGGCAAATGTGGCAGCATGGAAGAAGCCCAGGAAGTATTCAATTCTCTCTCTTCCCCAAATGAATATTCATGGAATCTCCTCCTTCAGGGATATGCACAGAATCGGCATCTCGACTCCGCAAGGAGAGTGTTTAACAGAATAGACAACCCAAACTCTGTCTGTTGTACAAGTATGATAGCGATGCTATCTAGTTATGGGTTAGTTTATGAAGCACTGCAGGCTTTTAATCGGATTAAGGACCCAGACTTTATAGCGTGGAATGCACTGCTTGGAGCATATGCCACGAATGGGCATATAGAAGAGGCGGAGAGGGTGTTTAAGAGTATGATGGAACACAGCGTTGTTTCATGGACCACGCTGCTCACTGCATACGCTAACCACGGTCAGACGGGAAAAGCGAAGAGCCTGTTTGATACGATGTCGGAGAGAAACGTCGTCACGTGGTCCGCGATGGTGGCGGCATTTGCTAGGAAGGGAGGGGACCTGGAGCTGGCGGAGCTAACGTTCCGTAGGATGCCGGGCAGGAACGCGGTCTCCTGCAACGCGATGGTGACTGCATACCTGGATAGTGGCTACCTCGGAGAGGCAGAGGCCCTCTTCAACGTGATGGAGGAGAGGAGCGTCGTGTCGTGGAATGCGCTGGTGTGTGGATATGCACAAGGTGGTAAGTTTACGGATGCAAAGGCGTTGTTCGATGCGATGCCCGAAAAGAACCTGACCTCCTGGAACTCTATACTTCAAGGGAACGATGTTCCTGGAGCAGAGAGAGTCTTGCATCTGATGCCTGTGTGGGATATCGTCTCCCTTACGACGTTGTTGTCAGTCCACGCCGAAACAACGGAGAGATGGAGAAGGCCAAGCTCGTTTTCGACCGCATGCCAGAGAGAGACATTGTGGCGTGGACAAAGCTGGTCACTGCGTACTCCCGGAACCGGCTGATCGAGGAAGCGAGAGGCGTGTTCGACGCGATGCCTTCCAGGGACCTGGTCTCCTGGAACGCACTCGTGACGGGGTAGCCGAGAGCCGGATGCCCCACCGGGCACGGGAGGTCTTTGAGAAAGCTGCCCAGCTGGAGCATCTGTTCGTGGAACGCACTCCTTGTGGGGTACTCCCAGAACGGTGCCTTGTTGAAGCACGGTCTGTGTTCGATACTATGCCGAGGAGGGACGTGTTCTCCTGGAACAGTGTCATATCGGGTTTCTCTCACAGTACAGGGACCGACTGCATAGAAATGCTTCTCTATATGGTTTTAGACGGGTTTAAACCGGACGAGTTCACGTTTTTAAGCGTTTTAGGCGCTTGTAGTCACTCAGGATATCTAGAACAAGGAGTAGAGATATTCTCACTGATGAACGAGCACAATATAGTTCCATCTTCTGAGCATTTCTCGTGTATGGTTGATATCCTGGGGAGGTCCGGGAAGCTTGAGGAATGTAAGGAGATACTGGAGAATATGCCTGATTTAGCGAGTGGCTCCCAGTGGGGAGTTTATTAAGTTCATGTGGGATTCATAGGGATGTGGAGCTCGGAGAGGTTGCAGCCAAACAACTCTGTGAGCTTGATGGTGGAGAGGCTTGGCCGCACATCTCTCACTTGGTAAACTATATGCACAATGTTAGCATAATACATATTATTTCTTTACATTGTACATGCATATTAAATTATATAGGGAAAATTACATTTATACCTTTGAAATTTATTATATTTACGTATATATTCTCAGAAGTTTTATATTTACATGTTGTAAATTTATATATATATATATATATATATATATATATATATATATATATATATATATATTCATATAATTTTAACTTTTAAAAATAACAATTTAATTAAATTATATTTTCAATTTATAATATATTGCAAATGAAATAATTGAAGTTTATTAAGTATTAAATGTCAAAAATTATCATAATAAAAAATGGAATGTTTTTTTAAATAATAATATTATATTATGATATATATGTTTAATAGGTTGTATTTTGGACCTAAATATAATAAAATATAAATTAATTATAAATTTTTATTAATTTTTTAAAAATGTTTTTAAATTTTTAATTTTGAAGTTTTAAATTGAAGTTCTAAGGATATATATGTAAATATAAAATTTTTAAAGGTATATATGTAAATATGATAAATTTCAGGAATATAAATGTAATTTTCTTTAAATTATGTAAAACATGCTCTAAAGAGTGTGAATAATTATATATATATATATAGGCGGACACGCACCCTTTTGTGTTAATACAAAGGTAGCAATTATATTATATATATATATATATATATATATAGAGAGAGAGAGAGAGAGAGAGAGAGAGAGAGTCTCTAAATGAATTCATGCTTTTAATAAGGTTATGTTAAACCATTAACTATTATAAAAAAGAATTTGTTGAGAATTCAGGATTATCAATTTTTTATTCTCTTTTTTCCCCTCTGTTTAAATAGTTGATAAACTTAATTTTTAAAGCGGGTTAGTATTTTCTCGAATATATGTTTTAATTAAATTATTTATTCTTTAGCTTTAAAATGTTTAATAATAAAAATTTAAATATTTTAATAACATTACTATATTAAGATGTAAAAAATAAACCAGGTTTGACTGAAGGGGGTTAAAAAAAAAAAAACATTAATATATTTCAATTCACAAAGTTTTTTCTCTCTTAATAATCAAGGTTTTAAATCACAAAGAATTTATTTTATTCAACTACTATTATTACAACCGGTAGACATCATTTTTATTATTATTAAGTGTTAGAAATATATTTACTAATATTAATTTTGTTTGAAAACTATAATTGAAAAAGAATTAAAATACCATTAAATGATACATATACAATATATAAACAAGCTGCTAAACAGCTTGTAAATAGAAGAGCCAGACATCGTCCGTCTTATCGCATGTAACAGTGAGCCTTCCAGTCTTGGGAGAATTAGCGGCAGGTTTATAGCTAACAACAAGCTTAGACTGCTTCTTTGGAGTCATTAACTCCCCTTTACTAACCACAAATGCCGGATTTTCACTCACATAACTAAACTGCACACTCTCGTTGTACACGTTCGTGAAGTTAATCTGCCCACTCCCCTTTATGAAGAAGGGCCCTAAACAATCACATAATGCAGTTTTAATCAACACACACTACATACACACACACACGCACGCACACACACCTGTGGAGAGGGGCTGCTACAACTTGCGACCAGCTTGCAACAGAAATCTGAGGCTTCTGGGGACTTGAGAGTTAAAAAGTCTCAAACTCCTCCATAACACTGGAAGGCTCAAACAAAACTTGCACTTGGAGGTCGAGGCCTTCTGCGTTCGCCTGCACTACTGTTGGCTCCACTTGAATCCTGCCTTAACTGCTTCCGCAGGGAGTACGCATGTGTATGTAGATTTCACCGGAAGTACATGCTTGAATGTGTATGTCTACATACAAACACTCGTCACACACACACACACACACACACCACACACACACACATACCTGAGATAGCTGGTTTCCTAATGAGACATTAAACAAAATGGATCTTCAGCGGGAGCTGGCACACTCTTCAACACAAGCTCATATTCGTAATCTCCAATAACATCGTTCTGTAGTATAAGGATACCCGTTTGGCTTCCTTGTACTAGAGGCCTATACACAACCTCCAGTGGAGTAGCTGACTTGGATGCAACTGCTACCTGCAATACATCCATGTATACATAACACACACACACACACACACACAACCTCTGAAGGAATGACCACGCCTTGGACAGAGCAAACTGTCTTAAAAACGAGCTCTTTATCTAGAGGATTTTTAACATAAATAGTCCGAGAGGTTCTGTGCCGAACAAAACACTCGAGATAAACAGTCTCCATTATATCAGGTTTGACAGCATCCACCACAACATTGAACAGTGAAAACTCACCCGACTTCTCATTCCTAATAATAAACAAGTGCATATATCACACACACACACACACACACACACGCACATGTATACATACCTGAACATTACTGTGCTTACAGTTGTTCCTGGTTTCTCACACCGGAAATACACAACACACTCCTTTGAAGAAACCCGGGGACTTCGATTGTTTTAGGAGCGTTTAAAAAGAGTCATTGGATCAGACTGTATCATGGTTACCACCACACTAAACTTCTGTGTTTTCTTTAACCAGTTGGGAACCTGTAAACTTATCGGAACTGTACACCTGGCCTTGGCTGCTTTTTTTATGTTTGGCTCTGGTGCTGGCAGTCCCGCTTCCCCAGAAAGCCCGTATGTAAGTAAATTCCCGTCTGGGAAAGGGAAGGAAACTGTCCCTTTATGAAGCTCTGCATAGTTAAACACATTAGAGTCTCTCTCTCTCTCTCTCTCTCACACACACACACACACACACACACACTGTTATTGGTATGCACATTGTCATCGGTTCATATGTAAGTGTGTATCCAACAGTTTGGTTAGCAGGAACTATAAGTGAGACTGCTCCATGCCAATAATGATGTGATATAATTGGATGCAGTAGCCAGTCTACGTTTGATGTGTTTTTCACCTGGACAACCTTGGTATCGCTGTTCCGAACCTGCACCAAAAGAAATTATTTAATATATAAACATATAAGTATATATTATTTGAATTGTATTAAGAGCTTAACAAAACACACACACCACACACACACGATAACTTACTGGTGCAACAAACTTGAGAGTTTCTGTAGATGCTCCTTGTTCCACACATCCTCCAAGTAGAGTGAGAAGGATTGGTTCTTCAACACCTTCAATACTACAAGGGACGCCTTCTATCCGAAGGTCAGGATTTGGTTTAGATGGATGGAAAGTTACTTCAAGCCTTGCCACTTGTCGCGGTGCCAAGAATCTGTATATACGTATACTTAATAATATTATATATATGACTATATATTTAACATGAAATATTGTAGAGGATATATTATGTTGGTCCTATAGGTGCCATAAGAACAACACACACACACAACATCTATATATATAAGTATAAAACTGACCCCTCAAGAGGAAAGATGGTGAAGTCTGATTGACAAATAGACAAGTCCCATGCAAAGTTAGTGGCCAAGTCCCCATGATTTTCGAGCTGTATTTTCTTAGTCACTTTAGAGCCAAATGTGACTATATCAAATGGTAAAACCTCCTGGTTTAGCTTAACGATGACGGCGTGGCATGTTCCCGACACAGTTAAGATTCTTGATTTTGCCCCAGCGACCTCCAGTACGAGTCCCTCTGTGAACTTCGTCATTTTGTCTTTGGGGTATATACTAGTTCCATAGTCCGTATATACCTAAGTTACATAGAGTTATAAGTCCCAACTTAGTCCATGTTTTATATATGTAAATACAAAACAAAACTCTTGGGGTTATGTATGTCAATATTGTACATATATGAAAATTTCCTAGTTGAACTTAACATATTATAACTTACTTTGGGGGTAGAAGAATGCCTTCCTTGGGCAAACACGCAATACCGAGCTGTTCCATGCGTTCTACACTCGGTCCGAATGATATCGGGCTGTAAGGCCTACTCTTATTAAGCACTTGAACCTGTTGTTTTGCTGTCTTGCCGAGTCTCACAATACCAAAAGATAGATATTTTTGTTTGGGATCAAACTAGTTCAAGTAAGATCGGCACTCCTTCACCTTTAAACACAATTCCCACCTGTTATATGGATAGTCAGTACTATTAACTATGTATTATACAACTAGTGTGTGCGTGGTGTGCAGATGGTGTGTGCATATTATAGAACACAAGTATACTCACAGTGTCAAGACCACATATCTGGAATTTCACAACCTCCTTGTATAGAACAAGCTTGCCTGGTTTAAAAACCACCTAAACAACATAAAACGCAATGTAAACATAAATATAATAAATACATATTTACAGAGTTTACCTTGACTGTGTGGTTTTGTCCAGGGCTTAAGCTCATATTCACGTAATCAGCTTCCAGAAATGAGGTGTTCTCATATAGATTTTCACATGTTATTACGTCCTCGTCCTCATTTGTGAGTGTAAGGTCCGTTGATGGTGGAACAACTCCAGCCTGAGTGAGTGTATGTGTGTGTCTATATACATATATATGTACATATGTGTGTGTTGTTGTAAGAACTATGTATTAGTATGATTAGACTTGATCGTAAACCCTAAAGCACACACACACACACACACACACACACACACACACACACATATATATATATATATATATATATATATGATATGATATGATATCAGAAAAAAGTATATCATACATGCAAAGATATGCACATACCTGGTGAAGGAAGCGACAACCAAAGTCGTACTCATAAAAGCTGAACTTAATCCTCGGACGATAAGACACAGCATTCAAATGTACAATATACTTGTTACCATGCATGATTTGTAGAACAGCAGGCAGCTCATTGAACGTGTTCTCAGCCGTCGGATGAAACAGTAGATCGCACGTTAACTGTTCATCTTCTTTTACAATCCCTGCTGGAGGTTCTGCCCTTAGCAAGTCACTGTTACCACCACAGTCCCACATGAAGTAGAAAGCCGCCTTTCCAGAGTTTGTAAGTATAAACTGTATTTTAAAAAAAACTAATGTTATATGTTCTATGTTAATGTTATATGTGTCAACACACACGCTCTACTCACGTACCTTCTTGTAGATCTTCGAGTTAATGATAACTTTCCCGTAATCAATGCGAAACGGCTCTTTAGGAACTAAACTAAATGGTGTTAAATCGTCACCTCCCTCTAAATAAACCCTCTCATGGTACAAAAACGCTTCAGCCTTCACCCACATATATATCGGTGACCCCATACGGAAATTACACACAATATCAAACGAGTGTAAGCCTTCTACTGCCGGTGAAAACAGAATATCCACTGCAACTGTGCAACCTTCTGTAATTATTCCACTGGAAGGTGTGAATTTGAGGATAGCTAACTGGCCTGGTTGAGATGGTGAGTAACTTAGTTTGTCAAAGTTAAATGCGAATGGACCGACTTCAGGGTTCTTTAAATATACTGTCTCCTTTACTTTAGATCCAACAAGAACCTGTGTAAATAAGTTCTTTGATAGTTAGTTAGGAAAATTTTAGATAATAACAGAACTTAAGTTATTAGTTATCTTATGTTATATACGTAGAGTTATACTTTATAGATCATTATACAACTAAAGAACAGTAGAATATAATGTATATAGCTAGTATAAATTTATAGATTCAAAGCACTCTAGGTATGAGAGAGAGAGAGAGAGAGAGAGAGAGAGAGAGAGAGAGAAGGAGAGAGAAGGAGAGAGAGGGAGGGAGAGAGAAGGAGAGAGAGGGAGGGAGAGAGAAGGAGAGAGAGGGAGGGAAGAGAAGGAGAGAGAGGGAGGAGAGGTTGTATTTGCCTACAATTTACGTGCCATATCCATCAATACTCCCATGTGTCAATGTGTGAGTATTGACTCTCTCTCTCTCTCTCTCTCTCTCTCTCTCTCACACACACACAACTAAACACATCCTGAATATATAGATAGACATATAAATCTGTTTATACTAAAATTAACACACACACACAAGTTTATGTGTAATACCTGTCCAAAGTCAACACATAATCTGTCCAGGGAAAGCTCGGGTTTCTTCACATTCCCAACCAGGAGAAAATTTACCTCGATCTTCCGGTCGGGAATCCGAAAAGCCCAAAAACTCTCATGAAGCTCAAGCCGAGTGGGAATATACTCGAACCCCATCTCATATCTTCTTCCACTTGGGATGGTACCAGTCCTACACACATATGCAAATACACATACACATGGCACACACATACACATATACATGTATATATATACCTAGTCATACACTTGAAAGGCCTGGGAAACACATCGTCATCAGTGATTGGCTCCACATCATACGCCGTCCATCTTAGTGACTGGGACTTCTTTTCCACCCAGATAAACTTGTAAGGTATATTCGTTGGATTTACTGCAGTGAAAAACTTCACATTTCTTATGTTGCAGCCAAGGGAATCGAACTCGATTATGTGGATTCCAGGGTCTAACGGGCCAAGCTCTCCATTTGGACCGGGAAAGTGCCCGTCACGCCTTGCTGGATAGTCACTACGTGGCAACTCAAAATGGCACCATGGCCTAGTCACTTGTCCAGTCACTGGCACCCTCAACTGTTTATATCAAACAGAAAGCAATTTTTTACCATATATATAAAGATTGTCGACACACACACACATACACACACACACACGTATGTATAATCATTTATATTTTCAAATATGTTTTATGCAAATATACATAAAGGTACTAGAAGCGATCAAATATACAAGGGCACCTCAACCGTTTATATCGAAACATCGAGTACTTTATATACAAAGATACAAATAAGTATACAGTATAGAAACGTATATAATTTATATATGCATACATATAAAAATTTCTTTAACACATTAACATATTGTGTATGACATATATATACAGAAAGGACATCAGATACCTGTCACAACAAGATATATGTACTTAGCATATTTCAAAAACCTCATACACAGATATATCTATATATACATAGTTGAGGTTTTTGCATAAATTGGACGCACACAATATATAGATAGACATGCGCATAAGAGAGAGAGAGAGAGAGAGAGAGAGAGAGAGAGAGAGAGAGAGAGAGAGAAGAGAGAGAGAGAGAGAGAGAGAGAGAGAGAGATCACTTACAGGCTTCATACTGGAGTCCAAGTTGGGAATCTTGGCAACTAAGAACCTCGTAGAATCCAGCACCTCGATCGGACAAAACTTAAGTAACAAATCCAGGCTCTGCCCGGGCTCCAAAACTCCATAAGAAGGTTCAACCATATACATACTCTCAGTTTCTATGGAACCATCCTGCTTCTCCACGTGCCATGAGAAGGGCATCTTCGCCTTGGTTACGCTCTTCAATGAGAAGGAATATGTTCTCACTTGGAACATCATTGTTGTCTTAAACTGTACCGATGTCATTGTGCACTCATACCTGGTAATACATACACACATATATAAATCAATAAATAAATAACGTACATACGTACACAAACACATACGCATATACCTAGCATTGTCCGCTATTGCATGCAACTTGAGATTTATGAACTTCCCCGTGCCCTTAACAATCTCCAAACTAGGTTCAGCAGGATTCACATTGGTTTCTATCGCAAGGTCAGGTAATGCTTCAACCTTTTCACCCTTTCCACCCTTTCCCTTTGTAGCAGCGGCTGGTGCTGGTTTCCCTTTGCCCTTTGCATCTTCAAGAGGTTTCTCCTCGGCAGGTGGCAGCATAGTATCATCCCAATCCACTGCGATACAGTGCGTGTGTGGTTGTGTGTGGTGGTGTGTGTGTGTGTGAAACTACATATAACTAACCTGCTTCGCCGGTGTAGACAATATTACACAGCTGAAGGTAGAGGTTCCTGTCCAGATATTCAACGGCCTCCGTCGGATTAAACTCAACAGTGATCTGCTTCGAAGAACCAGCATGTAGGTGTCCAAGTGCAGGTGTAAATTTCAAATATGGAGGAAGATCAAACCAGCCAAATCTCCAGTGTTTATCAGAGGTCGTGTTCTTCATAATAAATGTCATAGTGTTAAGAGATCCTACTCCACAGTCCTCAAACCACATTGCATCGTCTAAGTTCTTAGGAAGCCCAGAAAATATACCTGTATATATATATATATATATATATATATATATAAGAGAGTGCATGCGTGTGTGTGTGTGTGTAATGAACCACTGTAAACTCTTCATGAATTTATAAAGACACGAAAATAAATATAAACAAAAATGCGCACACACACACAGACACAAACACACTTACCTCTTCTGTGTAGCCTTCCCCAGTGGCAGTTATAGTAAGAATATGAAAGGGGTTTCTGATCCACTATAACTTGGATGTCTTGTTTATATTGCTGTGCCAAACGTGGTGTGAATGTGACTGTGGCTGTCTCTTCGGATTTTACTGGAAAAGTAAGCTTCTTTCCAAAGAAAAATGGTACTTCACCTGCAAAATGAGAATACACTTAGAAGCAGGCATGCGTGTGTGCGTGTGTGTTTGAGCTACAATATATCATACATATATATTACATATACTTTAAAATACACACACACACACACCACACACACACACACACACACACATCTATATTTACAAAGATGATTATAAATATATAAAAAATTTAAATTACGTGCTTACCTTCATTTGTGACCTGGTTTACGTGGAACCAATCAACACTGGGAGGGTCAGCCACCTCAAGCCTCCCAACAGCAGGAACAAGTCCATCATTACGAAGAACCAAGGGAAGTGTTTGACTCTTCCCAATAAGAATACGTGAAAATTGTAACCATGGGAACCCTAGTGGAGTAAAAACCGATGGTAACTCCGCGTGTAAGTGCGGTAAAGTTCCCTCTCCCTGGAACTCGCAGGAGAATTGAACCTCCGAATGGCCTTTTACAAGTACCTCGCATATGCTTGTGTATTTCTGGAGTGCCAGTGGCTTGAAGTTTACTGTCACTATTCTGTGTTCCAACGGAGGAATCTCTACACTAGCTGGAGATAAGTCCATACACAGTGACCCTTCCCCTCCTGTACCACCTGTAGTAACTTACATGTGTATACACATATCATATGTATATATGTGTGTGTATGTGTATCTGTATGTATATATACATAGATGACTAACCTTTTGGCGGTGCTTTATCTTTACTAGCTGGCTTATCGCCGGCTGGGCGAAGAACAAAGTCCAATGCACAAGGGACTCTGAGGGGATTCTCAATCCTCATTTTTGCAGTCATACACACTTCCTTTGGTTCTTTCACTTGATTTTGAGCTTGTTTATCTTTACCTCCTGTAATACTATACATACATAAACACACACACACACACACACACACACACACTAGTCTAATGTAATACATTGTTTTAAACACAGTGCAATAGTATAAATGCATATATATACATAGAATAATACTAATACTTTACCTGCTGCTGCATCGAGTGCTGCTTTCTCGTAATTAATTATAACTGGTCCAAAGGAAAAGAGCTCATCCTTCCTTGAGTAAGTCCCAAAGCCCGGAATAGGACCAAGTAGATCAATCTCATCCACTACCTGTTTGTAAAATGTTATAAACATGTATATAATTAAGCATTAAACTAATCACATAAACACACAGATATATATACAGCATAAAGTATACATATGCATTCACATATTTAAGCTTTTGCACTTAATGTAACTTTAAAATCTCTCTCTCTCTCTCTCTCTCTCTCACACACACACACACACACACGTACTTGGTACTGGTAAAAGATGACTCTGGGATCCTTGTTAATGCCAGGAATGCATGACTCGCCTGAGAGCTCATAACTCATGCCTCCAGGATACTTGGAATGATCTATATCAGCAATGTCTATCTTAAATATCTCAGATGTTAACCTCGGTATATCGGCCTTAAAATACACAGAAAGCTCTATTTGGTTGCCAGGAAGAACTGCAAAAACATCAGTGGGTCATATATGAAGTAATATATAATATATAAAATATACATATGTACACATGTACGTACATACACACACGCACGCACGCATTAATATGAGCTCTATTATAAATATAGTTCATATATAGTGCTTACCAGTGCCTGAAGCAGGGATTACAGTGAAGCTGTTGAGTTCTAGTGGCTCTCCTGCTGCACCACCTTTCTTAGCATCTGGTTTTTTGCCCTTCTCCGGTGCTTTTACTGTAAAATTATAAGTATTTTTACTTGTTAGTACACTGTATGTGTATATGTGTACGTGGACCTGCATGTAATAGTAACATTCAAATATGTATACACAAATAACCTGGTTCTGGTGCAGCTTCTGTTGCTGTTGTTGGTGAAAGAAGTTTGAATGCGAAATCAAATTCTCCCATGTTGATGAGCTTTAGAATACGTGGTGGGGGCTCGTTCCACATATCTATAAGAAACATCAAATGAAGAAAACTAATATGTAAATATAATCAGGTATTAATATATAACTTAGTGCTATCAACAGTTTGTGTGTGTGTGTGTGTGTGTGTGTTTGTGCGTTGTTCTATGTGAGTTGATGCTGTTAACAAGTTGAAGTCAGTGTCCTGTATGAAGAGAGAGAGAGACAGAGACAGAGAACCTGGGATCCAAAATGTATGCCTTGTGCAGGGAGTAACTGGAACTTAGAATGCACTGCGTGGACGTAAACCAACAATGGTATGATCCGCTCCGTTTTACCTGTAAGTGGTTCAATTAAATGAAGTTCCACGTCCCTGCTCCCTTTAAGTGTAACTTCTGTTTGCAGTTTCGTCTCCTTGTTGAAGTGTATGTCAACCTGCAAACACTTGTGTATGTGCGTGCGTGCGTGTGTGTGTGTTAAGAGAAAGAGCTGTGTACACATAAACACAGAAATAATGCAAGCATACTTAATAATGCAGCGGTCTGTATGTAGAAAGAACATATATACATACGTACACATACACACCTCTGCGCGTGTGTGCGTGTATGATCATGTATATCTATATGTTATCTATATATTACCTTTTGTTGCTTTTTGGGATCCAAGGTGCCCGCGGAAGGTGTTATACTGAAAAGTCCTTGAGTTAGAGTAGTCCTGCACAACGGAGGACGTTTAAATACATTAATATTACAAGTGTAAACGTACATTGTGCGTGCACGAGCATGTATGTGTGATGTGTCTCTGTGTGTGTGGGAGAGAGAGAGTAGTATAAATGATGCATATACTGTAATGTGTATTAAGTAATACAGAATTAAATAATCATTATTAATTTAATTAATTTTTTAATTATTAATGTAAACCTGCAGCATAGTTTGAAGTCCACTTTATATTTGCCTTTATTCTCCATGTTTAGTGACTTTAATAAATCTTGTGCAACTCTAATTGTGCCGTAATTAAAGCCTCCATCTGGAGGTATTTCTTCGGGTGGGCTTGGGTATTTGAGTTGAATGTCTATCTTATATGCTTCTGCAGTTATACTCAGCGGTAACTCTTGATTAAATTTTACAGCCTCTTTTGTCTCAAAAACCTATGACAGTATTTAACATTCGAACATAACTAAAAGTAAAAAATTATAGCATGTATTAAACTAAATCAAATTAAATTACTGTTTCTTTTATATAAAAAAGTAATATTAAATTTTATACAAAAAAAAGCTAAAATTATACCATAAACTTTAAGAATACATTTGTTTAATATATTAATCTAGATTGAACACTTAAACAGCTGATAAATTAATGAATAACTAACATAGTTATAAAGAAAAGTAGATACAGTATAATGTTTATTACTACACATTGATTGTTATATTGAGTTTTTCGAATATCCACGGCATATACGTGAGTTAATATATAAATAACATGTAAATAACAGATCTCCATATGTATAGCTATATATCAGTAGAAACACTAACACAGTATATAAAAATGCTTATACACACGCACACGCACACACACATAGATTTATATTAACTTTATGTTGTTCCTTATGCTGCTGTAAACAATAACTTTACTACATGAATATATACACATTCGCCCACATATAATATGTATATAATGAAAACAGTAATGCATTTAGTCATTAATTCATAGTTAAAATAAATTAAGTATAATTAAACATACCTGGAGTTTAAGTTTAGGATTGAAGTTCTTCTCTTCAATAGCTTTTGAATGTGACTTTCAACCTGCCCTTCAAACAATGGAGTCAAACTTCCTTCAAGCTCTGAAATGTAAATTCTGCGGGCCCGTTTTCTAAACCAATTATCCTCCAATATACAGTCAAAGAAGATATATTTCTGTAAATAAACAAATAGTAAAATGTGTGTGTGTGTGTGTGTGGTATCGTTAATGTTACCATAGTATACAAGTGAATTATCTACAGTATAGCAGTATGTACTACACTAAATGAACCACTTTCTTGAATGATACTGATAATATATATATTATATATATATATAATATATATATATATATATATATATAGTGCGTGCGAGGATATGTGGGTGCGCGCGTGTGTACCTTATTGTGATGGTTTTCTTAGCTTCTTTGGTGAGCAAAAGCCGCTCGAAGACTATGTTATTGATATCAAGTTCAACACGAGGTGTATCAGCAAGGCATGTCACTTTGTATTCCAAAGGCTGTGGGTTATCCTTAACTCTGCATGTTAACTTCCCATCCAAAGGCCCTAGCTGACCCTGCAAAAACAATATACATACATACATCTCTATATATATGATGTATGTATGTATATATATATGGACACACAACACACATACATACACCTATATATGCTATCATGTACACATATACATTGTATATATGTGCGTGTGTATGTATGTGCGAAAAATGTACTTTGATAAAACTTACTACTAGCATGTAAACAACTACAAATTTCCGGATTTTACTCTCTCTCTCTCTCTCCCTCTCCCTCTCTTTCCCTATCCCTCCCTCTCACACTCCCTCTCACACGCACGCACGCATACCTGAGGAGGATAGCAGTATATGTGGAGATTTTGCTGCTCGTCAATCTTCAAGTCCAATGCAGGCGGATGCAACATTAAAAGGGCTCCCCCTTTGCCAGGTTTGGCTGGAGGTTTCTTTCCCGAGGGAGGCTGGCCAGCACCTTCACCAATCTCAAAGTCCACATGTAAATCGAACAGTCCAATATTACGTATCTCTAGCCTCTTACAGTGCTCTGAGTCTGGAATATTCGGAAATCCGTCCGCTGTCCTACCTGGAGAACAAGTTATTTGTGTGTGTGTGTGTGTGTTTGAGTGAGAGAGAGAGAGAGAGAGTTTTATGCAAACATGAAAATGCAATGATGCAATAATGAAAAATCACGGCTAAGATGTTTATCACAAGGTCTTTCCCATTCTCCAAGTTGTAATAAACTTCATACAAACCACGTACACACGTATATACATGTATGTATTGGTGTTAGAAGACAATGGGAATATATGAGTGTGGGTGTAAAAGCATACCTGTAGGTAGGGCCAAAGTCGAGAACACCCTCGGAATTAAATAAGGCCTTTTGAATCTTCTGGCAGGAGTCACCTTTGTATTTGAAGGCTTCACGTATTTATAAACACATGCAATCTGTGGCTCAGCACACACTCCTGCAACATACATTAACAAAACATCATTAGACAAATTAATTAGTCTATATACACGTACAATAGCTGTGATCTCATGAATATAATAAATCTATTACGTATTTTAGCTTATGTGTACTAAGTATCTACGAACCAGTGCCATCTCTCTCTCTCACACACACACACACATATAGGTGCACACACGCACCTTTACACATGAGACGAGCCTGATGACTGCCATTAAGTCCTTCAAATACAAACTTCTGTTCAAACTCTCCCACTTCTGTGGACCAGAAACGTAACAGAAGCTCCACTCTTTTTGTGGTTCTACCACCCAGCGCGTAAGACGCTCGTGCCCATCAGGTAATGCCTCTAATGGGGAAAATACTCTGTCTTCCTCTTTAGCATAATTTGATACTTCTCACTCTGTATTATACGATGTTACTCTCTCTCTCTCTCTCTCTCTCTCTCTCTCTCTCTCTCTTCTCTCTCTTCTCTCTCTCCTCTCTCTCTCTTCTCTCTCACCACACACACACACACACACACACACACAACGCAAACAAAAGAATAAATAAAACCTTTAATCCAGCTTCTTTCTCAGCGCCTTTTTTACTCTTTCCTCCTTTAGAAGACGCCTCCGTGGCAGCGTCCTCTTCCATAGTTACGTTTGTAAAGAATGCAAACTTAAGCTTGCTTGTGTCACTAATAAAGCATTGATTTCCTTCGTGGCTTCTGACCACTTGTAAAACAGTGGAAACTGGTAGTGGCTCAATATTCTCTTTCTGTAAATATATGATGTAATCAAACTAATTATAGAATAGCATATAGAAATATATAGAACTATAAGTATATATATTGATAAAGAAACATTTACCTGAGGGAGGATACTGAGCTCCTCCTGGAACACAGCCTCGGATTCCTGTAGTGCATTGATTGTTGCATGGTTCACCCTGTTTTCCAAGACAGGTGATTCTTCCACAGGTGGTGCATTCTCTGCATAATCATACAACATATATACACACACACATGTATATGCGTATATATACGTACACATTGTTCTATGCACACATACCTTCCTGATTACCACCCAGAAGATTTTGTAAATCCACTTCAGAAGCATAATACTTGTCAATGTCTTCTTCAGTAGGAAATCTTGGGACATATGGATAGTACTTTAGATGATTTGGAACTTTCTCAGGTTCCACAGGTTCCTGTATATAAATATACAATGGAAACAAATTTGAGTTTTAGAGTCTTGTCTACTATATCAAGTACGCATATGTATAATTAATTAGAACTAGACTACCTTCTTTATGGCAAGATGTGGTATAGATATGCATAACAACATACATACTATGTTAACACACACACAACCTTGTGTAGCTAAACTGAAATGTATATATTAATATATATAGCTATAAGCCTTTATATATGTATGAATGAATGTACTCAATAATGAAGCTGAAGATTCATTATATAGTTAAGACTTACAGTCAAACAACAAAGTAACTATAGCTATATAGCATAAAAGCGTAAATATACATGTATACTTAGTCTCAAAGTTCACCTTGTACAGTCTAATGAAAGATGTAGTTGTATAACTCAAATATTAATTTATACTAGTCATATTGTCAGTATATAGTTCAGCCTTAAGCTCACATCTCCATATACGTGAGATATATACATACATAAAAGTTCAAACCATATATAAATTAGTCTAGCTGTATATATATATATATACATAGCACGCACTCACGCACACGACAGGCACACACATATTAAGAAAGATGTTCTATAACTCAGATACTATAGGTGAAACTGGAGCTCATAAGCATCATGGAAGTATGTATAGATATCAAATATATGAAATATATACATACTTGTGGAGCTGCATTCTCGAACTGGGGTTCATTGTCGGCATTTTTGGGAGATAAATCCACGTATATTTTGTGTTTACATTGGTCGTCCTCCGGCATATTAGCATAAATGCCAGCTAAGTCGGAACGCTCTGCCCTTAAAATAAGGGCACGTACAGTTGCCTCCCCTTTCCAGAACGTCTTTGGAAACACTACAGGACCTTCAGGCTCTGGTTCTTCTTTACCCTTACCCTTTGGCTTTGGAGGTGGTGGTTTTTTCTTATCTCCACCTGTACGTAAAAATGCGAATTATATATATATATATATATATATGAAGATATATACAGTATTGTGATGTATATATGGTTCGTGTGTGTGTGTGTGCGAGAGAGAGAGAGAGAGATTCTTATCAAATACACAAGCGTGCACATGCAAAGTATATGCTACATAGATTATATATTGAACATACTAATATGTAAATACATACGTATACTGTGTGTCATAATTAGAACTACAGTACATATACAAATGCATACAGAAATGTATATATACATTATGTCACTTATGCATTCCCCGCAATACACGCAAGTATATGCACACACAAAAAAGTGGATTTTTGCACCTATATACAATAGATGTGTGTTATACACATATTATAGCAGCATGGTTCACAATAAGCATTCTGATATATAATTCACTGTCATTCACAGATCAGACATATGTACAGTATCTTTTGTATATTGCAAGATACATATGTATACATATCATATGTATAACACCACACACACGCACACGTGCATTTACGTGTGTGTGTGTGTGAGAGAGAGAGAGGGGGGGGAAGAGGGAGGGGGTGTACCTTTCTTCTTGCCATCATCTGGTGGATTATGGGGATCATACGGCTCCAAACTAAGTGCATATAAGATGCATTTCGCTAAGGAAACTGGAGATGCATATTTTGTTGTTAAGTTATCAAAAATGGCCCCAAATGTGCACTCCACACTCTCTAGCTTTGTCTTCAATACTCCCACTAACTCCTTCTCAAATTCAGTAATGTCTATGGGTTTCTCCAAAGCTCCTATGCCCGTGTCTGCAATGTGTCTTTAATATATGAAGTGTATAACTCATCTTCTGAAAGTTCACTTACGTCTAGTGTCACACGCACACACACAACTTACTGCTAATTGAGACGGAGGCTAGTGCTTCGTCCATGTCAATAATTGGACAGCGGAACTTAGAACTTAGTTGTTTAGCCTGTGTATTTTCCCAATAGCCGGGGGACCAAGTAGCATAATAAAGAGCTTGTCGGCCTGTGGTACAATATATCCTTTATGCTCTTTCTCTCCCAAAGCTCCTTTGCGTGAGAACCCTGTGAAAAGTATACGCTCATGTGTATACAACGTATGTACTTATACATGCATCTGTGTGCGTGCGTGTGTGCGCGTGCCTGCTCTTTGCAAGAGAATACAAACACAAGTTTCTTCAGGACCAAGTGAAACGATACGTATCCATGTCTGTAGCTGGGTGGGTAGGTGCATTTGCATGAGTATACAAGTATATAACTACGGGTATAATGATAATATATATATGGCGATGCATATGTACATATGCATGTATATGTACCTGCGGAGAAGTTGTTTCGTCTGGAGCCTGTAGAAGATACAAACATTAATGAATTGTAAAGCAGTATATGTACAAATGTTGTATATGTATATAAAAAGACACAAACATGTGTGTAGACAAACCTGTGGAGAGGGTTTCTTCTTTAGAATCACCCTTACGTGGAGAATTGGACCTAAGATGTGGCCAGAAAGGCTGGCCCGCATTTCTACTCTCTAAAAACATTATGTCATTCTCATTATATCCTCCTACACTCTTCAAAGTCTCCTCCTAATATACAAATAAACAATTCATATATGTATATAATTATATTCATGATATATATATATATATATATATATATATATATATATATATATATATATATATATAGAGAGGAGAGAGAGAGAGAGAGAGAGAGAGAGAGAGGAGACACACACACACACACACACACATAAGAGCATATACAGAAACCTCGTGTGAATGTGTATGCGTCTGTATATATAGCAAGTTAATGTTTACATGATACAAACACGCAATACCGGTGCATAAACACACATACATATATACACATACCTCTTTGACAATGTCTGGATCGAAATTTAATGAATAAAACTCAATAGGCTCGTCAGCATTGTTAAATATTGTGTATTTAATTTCTGCAGGCTCTGGAGCATTTGGTAATATGGGTCCCAGCTTGATAACAGACGGCTCTAAATGGGACCAAGACATAACCATTTAAGGGTAAAGGGTAATCAAGGTTTAAGGGCGCTTACCTAGAGTGAATACTGGCACGTAACTTTGCCCTTTGCATGCAAACTTCATCTCTGCTGGGTTATGCATGAGGTCCACGTTGAAAACAGCAAAAAACGACTTCTTCTTGTGCGTAGGTAAAAATTGTACCTAAAAAAGTGTAAAAGATATATATATCTTATGGAGGATAATAGAATCTAGCCTTAAGTTTATCCTCTAAAACTATATAATACATGAATATGAGATATAGTTCTATTTACTACATTATAATTGTGATTGAAGATTCGGAGATAGTATATATACTACTTATATATTTAATACTACTATAGAGTTAATTGATTGATATTAATACTTAAGTACAAACCTTTAAGTTGATATACTCATGAGGCTCAATGGTTCCACTCTCCGGTTCACATGTAAAAGCAGTAGAGTCGTGTATGTCGCAGCTTCCTAAGTCCGGTTTAGCTGCACTCCATATGCATGGTACTTGCCCTCGATTAAACAACCGCATATACATAATCTACATGAAAATTTTAATAATCAGCTTAATTATCGTATAAATACCTGCTAATCATAGAAAATGCCCAAAATGGCAAATGTATCTATGTATGTGGATGGTACACAACACGCGCAGACACAAACACACACGCGGGCTTGCACAGCTATGTACTTTGCACTGGCCAAACTGAACCGGTCCAAAGTCGAGGTATTCATCAGACATCTCCATTATCGGCTTGGTAACATAAGCTTTGAAAGTTATTGTCATTTCAGGACCCTGTATACACGACACACATCAGTTTCATGTGTGTGTTTATGTATATATGTCTACTATGTGACACACACCACACATACACACACACACACACACACACACCTCTTTAATGAAGAGTGGGACAGAGAAACTGAGGGACCAGAGGGATATCGAGGAAGGTCTGTGCGTATTCTGAAGAGTAGATTCATGGAGCTTTTGCTACTTTGTGGAGGGAGAGTGATCAGACGGTCAGGATCTAATGTGATACCTTTACCTTTGACACTCACCATGTTCAGTTTAAACATCACTGCAAAACAATATTAGACTAGTATACACCCACATACATACATACACGTATGTATACAGCATGCATGTGTGTCTGTGCATGATATAGTATACCTGTATTTACATGTACATGAATAGATGTAAAATATACGCATAGTAACACATACATGCATACAACAATTACCATACAATGTATAAAGAATTCATACATGTATAAAACCACATCTCTCTCTCTCTCTCTCTCTCTCTCTCTCTCTCTCTCTTCTCTCTCTCTCTCTCTCTCTCTCTCTCTCTCTTAGCATTCATATTTATAATGTATATTATTTACATCACACACACACAAGTATAAATGGCATAGACGGAGACGCTAATGATAAATTTATTTAAATACTATTCCTAGTTCCATAGTATATAGCATATAATTCTCTATTCAGATAAATAGATATTTACATAAATATGAACCATCAATTTCAGTATCGAAACTGCTATACATACTATCGAATAACTATTAAAACTTGACAACAACTACTAGTAACTTAACCTTTTCAAAAAATATTAAACTCCGTCATTAAAATTAAAATTATGTGAGTAAGGCAAAACCAGAAATTACATTATCTATAAATTTGTATAGAAAAAATACAAATAAAATTAAAAATAAATTACTAGAGAGATTTATTCTCATGCTGTTCAACCATAAATTACAAATTATTTATTTATTTATGTACAATTTTATTATCTATCTATTTATTTATTTATTTATTCTGGATTGAAGGATCTGATATATTTCTATAAAAAGGGTAATTCTAAGTTTTATATTTATAAATTTAGATAAACTTTTCTTCTTTTCTGTTTATGTATGTATATACAGTTTAAATAGATGTAATAACTCCTAAAATGTATGTATGCATATAGACAACAGTAGCCGATGCCAGTACTTACTGGCATGCATAGAGGCACACACACACACACACAAAAGTATAGAGAGGTGTATGTATATATGTAAGCAGACGTGTTCATATATGCACGTGTATAAATGTATATTTATAAATATTATACCTGGGAGCGGCCCGACGTTGGATACTCTGACTGTTTTGTGCTTGGTTTCACCCAAAGTAACGCTCCCAAAATCACATATATGCGTGTTTAATATAAAATGGTGAAAATCCAGATTATCCTTGTCAGCGTGAAGAAGATATTCTTTGAATACAAGACGGTCGATCTCAGCATCTATTTGTCCAACTGTTGGTATATTCTCCTCCGTTTCCAAACTAGTTAACTCATTTTTTCCCTGTAGAGAATTATATATATTATTATAGAATTATATAGAAAATATTTTTTCGTGTATGCATTAAGGTTGACATTTAGTGTGAGTGCGTGTGTGTTGTGCACACGCACACGCACACACTTATATATACAAATACATGCATACACACACACACACGAACTCACAGTTGCTGGTGTATCTCCAACTTGAGTTGCATCAGGTACAGGTTGCTGCTCGACCTCAGGTATTACTGGAACAAAGGCCGTTGGATCTACCTCAAGCATGGAGACCCTGGTGGAATCGGACCGTGCAGAAACCATTGGAGAGTTTTGTAGTGTTGCGTATACGTTTAGAAACGCCTCAGGAACTAAACTCAAGTATTTTGTGTGTTCTCACACGTATCATGTCAAGGAGTATGTGTGGGCATGCACCAGATCCGAATATGGATATCTTCGTTGGAACAAAGTACGCTACCTGGTCATAACTAAATATTAATAACACAAACTATATACAGGCACGCAAATACGTGCATACAGCTAAAACAATGTATATAACGTGTGCATGTAAACACAAAGGAGTTTCTTCTGTATACAGATTGAGAGAGAGAGAGAGAGAGGCGGGGGAGGGAGGGAGAGAGGGAGAGAGCATATAAGAATGAAACAAATAGATATTCATATCTGTATATCAAGCGTTGATATACAAACAATTGTATACCTAATCTTTATCTAAAAGGTACGTATACATAAAACCGAATGTATATATTATATATGCACGTGTATTCATGTGCATATATATACGTGAAAATGGAACTGTAAAGACCTGGAGATGTATACATATATGTTTTATATATAACAGAGATACATTAAGTATACATAAAATGTATATGTTAAATGTATGTGAATGCATGTAGATACCAAGGAGCGTCTCATGAAGGCCATAAATACATCCAATATACAGTATATATATATTAGTTACATGTATAGCATGTATATATAGATATGTATGTATGTGTGTGTGCCGTATGTATGAATTATATATAGCAATAAACATCAAATATACATATGTACGTAACAAAACGTACCTGAATATGAAAAATAACAAGGATAGGAAGGTTTGGGTACACATTAAACATTAAACATGCAATACGCAACTGTTGTATGTATATGTGTATCATATAGTATTATACCCAAATACTATCGAGGCCTAGATATTGACACATATACATGCATAGAATTGTGTATATGTTACACGTATGCATATGCATGCGTATAAACATAGCTGAATATAAACGAAAAGGGCTGGATATACATACATACAGCCGTATGTATATGCTATATACATTTAACATATATACATACAATATGTTATATGGTATGTCTATGCATGTATATATGAAAAGAAGGAACTTCTAAGGATTACACATATAATAAATACACATACATAACATGTGATATCATGTGTATACATACCTGTATATGGAAGCTATCAAGGAATTTGTCAGGAAGTCCTGGATACACACACGCCATAAACTTCTCATTAACACCGGGTCCAAGGAGGCCCTTCATCGGTGTGACCTCTTTAATAACGTCCCCTTGGAGACTGCTAAAGTCCACCTCGTAGTCAAAAGGGACTTTACCCACGTTGGTTAGTGAGAAACTCTTAGTGGCTGTCTTGTTGAATGGCTGCAACTTGAAATCCAGCGTGGTTCGACTAAGATTGTGTGCATTATTATCCCAGATTCTGCTTCTATTACAGTTATATATACTGGACCTCCGCTAACCTGGCATATTAGTACATTATTAGTGACATTAGTAGTAATATCAATAATACATTTACAAATGAATATATTTATGTATTAAGTAGGAAAACTAATATATAGAAGTGTCTATATGCATAAATTCATGTATATAAATGTTCCATCAAGTTACAAGAGATAAACAGAAAACTAAGAATACTATAAGGTTAATAAATACATAGATATTTAAAAGGTAGCATAAGATAACTAAAAGTATATATGTAAGTAAATATATGAATGTATGCGTATGTATTAATAATATAGCAAGAATATATGCTACAGAAGGTCATACGTACATAGATATCTAGATATCAAGTTACATTAAAGCGTATATATACTAATAAAAAGGTTATATATACATAGATACTTGGTGTACGTGTGTATGTATGTGAAATATGTATAATAATATACACCTCCTCTGTTTAACCTATTTTCAAATGACGTTTTTATATCTTATACATACACACACACACAACACAACACACACATATATATAGCAATTATTTTAAAACATTATCATTGAAATTTATTATTTATTGTAGCACTTTATTGTATAAAGTCTGTAATTTAAATTTTTTAATTCAAAAATCGATTTTAATTAAATTTAAAACAATAGATTACAGATAATAAATATTGAAGGTCAGTAAATTATAAATATATAAATGTATATAGTACATAATTTAAATATATATGTGTATGTAAAGTATATATATTTACATATATTTATGTATAAACACAATATTATATATAGAGAGAGAGAGAGAGAGAGAGAGAGAGAGAGAGAGAGAGAGAGAGAGAGAGAGAAGAGAGAGAGAGAGAGAGAGAGAGAGAGAGTAGTACCTCACACAGAGCTGAAACACGGCATTGATACCCTGGAAACGCATAATATGAAAACTCCACAGTCTCCTGCTCACCAGGACGAAGATACCCTCTCACCGGGAGAATATCCAAGAGTTTATTCGTGAGAATCTTAAACCCTCCCCTGTTTTCCAGCATTTCTTGTGTGACGTGTACATCGGCCCCGTAATTGTCATCTAACGTCCATACGTACCACACGTCTAAAGAACTTGTATTCTTTATTTCCATGTGCATTCTCTTGCATGTATTTTTCAACAATGCACCTATAAAAAATAATTAATAAAATCAACAATACGCATGTACGTCTGTGTGTGTGTGTGTATTAAGTCCAGTTTCAAATCACACCGTTGAGTATATATGTGATCCATCGTGTTAAACTTTATTGTATATGTCTATTCCCACATATGTATCTTGTACACGCACACACACATATATTACTCACATGCACACGTATATGCACATATATGATATACATATGAAGGTTGCTATGAACAGGGAAATACTAAGAATACAATGTACAAAAGGTTATAATATAATATATATATAATATATATATATATAATATTATATATATATATATATATATGTAGTCGAAAGTGTGCGCGTGTGTGTAAATAATAATACATTGGTAAAGCGAAAAGCCAACAGACAAACATATATATGTACGTCTGTATTCACACACACACACACACATATATATCATATATTCACATATATCCGTGTTGTACGTATGTATTATAAGGACTAACAAAATGTATGTATTATAATTTTCCTCACGCAACTCCCATGGGAGAGAGGGAGAGGGAGAGGACATGTAATTATCTACGTGTGTGTATATACATGTATTGTTACCTTATAAAGGCAAATATGGAGCGTGAAGGAACAATAACACACACACACACGTACCCGAAATCAAGATGATCTTTATCAATGGAAAGATTAGGAAATAATCTCAGCTATCAAGTCGATATGGTTTTTCTCCAAGGTTCCAGTGTATATAATATCCAGTTTCCCGTACAGTACCGTACTTACTTTTCTGTAGAGTATTTGATCACTCATTAACTAATATTTACTCTAATATGATTGTTATATAGAGTTTAGAATATTAATAAGCACACACACATACACATGTAGCTAATAAAGCCAATGTACTAACTACCATGTGTGTGTGTGTGTGGTGTATTGTTACAATAATTTTATTTGATATTACACATTCTTATCAAACACACACAGAGGAAATAATAAACATGTTATATAATATATTTAAGTAAAGTACCTTGAATATCCTGCTTCTCAAGTGAAACTATGACAATTCCTGAACTTGATGCGCTAAAATCCAATCTGCCTGGTTATGACAAACGGAGCTTTCACACTCAAGGAGAAAGTTAAAGGTAACGGTGAGACGTTCTCGCAAGTTAACGGCCTGGTTAAAATATGGGGACCGTCTTCTCCCCATCCGTTGTTTTGAACAAACTTCAGTGTCGTGTCCGAGAAGATTAGTGTTAATGCTGCCATGTCAGCGTCCACGGCATTTTGATATACTGCATGTCCTTCTGGCTCGTCACTTTGCATGTAAAATCCTCCTGTATATATATATATAATATAATATATAATTAGTAATATGCAATGATATGAGAAAATTAATATAATGATTATCACTTATACGATATTTATAAATTATAACAATATAAAATACAATTAAAAAGAATGTAAAGGTCCCCTATAAACAGATATATAATTAATAATTAGAATAATCTGTTTTACATATAACTGGGGCATATAAGAGCAGAACATTGTCCTTTATTATTATTATTTTTACTACATATATATGCATTATTATTGTTGATTACATTTGTATATAAGATCGTGCTATATACGTATACGCACACACATACATACACACAAGTATACCTACCTGTATATGTCCTGGTTCGGTGGTATAACCAGACACCACCAACTCGAAAGAAGAGTACTGCTTAATGGTTGCCTTGTCTGGCGTAATTGTAAATATCGCCACAATTTCTGGTAATACTTGTACAGGCTTTTTATTTCCTGCTTTTTTCATTTCAGATGCAGCCTCATTTGCCTAAAATACCAAGTTAAATTGTTTAGTGTGTATATATATGTATATTCATATGATATTAAAGTACTAATCTAATATTAAAGTATAAAATATGTGTATAAATGTATGTAGAAATATACATATATAGTGTGCCTACATATATCATATATATATAAACACATATAAATCTTATTAGTTTTGAAGTGTTTTTCATGATAAATTTACTTAAATAGGAAATAACTTGTATATTCGGAAATATATATTAAGTAGTTAAATAATATCAATATAATTGAGTAAATTAAATAATTACCTGTGCTTTCTGTAGAGCTTTTTGCTTTCTGTTGGTATCATTGTCCCAAGCTAAGGTTTGAGGTTTTCTACCCATGTTTTGTATGTTAATAACCCGCGAATAATGTCTAAGTGTGAACTGATCTCCAAAATGTACGAATCCCTCTTGGAGTTCTTTTGCCACAAGAGTCGAACCGAGCCCCACTGCGTTAAGGGGAATAGACAGCTCTCCTCCTTCTACAAATATATCCACCTTGTCTGCGTATTTGCCTGCATCATCCATGTATACTCTCACCTGCAAAATACATTTTATTGAGGTGTGCGTATGCGTGCGGGCGCGTGTATAAGATAAACTTACAACTCAATATTGCAATGTTTAATAATAAACATGTATATAAAGTACCCCATCAATACATAGTGCATAGATATTGTAAGCTAATGGGTGGCACATACATAAAATTCTGTGTACATACACACAAACTAGCATGCTAATGTGCGTATATATATGTCTATATGCTGGTAAACTAGATATGTCTGTGTAGATTCACGGTGAATATATATGGACATGCATATACACATAGCACTACTAAGATATAAACCGTTTCTTATTGTTCCTGCGTGACTGACGTGCGTGTGTATAGACACACACACACACAAGTCAGTCACGAAGGAACAATAAGAAACGGATTATATCTTAGCAGACTGTTAGGATTCAGAGTTCTCCGCATTTGCGTGCCTGTATGTGTGTGTGTGAGTATTTATGCGTGAATTTATAGAAAGATATGCATATATATATATATAATATAGAGAGAGAGAGAGAGAGAGAAAGAGAGAGAGAGAGAGAGAGAGATACTGCTGTCATAAATGACTGTATGTATGTTTAGAATATACACATATCAGTCCCCAGACATACATTTACCTGTGCAAAAATAGAAATATCACCAGATGTAAATAAATCCATATTAATAAGATATAGAGAACCTCTGTCTTTGGGTGCATATATTAAATACGTATGCTATGTATGGGCTGCTAACACAGACATATATGCACGGCCTCTAGATGCATAAAGATATACACATAAATACGCACATAAATACATACCTTGAGTTCGACGCTCTCAAAAGGATCAAGTGTTAAGTCGCTCAGATTGAGATGGTACATGGAGTCTTTCTTGCCAAGAGATATCTTCAGAGGCGCGGGGATGATACATGCATTCTTGATCATCAGGCTGAGATGGTGATCTGTCAAAACTGGAATTTTACCGAAATCGAGGGCTGGGATCCACTCTTCTGCTTCCTGGATTGAACTTTGCTGCCGCATACTCTTCCTGTTGCCAACACATATCACACTCAATACACACATATATGTATATATACATGCTTACATTTCTGTCTCTCTCTCTCTCTACACACACACGCACAAGCATATCTGTGTGTGTGGCATGTATTTGAGTGTGCCTTACCGTGTATGTATCTCCATATATATACATATATGTAGACACAGACTCTCTATACATATAACACATATCGTGGTTCCATGTACTTCTCTATGCTTTATGTATCTACAGAAATCAGAAATAATAATATTACACACATATCTCTAGACTGGATATAAAATATATGATCACACCCGTACACAAATCTATATGTATCTATGCATGTGTCTACGTAGTGTGACTACCAATATAGAGATAATAGAACACGTTTACTCTCTCTACATAATCTCCACTCTATATATACGTACATGTCATAACTTGCTCTGTACATTATGTGTGCGTGTGTTTTTCTCATAGATGTGTGTGCATGTGTCAATTATATATTCTACGCACATTCACATACAAATGCATGTAATGTGTCTAGACATTCCTCCATGTATCTATGCACCAGTGGGAGAGAGAGAGAGAGTATAATACATTCTGATCTCTCTACAGCACATGATGTATATTTATGTGCTTGTATATAAATTCTATTTACCTTGATTCTAGCTTCTTGGGAGGAGGGGGCTTCTCAATCTTTATAATCGGACCAATAGCAACAGCCGAGATCTTAACCGGGTAGTGTGTAAACTCTTTACCGGAGATGGTAATTATCGCAGTAAGATTAATCTCGCCAAGTGATTGTGCATAAAGTGAAAACTCAATGGGTAAACTGGAGTTCGGGGATACGAATCCTGTCTGTGCCTTGAGCCTTACAAGTGCATTGTTTTCTGTTTCCTTCTCTTGTCCCTGGATTTCGTACCTAACCATGTAATGCACAGAAGCTATATATATAATATATGTCTGTGGCTTTAAATGTATATATCTATACATTAAGGAAACTAAGAAATGCTTGTTATATATGCGTATGTGTGTTGTGATATGGACTGGTTATATGTGTGTGCACATGTATATGTGTACCTTGCAGAAACTAATGACTGGTTGATAAGATCTACTGTCTTGATATAATCGTGTCGTAGGAAACACGTTCCAAAGTCAATTGCATCACATGAAACTGTTACCTATAATGCACGTACACACTCTCATAGAAAGGTTATATCAGCATATATATTCAATAATATATGGTTTAGTATTTGAGAGTAAGTTGGCAAAATATAATGCGTTGTATGAATGACAATCACATGATATCTATATATATATCATAGAGATGTACGTATCATACTTATGTATATTAGATGTATAATATATCATAAGATCTCATCCCCTAGATACACATTAAAAATATATTGTGTATGTAGAGTATGCTTATATGTCTAAGAAACATATGGTGGGAGAGGTAAAGATATGAAAGAAGTCATAGAGTGCATGGTGTGTGTGTGTGTGTTATATGATAAGTATATGATATAGCGGACATATATGGTGTGTTTGCGTGTTATATAATAAGTATAAGATATAGCGGACATACACATGTCTATGTCTTTCCATAAATACTTCTCTCACACACACACGCACGCACGCACACATATCTTACCACTGGAACTAGGCATTTTGCTCGCACAGGAACTATTGCAAAATCATTCCCCACTTTGGGAATATCCAAACTTAACACCGTAGCGTATTTCCTCTCTTCCCACGGTATCAACTCAACAGCCACTTCCTTCTTCTCCTGCAAAAACACAAGTTTATGTATGTGTATACATGTGTGTGGTGTGTGTGTGTGTGAGAGAGAGAGAGAGATGTGTATGTACCTCTGGCCCGAGTATGAAGTAAGATGGTGTAACTGTAAACTCACGTGTACCACTCTCCGGTTGCTGTACACGAAATGTAAAAGGCAGAGATACAGGGCTGGCATTAGTGATAACTATATGTCTAGTACCAAGCAAGCCATATGAAATTAAACCGAAGTCGAGCCGTGTAACGTCGAGGGAGAAGTCTGGTCGTATTATATGCCCCTTAAATCCCAAGGTTAAGGTTTCTATAGAGTCCTTAACCTCCCATATAAACTTCTCACTGAAATCACCCATGAGGTTTCCCACAACCTTAACTGTGATCTTCATTGATTCATTGGGTTCTACGGTTCCTGTATCTGGCTCAAAGGCGAAGGTTACTGTCGATGAGGGTACTGATTCCATTAATCTAAAGTGTACCTGTCATTTACATCAACAGGTCAGCTCGCGTTCGTGTGTGCGTGTGCGTGTGCGTGTGCGAGAGAGAGAGAGGGGAGAGAGCATTTATGTATGTCTACCAGTATATACACTACACAAATGTTTATGCTTGTACGTCCCTATAATTAAATGTGTAACACACAAATGTATATATATAAATCACGAAGAATAACCACATTAATGTAGTACATCAATAAACATGTTTATAAAATAATTTATAAAAGTGCGCACGCGTCTGTGTGTTTGTCTTGATAAATATATAATAATTTCAATCTGCAATACGAGTAACCCCATGAAGTGTTGCTACCAAATACATATGCATAGATATACATGCGTATACTTAATGTATAAACACAGGTAAATTTATACAGAGAATATGGAATATATACACTAAATATTAATATATATCCATTCCACATATGGATACATTCATTGACATAAATCTCCTATATGCATATATTACGTATAAATATGTTCACGTAAGCGCAAGCGCGCACGCGCACACACTTACATCTAATTGGCCAAGGTTGTCCAAAGAAACGGTAAATGTGTTAACAGAAAACAAACAAAGGTCGCCTAAATCGAGCTCACTGGGTGTAAACTGCGAGAGTGGTCCTAGTCCTAAACCTCGTAGCTGCAACGGTAAAGGGTCCGATTTACCCGAGATTAAACAGTAAGTCGTGCTCAAATAGCTGTCAAAAGAAGTCATATTAGTAACATACATATACATATCTATTATATATGTATCATACACGCATGTGTGTTTGTGGATGTATATCATAACACATATATATTAAAACATATGCAATAGTACAACTGCAATTCACTTCATATATGGATCCATATACTTAGTATGAAACGTCCATACATATGATACTCACTGTAGTGGTTTTGGTGGACAAAATGTCACAATAAGCTCTACCAAAGTCCCCGGCCAGACCTCACCTCTTGCCGGAGTTATAGCAAATGCCTGTATAAAAACAAGTTAGTACGGTATGTATAGTTTGTATATGTCTGTGTGCGTGTGTGTGTGTGTACCTTATCAATACTGGATGATAAAATAGCGTCTTCTTCGGACTTTGGAGTTTCAAGTTGGTCGAGTGTATAATCCCCAATATGCTGAACATAATCATCTAGCTCTTCCCTCGTAGCAAACCTTTATTAAGCATGAATTAGCAACTCCATTAATTAAGCATGGATTGCTTACAGTTAATTACCTCTTTAGCATTCTTTGTGGGATATTCAACGTACTGGGCCACAAGAAGTAAGCTACGGATGAAGAATTGTTGTATATTTGGAACGACGTATGTGACGTCCTCCTAATATATGCCGTAGCTGCCGTTATAACGCCTGTAGACAGGCCAACATTCAACTGGCCAAACACAAAGCTTTAAAATCTATATCTGCGTGTGTGTGTGTGTGGTGTGTATACAAAACGAATATAGAATAAAACATAATATAAGGAGGTACATATCAGAGAAATTAATGATAATAGATTAAGGTAAGTGTCATCTCTCTCTCTCTCTCTCTCACACACACACCACACATGTACGCACGCCATACACACACCTATGGATGTAATATGCTAGACAAGATTGCTACATAAGATAATTTAATAACTAAATATATTGTGGAAGTTGTTACAAACAAACAAAATGACTTTAGGTGTTAACCTGTTATGAATAATGTACATACGTACATGCATAAGATATTGTAATACATACACACATATCTATATATTGTATGTAACTCTAATACACACACATATACGTATGCATACTTTGGTATATATTACCTCTGAGCCAACCCCGATGAGTTTAGAGATAAGTTGTTCTCCGTTTTCTTTGAAGGTGATTTCCAGCTCTCCCTCGTAACTGCATACTCTCCGTGGGAAGAAGTATACACAGCACTGAAAAAACTCTCCTGCCTCAAGTGTATACACTGGTGGTTTAACCGCAAAATAATCACTAGTTTTAAGTGTGAATCCGGCCTTTTTCTTCCCAACGTTGTGTATCATCACGTTCTACAAAAGCGTAGATATAGTTAGTACAGTATACTTTATATATCAAATGCGCTATTATATCATAAAGATATATCTATATATCAAATGCACCAGAATAATATATTGCTAAAAATGCCATAAAACATGATACCTTTTATAGGAACACTTAGCAGGAGTGGGTGGAAAAATAATCTCATCTGGAACATCCACCATGGCTGCGGAACAAAATCCAAACTTTAGCTTACACATTGCCACACATATATGTGCAATCCCTCCCTCACTCTCTCTCTCTCTCTCTCTCTCTCTCTAGTACTCACGTTTCTGACCAACACATCTGACAGGTATAATAAACTTCTCTCGGTCGGTCACGGCCACAAGCTCTGAATTATAGTCATTGTCTGACTCTGGCACAAATGTTACTGTGTACGCTATCTGTAAGCAAAAACATTTTAACGTTCCTAAATACCATGAATGCATAGTTCATATATATGCACAGGAGTTTTAACACACACACATACACACAATATACGTACTATATATAGCTCCAGATGGGTACTTAGGAAAGTTACTTAGTTATTCTGAGATTAATGTATATATAACACTATATATGTATATATGCATCCATGTGTGTGTGTGTGTGTGTGTCTATATATATAGAAACACACACACACACACATATGACAAATTCCAGAGGAAAATTACCTCCATTCCACAAGCAACTTTACTGGTCCCAAGTTCTAGATAAACAGCCTGATCAGCACTTTGTAAAAGTTGCACTGTCAACAGGGGATCCTCGGACAGCAACTGAACTCTCCGGACTACCTAAGCAAACCTCAAATCAATGCCAAGAATACGCACGCAAGCACGTACAAACATAAATGTACTACAAATAGATAAACATGTTAGTTATATATATTACATAGAAAATACCTTATCGTTGTTACGGAGATGAAGTACAGTCGTGTACTTCTTGAAGGGATCATATCCCATAAAAATACTTCGGGCGGAAATGGTTGAAACAGCGGCTCATCCTCAGGAACCGAGGAGACAACCTGAAACATTGAAAATGCTAATAATATATACATAAATGTATAGAGAGAGAGAGAGAGAGAGAGATGTAATAGAGCCGAATACAATCCAGTTAACAAACTAATATCATTTAACAGTGTATAATAGATACATGGTTACAAGTTAACATATAATATCATACACTCAGTCTTTGATAATTAAAACGATGTTGCACATACTCATTTAAGAGATAATGCATATCTTAATATTCTATCATATAAGTCTAACATTGAAGACACATACAGCTTCGTTAAGATATATACGCGTATTACAAGTTATACTTACAATAACTTAACAATATCGATATATCATGGATTTCAAATGGAAATGTTACTTACAGCGTTGTGTGTCTGTGTGTGTGTGTGTGTGTCTATATGTGTATGTGTATGTATATGTATATATGTATATATCTATATCTATATCTATCTATCTATCTATCTATAGACACACACACACACACATAAGAGAGAGAGAGATGTATAACAAATGTTAATGTACAAGTCGTAATAAAATATATTTAAATAACTTACATGGCTACGTTGCTCAGCCAAGTTGTGTTTCTTCAGAATGAACGGCTTGTAACGCACGGCTCCATGCCTCTCAGCTAGAGGCGGATCCAATGCTTCCTTAATATGTTCACTTGGCCGTTTCTACATATCCAAAGCACAACTAAGGGTTAAACATGCTGCTGTGTGCGTGTTATATGTGTGTATGAGAGTGTACACGCCGTAGATCAAAGAGAGATATTTCTGAAGAAAATGGAAACAAATAGAACACACACACACACACACACACACATATATATATATATATGTTACTGTGTATTTTGTACAAATATACGGAATTTACTGTCTAAGCAAACATTATTAGCGAAAAAAGGGATTGATGAAGAAATATAAGATTTTTACACGAAAAAGAGATAAAAATATGAAATATAGGAATTTCATGAAGAAAATCAAAGGCGCTTCAGGTCTAAGCCAAAATTTATGGTTTTTATATGAAAAATGCATAAAAACTGTGATGTTTACACATGTACATACACACATACCTTGACGCCCTTGCTAGGAGGATACGGAGGATCACCATACGCCTTGTATTTGATCGTAAACTGTGAAGTCCGCACACTGGCGATCCCGCTACTGCCTTCCTTCCTGCTCATCTTCTCAGAGCATCGCGTTTTAGGGCAAATTGGATTTAATTGCAACTTTGTTCAACCTCCAAGCATATTCTTATAATATTCAAATAACGTACACTTCATTAGAATATTCTTATTTTAAGATGCTCAACGTGGTAAAATATAAAAAATTCTTAAAGACTGATAAAGAGTATATTCAACTATACTTTTCACATTATAATTGGTTAATCATAAGTTAAGTGGTAGCTTAATTAAAATTTGATTGAGTGTTTTTATACATATGTTATAAAAGTTAATTAAATTTAACTTAATTGCATAGTTAAGATTAAAAAAAAAACCACTTTTGATTTATAAATTTCTTTTTAATTAGCTGATCTAACTAAATAATATGTGAAAGGACATGGGTTAAGAAGATTCAATTTAAAAACCTAATTCAATTAAATTCAAAATTAACATAACTAATTTTAGTGTGAAAATAATATTCTTTAACTTAAAATCTTAACCGCTAAAGCGCTACCGAAGGCACCGCCGGGTAAGTCATTGGAAGCCACCTTTATATTATAAAGAGTGTTCTTGGTAACAAGCTTTTTAAATTAAGTTTTAAATTGTTTATGTTCTTTATAAACTAATGTTTTTATAAACTTTATAAAAATATTAATATATTTTTATAGAATTTGTATTTTTTGTAACTTACATTACTAGTAGTTGTGAGAGCTCAAAATATATAAATGTGTATCAAAATCTCACTACGTTAGTAATAGTATATAACATTGTAACTATGACATTACATCATCCCCTCCTTTCAAAAAGATAAAAGGTGGTTAAGGTTCTCTGGTAGATAGGCCTGGGTTTAAAGGAACATCAGGATGAAGCAATGATGGATCTATAGGCGGCACAACTAGTTCCTGACCCCATTACATGAAACGCTTCAAGTATTGCACATGCACAATCTGTGAAGAATCAAGTTGAATATTGTGTCGAACCTCATAAACTTGCGGCCCTACCTACCACAACACTTGATATGGTCCTTTCAATTGAGCAAAGAGATTCTTGACTAAACCATGTATCGTAAACTTGGGAAAAACGTACCAACACCAGCTCATCCACCCTATACTTCATATGTGGATGATAATGAGAATTATAACACATGCACAATCTTTGGAGGATCAGGTTGAATGTCATGTCAAACTTCATAAATTTGTGGCCTTACCTACCATAATACTCGATATTGTCCCTTCAATTGAGCAAGGAGATTCTTAATTAAACCATGTACCATAAGCTTCGGAAAACAAACCAACACCAGCTCATCCACCTTATACTTCATCGGTGGACGATAACGAGAGTTATAGCACTTTTGTTGTCACACTTGTACATAGCCCAAATGTTATATAACCTCTGCTTGAACCAATGAAAAAATGCTCTTCAAATACCAATCCTAGGACATAGCATTAGCAGCTCGTGGCAAGCGTGAAGGTAAACCCAACTCCGTCAGTAACACCGGGTCATAACCATATAAGAGCTTATATGGTGAAGTACCAACAAAACTATGTACTCTAGTGACATAAGCATATTAGAGAGATGATAAATAACCATCCCAATTCGAATGTTAAAAGCTTACGTACTTCGCAATCATCCCCTTGAAAGTTCTAACAAGCCATTCCATCAAACCATTTGTCTAAGGATGATAAGTACTTATGAAAGTGTGGTGTATCCCCAACTAAAATGTCAAGACACAAAATGCCTTAGCCATAAACACAGAACCATTATCCAAGAAAATCCGCTCCAAATAAGAATGTTGGAACTACACAATTAAGGAGAAAATGGCCAATAGCTAAAGCAGTCGCACTAGCAAGAGTACCAACTTATACCCAACAAGTTAGGTAGTCAGAAGCAATAATAATGTACTTATTGCTAGTAGTCAACCATGGAAAAGGTCCCATCAAATCAAACGCCACCAACTTAATAAATGAGAACTGCAATGGACTTCAACCATCCTTCCAAAATACAAAGGAGAGTATTGCAAGCTTGGCACCACACATAATTAGGTGCATACTGAAACACATCTCCTTGCAAATATGGCTAATAGAAAGATCTACGTAGCTTCTCAATCACACGACAATGTCTCATGTGACTACCAAGAACAAGAGAGTCATGGAAAGTGTGGAGGAAGCGTGGAATGAAGACCGAAGGCACCACCAACCACAAATAATCATCCGGATCAGTCCCCAAAAACAAAGAAGGTCATCTTGAAGGCAGTATTGAGAATGTAAATGCTTGAATGGCAAGTCATTAACAAACGATGCATGATTTTCAAAAAGGCAAATTCAACTTTGCACCTTGCGGACATTGAATGTCAAGTACAGTAACTGTTGATGGCACCAAATCTTTCCAAAAAATCTATTGATGCTGAAACAACTAACTCCTCAAGAACAGATGAATAAAAGAATGTGGAAGAAAAGCTTGAGAAAAAGCTAACATCAGCCATGGAACTCCCTAGGCGATGAACAATCGAAGTCATAAATTTACAGCTTTAAGGCCTACCGAGTAATACGACCAACCATGAAGTGACTATAGCATGATCACCTTCCAATAGCGTCCAAGAACCATATAAGTAAGCATGGAGCTTCTCAAAACCCCAAACCGTTACTAAACACTTCGTGCTTCAGTCCAGAAAGCCTCCCCAAGTGAAGATTCCCCGAGAGACTATGTTGTTGTGATTCCCCAAGGCTGGGCAACTTTCTCTGTCATGGAATAGTTCACCTATGATGGCTACAACGTACGACTAATGTATGCAATGGGATGAAGTTGACCAGGTACACTCGTACTCTCCTACATCAACACGCCCTCAAGACCAATGTCAGAAGCATCCACACACAAGATGAAGGAACGAGTGTAATTAGGGTACGCAAAAAATAAAGAAGTCACAATAGCTCCTTAAGATTTACAAACACATGTTCACAATCCTTAAACTAAACAAGAGATGATGTTGATGACTTTAACAATGCTCACAACGGTGCAATACAATTCAAAAGATGGTAAACAAAATGGTCAAGCGTTGCACATCGTTCACACACTTCGGCATAAGGAACTTTAGAACTACAACAAGTTTGTTAGGATTGACTTGCAAACCTTCATAGAAAATGTGATAGCCATGATAAGTGGTGTCCTTAGATCCAAACACACTTATACGGCTTCAGCTTCAAACCAACTTCCCGCAACTAATCAAAAATTTTGTATACATCATAGATATGCTCCTCCCACGTTCCTTCCAAGTATCAAAACATTATTAATAAAATCGGTAGTCACCTTCGGCATATCGCAAAGAACCTTCCATCATACGTTGAAAAGTCACTGGAGCATTGTTCAAACCAAAAGACATCAACAAGAACTCATAAGCCAAATGGTGTTCAAAAAATATTCTTGGAAATGCTTATATCAAACCATTGAAATTATCAATATCCAAATGCGAGATTTAATTTGGCCAACCAACGGTCTGCCTAGTCAATTTAGAAGATCTGTAGTATGAAAAGTGGATAAACATCTAGAATACATCATTTAACGGGCGATAGTTGATGTAGAATGAATACTCTCATTCGACTTCGTTACAAAAAGGTTCGCACGCCCAAGGACTTTGAAACTTCTGGATAACACTTTTTCTAACATTTCCTTAACATTTACTCGCAAGATCTTAAGCTTCTTCAGTGACTGATGCCGAATAGGTACCTTAACAACTTAGCATCTCCAGTTAAAATAGGGTGATGTGTCAATTTTGGCCCCAGACAACAAGTTGAAGTCAAAAAAATCAATATATTCATTTTTTAGTTGATTAATGATTACATCACAATGATCGGGATCCATACAAAAAAGGAAGAGCATGAAGGAAAGATGACAGGAAGTAAAAATGAAATAAAAGTGATAAAAGTAGAAGTAGAAGCATATGAACGAAGTGGAATATAAGCAAAAAAAATGAAAAAAAAAAGATGAAGATTTTCAAAGTCACACTTGGCATGATTGTGAATCAACCAATTCATATTAAGAATAAGGTCAAAAGCTTGATTTGGCACCACTCACAAAGATTGAAGCTCAAGCTCATGATTATCCACATGAACCGCAATGTCAGTCTCATCCCATGAACAAGCACGAGTGTGTCCGTTGCTGTAAAAAATGAAAAGTTTTACAGCATGGCGGAAAGGAAGATAACAACATGTAACAACAAATTGAGGAATAAAAGACAAACTTGAGCATGTATCAACCAACACTAAAAAGTCACATTTGGCATGATTGTGAATCAACCAATCCATTTTAAAAAAAGGTCAAAAGCTTGATTCGGCACCACCTGTAAATATTGAAGCTCAAGCTCATGATTGTCCACATGAATAGCAATGTCAGTCTCATCCCATGAACAAGCATGAGTGTGTCCGTTGCTGTAAAAAAAGAAGACTAGTTTTACAGCACGGTGCAAAGGAAGATGACAACGTGTAGCAACAAATTAAGGAATAAAAGACAAACTGAGCATGTATCAACCAACACTGAAAAAAAAAAATAGAACATGTCATATTATTAAATTAAGCTTGTAAATAAAGACCAAATGAATTGGAATTGAATGAACCCCTTGATAATACTCCCAAAAGAAAGACAAAGGGGTCATTAACTTATTTGCACAAGGATCCTCCTCTTCTCGTGTAATTCTTTATTTCTTAGAAGATCCACCGCATCAAGACCTTCATCGGACATTGTTGACGTTAAGGCCTCCACTCTGGAAATGGAGGTCGCTAATAAAGGAAACATTGACAACAGCGATACGTGTGTCTAACCTCACACGCCCAACAACAGATTCACATTTACATCCACATCCATGGCCCCAACCTTGTGTTGGTACACAAGTAGCAATAGCATCTACCATCAGAGCATGATCATCCCCAACAGAAGTGGAACTAGAGAACGTGAAGCTACAAGTGGAGAGGCAAGTTTTATATCATTGTGGCAACCATAGAGTATCGTTAAGAGTCACTGGAGCTGCATGCACAAGCCCTATAAGGTATTGATGAAGTGCTGGCCACAACATACCTAACTTGATGTGTTCCGACATGCTAGGCTCTGCACAAAGCAAAAGGCTTTGAAAGCAAATGCCAAACTGCACATCGATTTAAATTGCTTTTGACGAATACAATGTAACTGCTAAAAAGCATCATCACAGTTGTCAGCATGCCCAAACACGTGTTTGAAGATCGTTAAAAACTACTCAAATCCCTACAAGTTACTGCGTCTAGACCATTGTATCACTACAACACCATCCCTTGAAGACAAGTAGGAAACTCGCACAAACAACAAATATCATCCCATGAATAATATGTAGCAATCATGGTGAAGTGATCAAACCTATGGTATACATCATCCTAGGACTTCCACAAAAGAAATCTAGTTAAACTCAAGGAGTAACACTATGGGATGTGAACATCGTCATCAACTGAGTCTGATTGTTTAACTATACTTGCATAACATTTAACAATTGCATGAGTAGTTGCTCCACAGACAAAGGATTTGCATGGGCATAATCATAGACAAAAAGAAGAGTATAAATTTACAAGAACGAAACATATTTAAACAATAAAAAAACTAGATATAACAAGACAAAAAATTTACAGAAAAACACAAATTTAAGCACTCCATAAGAATAATAAAAGTACCGCTCAACTCCACCAATATGAGAACTCAAAATACATAAATGTGTATTTATATTAGCCCAAACCCTTTTATATAAGGTTGAGCAAGTGGTCCGTCCGACAATTATAAAAATCCCACTACACTAATATAATATAGCATCGTAGCTGTACACCAGTACCCTAGGTAGTCTTTTTTAAAATAATATATAAAATATAAAGTACTACGATAGTTTAGGATAGAATTATATATATATATATTATATGAATAATAAATAATTAAACAAAAGAGCCAAGAAATTAAGGCAAAATAAAATTACAATATAAATGCTTTGAAATACTCGGTATACCATTATTGTATAAAACAAATCCCTTATACATGTGAAACCTCCATATATCTATTATAAAGGTTTGATTAAACTTATCAATTTTCTAATATAAAAGTTATCTATTAATTGATATATAGATAGAGTTTTTACCTTTCATATATGCCAAAAATATACCTTTAAAAAGGGTTTAAATAAGGATTGAAGTTTAGGGCAAGAAGAAGAGATGGAGCGAGAAACGATCGATTGGTCAAAAGTGAACCTTGATGAGATACAGCTACCAGAAGGTGAAGATTTCGGCATTGAAAGCGAGGATGAAGAGGAGCAACAAGAAGAATATACAGTGGAATCTGTACTTGACTACACAATAGCGGTTGATAACCTGCCAATTGTGAGCCAGTGAAGTATCAAAAGCTTGAGACAGTAATCAGAAAGATATATGATCAATTTGGAACCATAAGGACACTGTACATGCCCAAGGACACTGTCACTGAGAAGACTTTGGGATACGCCTTTATAGAATACACAACTGCAGATGAGGCACTGAGAGCACAGTGTGCAACTGATGGATATAAGCTGGATAAATCTCACGTATTTATAGCGAGGATGTTCAGTGACTTTGAGAAATACATGCAAGTTACTAAGGAGTGGATTGCCCCAGAAACGGAGTGCGTTTCCAGAGAGAATTATCATTTGTGGCTGCTTGATGAACATGGGAGAGACCAGTTTATAATTAGATATGGTTCTGAGACTGAAGTCTTCTGGGATGACAAACCAAAGGCAGAACTCGCATACAGCAAATCTGTAAGTAAACACACACGCACGCACACACACACACACACACACACATTGATATGAATATCTTGCAGTGCTGGACTCAGAGCTTTGTTCAATGGTCTCCACTAGGAACATATCTTGCTACAGTACATAGTAAAGGTGCTGCCATCTGGGTTGGATGCACCGAGTTCAAGCGTGTAGCTAGGTTCCCTCACCAGGAGGTAATATCTCTCTCTCTCTCTCTCTCTCACACACACAACACTTGATTTTACAGGTGCGTTTGATAGAATTCTCTCCTGGTGAACGATTTCTTGTGACTTACAGTAACCATGAACCACGTAACCCTGGGAAACCAAGGTATAATATATGGTTTATTTGAAATATGTGTATTTCATGAGTATGTGGTTTTGCAGAATGTTGTGCTGAACATATTCGATCTACGAAGTGGTAAATGCATCAAGGAGTTCAAGGGAAGTGCAGAAGAGTTTGCTAACAGTGGCAACGGAGGCATATCTTGGCCAGTATTCAGGTACGTAAATCTCTCTCTCTCTCTCTCTCTCTCTCCACACACACTCACACACATCAACTTTGTGTTTGCAGGTGGTCTGGAGGAAGAGAAGATAAGTACTTTGCACGTATTGGAAAGAACGGTCTAAGTGTTTATGAGATAGACACCATGAAACGAGTCCATAAGGTGGATAACGTGATGGATTTTAGTTGGTCCCCTACGGACTCAATCATGGCTCTCTACGTTCCCGAGAGAAATGGTGGAAATCAGCCTGCAAAGGTACCTTCTCTCTCTCTCTCTCTCACACACACACACACACCACACGCACACACGCACACATTGACACACGTCATATATGCAGGTTAGCTTGATGCAAATTCCAAGTAAAGGGGAGTTAAGGCAGAAGAACCTATTCAATGTGAGTGACTGCAAGATGTACTGGCAAAACAAAGGTGATTACCTAGCAGTGAAAGTCGAGAGATATACCAAAACAAAGAAGAGCACATACACTGGGTTTGAGCTATTCCGCATTAAAGAGCGGGATATCCCCATTGAAGTTCTGGAGCTGGAGAATAAGAACCATAAAGCCCTTGCATTTGCATGGGAACCCAACGGTCACAGGTTTGTATACACACATGTATCGACATCTTATACAATGTCATATTGGGTATGTGTATATGCAGGTTTGCTGTTATACATGGAGATGGTCCACGTCCAGATGTTTCCTTCTACTCCATGGGGCCGAACAATGTGACAAAGCTTACTACTCTTAAGGGGAGGCAGGCAGACACGTTGTTCTGGTCCCCAGCAGGCCGGTTCATTGTGTTAGCTGGGCTTAAGTCTTACCATGGGCAGCTCGAGTTTATAATGTGGAGGACCTCCAAAGTATGGCTATTGCTGAACATTTTATGGCTACTGATGTTCATTGGGATCCTGCTGGAAGGTATATAGTGTGTGCGTGCGTGCGTGGTGAGTGAGAAGTTCATATAGACTGTTCTTTACAGACACGTTGCAACGTGTGTCACCTCTGCACGTGAAATGGAGAACGGGTTTATAATTTGGTCCTTGACTGGGAAGCTCCTATACAAAGTTTCAAAGGACAGGTTTTTCCAGGTTCGTATTGATCTACATGTATACACACGTGTGTTCTGATGTGTGTGTGTGTGTGTGTTGCAGTTTCTGTGGAGGCCGAGGCCGCCTTCATTACTGAGCCCCGAGACAGAAGAGTTTATCGTGAACAACTTGAAGACTCACTATTCACCTAAGTATGATAAGCAAGATCAAAAGGGTTTAAGCGAAACGAGCTCAGAAGAGTCGCAGCGTAGGAAGAAGATGATGGAGCAATGGGAAGCGTGGATGGCTGAGTGGAAAAGAACGATAGAATGTGAGAGGCCTCGTAGAGAGATGCTTTTAGATGGCGAGGAGAAGGAAGAGGAGTACGAAAATGAAGTTGAAATTGAGGAAGTCATTAGTGTGGAGGTCCAAGAAACGTAAGTTTGCTATTATTGTTATCCTTAGTATGGTTAATTAAAAGAGCATTGAAGACTCACAACCTTCAGATATGGAACTTACCTCCAAAGCTGTCCGAGATGGGTTCGGACAAGGCACTCGGACTCTTTCAAGAGATGAACATATGTTATGGTGTAATATCAACTGTACAACCACTTGGTTAAACACCATTAGTGCTTGGTCCCATGTAGCCTCGTAAACAAAACCCTGTCCGCCTTCACCAACTTATCCTCGTACCTTCAAATGTGTAGCATCAACCGGGCAATTCAACACTTGGTTCAATACTGACCCATTTGATGGTCGTGCATTGCACAAAGCCCGACAGTCCCGTTCGTAGCATTTGCTCCAGCATCTGAAGATATTACCGAACCTTGTGATGTCTTCTATTGGGAGAGGGGTCCCTTTGAAACACTTGTCCTCTAGTAACCACCATTGAAGCCGCGTGAGAGGAATGTTCTCTATATTAACCGTGTTATTATCTCTACACACATGCACACACACACACACACATCGCTAGAAGACTGGTCATTTGTACACGTAAATATTAATTGTTAAAAAAACTATTCAATTAGGTATATGTTAAAAATGGAAGACTTAATTGTAAGTATATAGTTAAATTTGTACAAATATAATATACAATTATATAACTAATAGTATATGTTAATTATAAATTTATTTTAAATTATAAAATTCATAATTTAATTTTGATGTTCTCAATATTAATCACTAATAAAATCTCATTTGTATTAAGACGTGGATCAATTCTTGTGAATTATAATTGTAATAAGTTTAATAAAAATAATCATAAATTGTACTTTTAAACACACACCATTATAAATAAAAACATTGTAATATTTGAACATAATAACATTTATATTAAAAGCATAAACCATCACAATTGTATAGAAATATCTTTCTTGTTAATAATAACAAACATTTTTCGTTATATATATGTTAATATGTTATTAAAGTTCTTAGAATAAACTTTTATAAACATTAAAATTTTATACATTACGATGTTTATAAAATGCTACATTTTTTAAAAATAAGATTAAATTTGTAAAAATTTACACCTTTAAATTCATTTATATTTTCTTAATTAAAGTTTAACTAATTAAATAAAATCTATACAACTACATTCATAAATGTATTTCAAATACATATGAAAAAAAGGGTTTTCAATAAAACATAAAATCAAGTCTATTTTATTTCTAATAGTTTAATTTATATATTCCTTAATACATAATTAGAGAGACTTGTATATTTAAAATATAATACATGTGCGTGTGTGTATGTTGAGAATAATATGGTGCTTATGCAACTAAGAAAAATATTTTAAAAAATAATTTATATATTATATGCGGAGTATGAAATAAAAAGAAAAAATGTATATTTTGAAGACATGATCTTAACAATCTGGAATATAACATATAACATATTTATGATATTTGATAGTTAAGCGAGTGATTATATATTATTAAACATAGAATGTGAGTTACTTAATAGTTATATACATAATCACTGAGAAGAATCAAGAATTAAGAGTTACTTCAAGAATAATATTAATATAACAATAATATATGTTACAATTTAATTGGTAACTATAAATGTGAAAGCTATAAAGTAATTATATGTCATAAATGAGTTTGTAATAACAGGAAGGAATAACCATGTGTACATATACAAGGAAAGGTTAATAATTAAATTATATGATAGAAAAGTTAATAAAAATGAAAAACTATAATTATTATTAAGAATAAAAAGCTTTTTTGATTCTTTTAAGTTTATAATAACATTTAAAAATCATGTTTTAAAGTGTTTTCAAGTTAAGAATACAGGATGACGATGAGTTCTTTTTTGAAATTTATATAAAAATCTTTTAAAATTGTTATCTGAAAGATTATAATCATGGATATTGTAAATATCTTATAACTGATATGATAATGGATATTGTTTTATGATATTTATAAATAAGAAACATGAAACTGTGCATGATTTGATACATTCCAGTTGCTTCGCTCCATGTAATCCGAAAAATCCATGAAGCAATCTAGCACTTAAAATGTATACTGTAACTTAGAGTGTGTGTGTGTGTGGTGTTGTGTGTGTGTGTGTGAGAGAGAAGAGAGAGAGAGAGAGAGAGAGAGAGAGAGACTGAGTGAGTGAGTGATAAAAAGTATTATATCATGTTATTGTCTATTAGAATATACTCTCTCTCTTAGAAGAATCAGACTCTTGATATAATACATACACACATACAAATGTCATAACTCCATTGCTCTCTCTCTCTCACTCACTCACACACAGACAGATTATGTGTGTGTATGTGTAACATGGAAATCAGGGACTTACATTTAGACTATCTGTTGTAGTACAAAACTGGTACTAATATCTTGTCCTATTAATACTAACACTAAAGTGAGGTTCAAAACACACTCACATATTCGTTACACATGGTTGCAAACTCTTCATTGCTATCTGGAACTGTAAAGCCCTGTATAATACACAATTTAGCGCACACACACACATTTATATTTTTATCCTTGTTCATATTCGTTTAACAATATTAAATTGTCATACAAATATAATTATAATTTAATAGTTAAGTGAGTGATTATGTAATAGTTTATTATTATTAAATATTCCTCATTATATCAAATTTTAATAAATTAAAATGAGAATAAGTCCATACATTAAATTTATTATATAGAACATAAGAATAATATAATTGATATAATATAAGGATGTATTACAATTTAATTGGTCATTTATAAATGTTGGAGCTATAAAGTAATTATACGTGATAAGTGTGTTTGTAATAATGAGTATGTTTATATAACTATATGTACATATATAAGAAAAAATTAAGAATCGATGGAAAAATTAATAAAATGATAAACTATATGTTATTATTAAAAATGAAAAGCTTTTCGATTCTCTTAAGTTTATAATAACACTGGAAAATCATGTTTTAAAGTGTTTTCTTAATTACAAATAAACAATGGCTTTTTTAAAATTTATAATAACATTTAAATATTATTATTAAAGCATTATAATAATAGATATTATAAACTTTTTGTAATTGTATTTAATATACATTTATGAAACCTACTATGAGGGATTGATGATACATTAATTAAAAATATTTAAGAAACTTACCATAAAGAATGAGTAGAATAGATGATATATTAATTTAAAAATGTTAAGTAATAACAAGAATAAAGTTATTTATTTATAACTTCATTACTTTGAGTGTATAAAAGTTGTAACATATATTTTAATATATCATATCATTTAAGTGAATATATATATTATTGAATAAAAAGAGGCAAAAAGGCACGTGTCATATAAAATAGTCATATCTTTAAAATAATAAATTATAATTTTAATTGTATAATGATATATAATATAACAAAGTGATATAATGATATATATAATTTATAATGTAAACATTAAACATGCAGTGGCATTGTATATAAAAATTACATTTAATTCTCCAGTTTTTCAAAGCGGCTAAGGTTTTGTCAATCTCAAAAAATTATTATTTTTTAAATAAAATTTATATTAAAAAAATGTATATAACATAGAACATAAACTAACTATATTTTAATATATGATATTAAGAATTTATGTAACTTTAACATAATTAGACACATATAAAATTTGAATCATATGAATGTATATCCTTAAAAATAGATATTATTTTTATTTTTGTTTTACTTTTATAAATTCTTAAACAAAGTTTAAGATTGAAATGAGATTAGATTATCATGCAACATTAATATGCATTTTAACACTGAAATATTATGATTATCTTTAAAAATATAATTTCTTAAACATTAAAAGAGAACAAGATATTTCATTTAGAATATTTTTACTTTTTAATTTAACTTTACATAAACCTAGTGGAAAATTGCATATTTTAAATTTATGAATTTTCATCAAACCTCAATATTTAATATAATTTATTAGTGAATTTAAAAAGTTTTAAATTAGTATAGTTTAAAGTTGTGTTTGTATATGACCAACGGATTTATTAAAATAGTAGATGTATTTATAATAATATGGTTTGATGATGTCATTTTGTTAATATAAACTTTATTTTAAAAATTATTGTTAATAGGTTAAAACATGTCTTTAATAAAAATAAGTATCAATTAAATTTTAAAAGTTTTATTTATAAATTTAACAATCTTATGATATTTGTAAATAAGAGACAATGCATATGTGTGGCGTTTTATAATTATTTTTTATAATTAAGAAAGCAAAAGCTAATTGTAAGATTAAAACGTAATGAAAAGATATTATTATTAGTATAATATAGCGTTTTAATTTAAATTAAAAAAAATATAATACATACTTAACTATTTGGTAAATTAAGTGAATTGCTATATAATGTTTATAAAATAAGTTTATTATTTATTAATTTTTTATAATATATAAGATTATATGTAAATTTGTTTTATAATTACAAAAACCATGTTTAATACTTAGTGACATAAATACACATATATGAAATATACAGATATGACACACGCGCATGCACACACAGTCTGATGTGTGTTGTCTTAAACTAACCTACTTAATATGTTTAGACATTAATAAAACTAAAATTTTGTTCTCAGGGTTTTATATTTTCTACTTAATATTGTGTATTTTTGTTAGTAAGTATTAAACATGTCATTTATGACACAAATCAAATGTATAATTATTATTATGTTCTTTATTGTATATGTATCCAATCCAGATTAAAAATATGCAAATATGTATAGCTACGTTGATACAAATATTTATAATTATTTTTAAACCTTATAGTTACATAATGAAGCAAGCATGAAGTATGTACATGTAACTTATATAAACAATTGGAAAATATAAACTGTACACATATACATACGTTCGTTAGATTATAATTGTCCTGTATAATTTTAATCTTTGTTAAATTTTAATTTTATTTTGCTATTTAAGTTTATGCTAGTGTTATGCAGAAGCTTAATTCCTTCAAGTTTCAACACTAATAAAGTATATATTAAAATATTATTTATAAAAAATAAAATATATAAATAAATCATATTATATACATCTTTTCTCTCAGTGTAGCTTTAAGATATAGGATTCATAATTCTTCCATAATACAAAAATACGATTATGCTCTACGTATATATATCAAATTCAAATTCATAAATTTGGATATGTATACATGTATTCCTCATATGTTTTAGTATGATAATCATATAAAATAAAATAAATCAAAATTATTAATTACTTTTCACACATATGAGTAATCTATTATCTCTTTATATATAATGTAACCAAATTGTTAGGCATCACTCTATATAAATTAAAGACCCTCACAAAACCACCCACCTCCCGAGTTGTTTCTAGTCTTCACATGCTACTCTTCCAAAAGGCTTTATAATATTAAGGTGACTTCTTTAATTCTCTTATCTATACTTTTTGGATTTTTCTAAATCTATTTATAACCTTTAGGTTTTTAAGGAATATTATTTGATTTATTATACGGATCATACTAATTATATTATAGATCAATGCTTATATAGTAGGTATTGGTGAAGTCCTAATGTACACTGACATATGTGATGAATCTGTTTAACATCTCATCGCCTATGTGAATATGGCATTGTAAAGTCATATACACAATTATTGTGCCTCATATCTTGAGTGTCTAAGTGTAATGTGAATTTTTTAGCATTTTCATGTGCATTTTTATGAGCCTTGTACATTTTTAAAGTGTAATCATGCATCTATTTTTGTATTGTTAAAGAACAGAAAGTTATTGGGATGATTTGTCAAATGGGCACTACGACTCCATGTATATGACTTTAAGGTTAAACAATAATATGGTAGTTATAGTCAATAAGTCAAATTCACAATTTCGTTTCTTTTAGAGGTCTCAAGAGCCAAAGGAACATGTACTTAAATTTAACTTATTTGCTTAGTATTGGCCATTCTTTCTTGACAATTAAACTCTCATTTCTTTTCGTTTGTGATATAATTTTGTATGTGTGATGGTGTTATTTATTTTATTAACATAGATGTGACAACTTCATTTTGCTTGGTAATTCTAACGAATTTTATTCATAAGTATTTTATAGCATATCATGATTCATCATTATTTGATAAACATTTTTGTTATCAATGAACTTTGAATAGCTTAAAACATTTTTTTATTAACTAAATATGTGACAAAATGTGATATAGTATGTTCAAATTTATTTATTGTGTCAAACTCGAAATTCTTCATAGTTTATTAGTGCTTTCACCATTTGAATTTATGATATAGGATTTAATTGGCACCTTTAGCTACAAGCAACTAATGTTACAGTTTTAATAGATTATTTAATATGTTAGATGAAAGTTAAAGCTTTATTAAATACTATAGCTTATAATGTTGTTGATTTCTATATTCACTTTAAGTTATTTTGTATCATTCATGTATAAAATGGATTTTATTAAATAACAAACATGTTTTTATTGCCGAAGTTTCAAAGGTTCTTACTTTGAATCCAATAATTTTTCATATCTCTTTTTCATTTGCAAACAGATGAATTAGTGGAGCATTTAAATCGAATTTTTAAAATATAATTTTTAAATATGCTAATCTTATTCAAAATGATTAGAATTAGTATTTATGATATTTAAAGTTTGGATACAACACAGGTATTTATAGTTCCATTGGCATGTTTTTGTTTAAAACTTTGTACGGGTGAAACTTATAAATATAAATAGAAGTTGGTTTGGCTTCTCACCAACCCAAGTATGTAAATGCTTAGTATTGAGTAATTTACTTAGATCAAGCTTTTTTTTCTTTATTATATGTTACTTCAGCAAAACATTTGGGTTAGGACAAATTCAATAACAACATAGTTATCATTATAATATATATATATATATGTATATCTTCAGTTTGTTACTACCTTATTTTTGTGCATTTCCAAAATTTCAACAAAAATGATCCTTTAAGTACCAGAAGTTTTTCTCATAAGGGACTGTGTAAAGTAACTGGTTAATTTTATAACTAAGACAAGTTATTATTGATTTATAAGTATAACTAATTATTAATTTATAAGATAATTTAACTAAAGATATCTTAGTTTCCTATCTCTGTTTGTGTATTTATGTATTTACCGTGTTATGTTTCAAATAACACAATGGAACTTTTATGCAGTCATATTTGAAACTCTGGATGCTTACATTTTGCTTCACTGCACAATAGTTCACGGCCGTTATGTTTGCACTATTTATAGCACGCTCACATGTACCAGTTTTGAGGTTTGTATTAATATTTCAAACATTTTAAAACTTAATCATATTTTAAGCGTATAACATTTTCACAATAATTAATATATTCTTACAAATAACTAAATAATTGTGTGTTTAACAACTCCTTTGTGTGAGTGCCGCATGTGTGTGATAGAGATAGTTGAGTTAACTATGTTACTTCAACACACATTTGAAGAATATATATAATAAACACATATAAGTTCTTGTAAACACTTTACATACACACCAACATAGGATTAATAAATCTAGATATATAAAATAACTAAATAAATATGCTTTTTGTGTTTAAAAACTTTTCTTAACCACACTAATGATCTATTAAAAGTATACAGAATGTGACGTGTTTCTGTTGTCTGTGTATGCAAAAAGAGTCAAGGATTCACACACATGAGACAGGCTAATATAAACACATGAGAGTCAAGGATTAATACAATCTTAAGTATATTTACAAATAACTAAATAGCTAAATAAATATACATTTTTGTGTGTTTAACAATTCTTAGGCCTATAATACTTGGAGGAAGGCTGGGGCACCTCTCGTCCATGTGTGCATATGGTTCCAGTGTGTTGTAATCTGGTAACTCCATTCTGTACTCTCCTAACAGTTGACAAAATGGTAATGGTGAATCCTCGCCTTGGTTCACCAAGCTGGTAACCTCGATGTATCGTTTCGAAAAACTTCAGCATATATGCATCCCTTATCTGTGAACATACAGACATTATACATGTCTCTCTCTCTCTCTCACACACACACAACACATCAAACATAGATCCTTATGTCTCATATTTATATGGCAGTATCAAGTAGATATATACCACACACACAGTACGAAGTCAGTATCGGCTAAATAATAGAACAATATATAAGTCAAAACATACTTACATATACACGCGTTGACATTGATACATGAGTACACATGTAAATAACTATGTAAACAATAAATTATGTTAAGGAATAGAGATTTATACTAAACAATAACTTCATTGATAATGGTTAAATTAAGGATTAATATAAATAAGACACCAAGAATACTATCTTATCTACCACGAGATATTATTAGATAATACATTACTTACAGCAAAGACTGGATATCATAAACATTAATATTAACTTAGACATCCAATTATACATCCGTAAAGTTATGTAAACGTACATATATGTATAATATTAATTCATACCGTGAATTCTGTGACTTGAATGGAGTCTGCAAGGTCTCCGAAGAGTCCAGCCTCCTTGTACATTTCCAGGACAAATGCAACACAGGATGTGGATTTCCCGTCACTGTATACCCACGATCCTGCTCGGGAATCGCAAGAAGGTCCTCGAAGGGAATCCCACGGCTCTCTGTTTCTCTCATAATTCCCGGAAGATCAAGCCCCTACACATAGAAAACATACTAGATCGATGTGTTGGTGTGTGTGTGTTATGTATATCTATTACCATTGTTCTATTGTGTCATATGCACACTTTATCTATACTTATGAAATATAAACACAACACATCTATCATATACGCAAATCTCTATTACTATGCTAATCCGTATATGCATCACATAACCATACTTTCACTTTCAACATCTGTGTTACGTATGTATTTTATACATTACTTATATAAGACGTCATCACTATAGCTATATGCACATGAAATGTATAAGAGATGACCATAGCTTAAGAACCAGATTGAAAACGATTGGTACAACTTCAAAGTTTAATTCCATCTTGTGTTCTATACATACCTCTGTACCAAGTCGTTATTTAGAGCCTCATTCACATATTAGATGCATAATCCGGTTGTAATCTTGTCCAAACTGTGAGAACCGAAGCCACCTATAACAATAACACTAAAGTACTAATTAGTGAGAGAGTTGAAACTTAATTAATGGTTCCAAAGTTTCTACTCATCAACTCTAGTCCCATAGGAAGCATAGCCCCTAAACCCTTCACTACTGTAAATCCCCCTAGATACCTAACACACACACACACACACACACGAACACATATATGACCAGATTTGCATCGAGTTGAGGAGGATAGTTATCCACAGGAGTATCGATCCAGCTGAATATCATATTGTGGTAACCGTACGACTGCCCATCCATGCTCCGTGCATACTTCCATGCAGAGTGTGATTAAACTTTGCACGCAAATTCGAGTGTAATGGTAACAAAACAACGTGGGCATTAGCATCGTCTTTTAACTGTTGAGACCACCAGTCTTCCCATGTCAAAACAGCAATAATCTCTTGGCCCTGTATAAAATAAATAAACATATGAATTTTACTATTTAGTATATATATTTATGTTATATACAAGTTTTATATGTGTGCGTCTATGTGTAGCTAAAATCACACATTACGTATATATCTAGAGAGAGAGGAGGGATATTTACCTGTTCGTTTTCATGCCAGATTCACCAACCCACAGTTTACCTTGTTCATCTCTGAGGGCAAATGCTGTGTGACCGGCATATGCACCTGTTACCCATTTTTCTAGTGTTTCAAATCCCCCCATCGTCCACGTATCTTTGATAATGCAAGGAAATCGCCAGATTGTATATCATCCGCACTAAAACAAGTTAAAACACACATAAGTATGCCTATATACATAAAACACAACAACACCTGAAGTTGGATTGAACAACGGAACGCTTAACAAACGTAGCACCCATGTCTCTCAAGAAAGTCTATATCTTATCTTGCCCCCATCCGGTGTTCGAAAATATAGGTAGAACGTCCCATAAGCCATCAATGTCCCAACATGCCCGCTTTCATTAAGAACAAGGAGACCCCCTTCTCTTTCACCTGAATCAATAACAATAGTTAGATGCGTGCGTGCGTGCGTGTGTGCGTGAGAGAGAGGACTTGGACTTACATATCAAGCTCCCCTTCTTGCCACTCTTTGATTTCCATTGTGTGTGTGCGTCTCAGGAAGTATAATCCCACGTTACTCTGTAAGGCGTGGCAAAGATGTATATATCCATACACGTCCAGCTGTGGGTTTACTTGTCTGTATTAAGAAGAAAATCAGCGTTTTGAAATTTAATTTACTTTTCAAACTAATCTAAGACTCATTACAAGTATAGTATAAATTTGTCAGACTTCTCTAAGTATACGTCTATAACTTTTTATGTTCTTCATCATAGTTATTGCAGTACACTCAAAGATATGTTCCAACAACAGCCACAGTGACAAACTACTATACAATGAACACACGCAACCATACACACAAAGTAATATGTACTCATGATTGCCTGTGTCTTTAATACAAAAGTGCAAGTTACAAACTGGCTATATACAATGAACACACGCAACCACAGAAAAGTAGTCTCATTTGACACATAGTTTCATATTGGGTTTACATGGAAACATGAATTATAAATATCGTTTTTGTTAAGTCTCCTTCTTAACCATGTCTATATTGTGTGTGTGTGTGGTGAATAAATGCATACCTTGATGTAAATTGTACCCCCCAGGACCTTGCCCATCGTTAGACTCATTAAACTCAAGCCAAGCCTCGTTCTTATAAAAGCACGCACCCTTCCACTCGCTTATATTCCGATCGACGGGGAAGAAACGGCTGCCACAAACTCCGGCAGCAAATCAACGGCGTTATCAGCCTGTTCACACCGGCCACGCTACAGAGTGCGGCAACAGAGGAAGTACATCGCGTGGATGAAACGGAAGAGGAATTATTGGCGCCTTGTCCGCAAGAACCCTGTGTCTGTGCACATATGCATTTACAATTCAAAACAGCATAAATTGTGTATATATATGCGCAAATCTGTACCCTATTGTGAAGACTATGAAGACGAGCAACAGAATTCTACACACTGCCGCCATAGCCTCACCTGCTCATCCAAATTTAGGGCTTCCTCACTTCCTTTAAATATACGGATAATAAAAAGGTTCATAATATATAAGTTTGCATATGCCAAGAATTCTGAACACGTGTTACGGCAAGGTTCTTAATGTCTGTGTTATTTATTAATAAAAAAATATATTTTGTTGTATAAAAAAACAAAAAGAATTAAATAATAAATTATTAATATTAAAAAGTGCTGATATTAAATGCTTAAACTTAATATTATCAGAACAAATCACCTCTACACGAGCATGCTGATAAACCTGGCACTTAATCACCTTCTTCTGCGTCCTAAACCCAGGCATTATCATAAAACTCCACAAGCCTCCCCTTCCCACACTTGCACACACACTCTCCGGACAGCCACGGCCTCGACGTACATGGGATTCATCTCCATCCCCTTCCCCCCCGCAGAATCCCCACCTCGGGTTCACCGCGAATGCAAGCCTGTGTAAGAGCCACACAGCCTTTGCCACGTCGAGGAACGCAGCAGTAAACGAGTCCCTCTCCTCCACGCTCCTGAACACGACATGAACCCGAACTCGCCCACATCTCCTTGGTCTTGCTCTGGCAGAACCGCAGGAACTCCGAGTCGAACCACCGGCTCTTACTGTTCACCCGCTCCGCTATATCCAGAACTTCATCCTCCTGTACTCCTGGAGCTTCATACTGCATCTCTTGGCCGGGTCGAGTATCTGAGTTATCCCGGAGCATCAAAGCTCTCACTCTCGAAGCAGTGAAAAACGCCTTGTTGACCTCGATCGAGAACGTATGCCGCGTGTTCTTTTCTCAGAAACCCAGTGTCCGCTCCAGGTCGGCTAACGCCCGACACACCGGGTAGCCGGACGCTTTCCATCTGCTTGAGAAAGAGATTGCAAGTACCTTATGGAGAGACGAGCACGGACGACTGCCATTTCGAACAAGAGAACCAGTGCGATTCTCTCCACTCTCCTCTCTGCACTCTCTTCGGGACAACAGTTGGATATCGGACAGCGGGGGGCAACCGCTGGATCTTCCCTGTGCACGGGACAAGAGGTCGTCCTCACTGCTCCCTCCCGGGAGCACAAACGTTGTTGCCACCTGTAGCTGCTCCAGCTGCCACTCGAGCATGTCGATAGTGTCCTGTTTGTCGGCTAGAGCTGCCTGCTGCTGCCTGCTGAGCTCCAGCAGCGCTGCTGCCTTCCGTTTCTCCCATGTTTTCCCTGTCGGGACTGCTAAGACTGTGTTGAGTTTTTCCCCACCGGGAAACATGTTATGAAGCTTGCTAGCATGCTCAGTGCCCCTCTGGATGGCACCCTCTCAGCTGTTGATTCCTATTACTATTGCTATTGCTGTTGCTGTTAAACAACCATGAAGAGAGAGAGAGAGAGAGGTATGATATACATACATGTTTTCATCTTCGGTGAAGAATGCACGCACTATCGACTCATCCACCCCACTACAGCTCCCAATTCCACTCCGAGTTCGATGCATTGTTATCTGTGATTTTAAATTATTTTTAATTAATGTTAAAAATATGAAGAAACTAAAGTAAATATATACACAGACACACAGTATATTCACCTTACATATATTGAAAACACAACACATGTATAGAATGCACATAAGTACGTACTTGAGTGTTCATGTAGATGCACGCACGATCAAGCTTCTTCTCCAAACCATTCTGCACTTGTCTTTCCTTTCCCTGTTTACACTAAACCTTGTTGTTTATGGTTCCCTGATAGTGGATTAAACTTACCAAACACCCTTAAACAGTGCCTTAATTTCTGGAATCTCCAGCATTAAAACGTTAATCAAATTAACTCCAGTTCTCGTTAACTATCAAAACAGAAGTAAAAAAATTAAAAAATAAAAGAGATTAATCTATCACCATTCCCTTATGTATATTAGAACGCACACAAACACACACACACACACACACGCACGCACAGAGAGAGAGAGAGAGAGAGAGAGAGAGAGAGAGAGAGAGAGTATCAAATAATAAATTGAAGTAAAGTACACGCATATATACGTATAGCTCTAAACCGACATAAATAAAGTATTACTGACATATAAGTATTTAAAATATAGATATACTTACTGATAATTCGAACATGGAAGTATATAAAAGTTAAATTTTATTAAACAATATATAGAGTAAAAGATAGGTTACAGAACTAGTAAACATATGTAAGTTAAATTTTATAACTGATCATATATACATATATTTAAATAAATATAATAAGTCTAAATTAAGAATAAAATATGTAAAATGAATGTAATTATCTAAGATAATTAAACGAACCATAAGTTAAGTTTATTTTTATAAGATTTCATATGCTATATAATTAAGTAAATACAATAAATTTATAATGAGATATGAAATATGTAATAACTACCTATATTAATTTCAAAAGGCACGTACATTTTGAGAGAGTATCAACTCAGCCCCTTCAAAAGAAGAATAGCGTGTCAATATACAAACTTACTAACACCTCTCCAATAACATCACTGGCGATTATTATCGAAGAATATACCATCAGCGGATACATTATAAATCATGTACTACCTGCAAAAAAATATAAATTATATCATACATATATAAATATAAATAAATGTTAAAGACAAGCATAGAATAATATTAGCATCATGTAGTATTTAATGTGTGTATATCAGAGATACACTTCGTATACTAGTATTAGTAACATGAATATAACTATGTAAACTATGTGATATACATGGATAGACAGAATTTGTGTGCTTATGCATATAAACTACGGTCGTCAAAATATTTCACAAATAATATAATAGCCGACACATATATATTGAATAGTTTATTTTAAGAAAGTTTAAGCATACTTGTTCTTTATGGTTTTACGATGAAATCTTAAACATTAATACTTAGTATATACTATAGCATGCTGAGAATGAAAATATAACAACTAACATGAACTCAGGAAGTCACACATCTAGTATGAAAGCATACACACTGTACACACACACGCGGACGCCAAACGTTGTACATACCGTGTTGTTGAGGATCCACATGCACAAAGAAGCTAGCAGCCACAATCAAGTAGCAGAATATCAGCATTAAACCCTTGAAATAGTTGGCTGTCCCTTCCTGTAAAGAAGACATTAATAAATCGCGGGAACAATTAAATCAAATAATATTATATAGTAGCTATGATACTTCATTCAATAGTACTAACACATATTAAAATACGTACAAGTGTGTATGTGTGTGTACCTGAAGCATGAATGCAACAACAACCACAGTGATGAATAGTGTGGCCGTCTCAAAGAGTTGAAAATCTAAGTTCATAGGCTTTCCCGTAATCCAGCCTATCACTACACAAAATGGGATCTGCAAAATTAAAAGCAAACAATTTTAATATATATTATAGAATATATTAGATATATCTCATGTAGCCGTATTAATGTAAAACTAGTTACTATATATATATATATATATATATATATATTAGTTCGTTTAACTACTTCACATTAAGTATGCATTTAATTGTGAAGGGAACTACGTGTTATTATTACCACAAACATTGATATTGAGTAGACGAGCCTATAGCTACACCCAACGAAATGTCCTGCAGAACATGTCAAGGTCAAATATAAAACATCTGAGACATACGGATGCGTGTATAAGTACATACTACACACACACACACACACACACACAACACACAACTAACCAGCTTATCTTTCAATGCAAACATGATAGCACTTGCATGCTCCGCTGCATTCCCAACAATAGGGAGGATTATCACGCTTATGAAAGCCAATGGTATATTCCAGCTATCTGATGCACCCTGTACAATAACAACAATATTAACAACGGTCATCACTAGTATCATATTAATACGTAATCAGGATTGAAAAGCAATCAAGCTATGGCTGTGCACAATTACTTTGTAGGTATTGGTATGTATATGTATCTACGGGATTCATATAGATAACCATATTCATATATGTATTATACCTGAATGGCATCAACAAGATAACCAGATAAAATGGAGATAAACACTGTTAAGATGCCGAGCCACAGGTTCGATTCCCAGAAACTCATTATGGATTCTTCTCTTCTTCAGATTCTGCTACTTCGGCTTCCTGCAGGGAAGCTGAAAGCATGAGAAACTAAGCTAAAATAATTAATATTTTATATATATATATAATAATTATATATATATAGAGAGAGAGAGAGAGAGAGAGAGAGAGAGAGAGAGAGAGAGAGAGAGAGAGAGAGAGAGAGAGAGAGAGAGAGAGAGAACATTATATAGTATCAATATGAATATAACAGATGTGTATTATACTGCATATTGCATGCCTATATCTGTAAACACATATCATACTCGAAAGTACGTTATAAACCAAATACCAAGATACACAAACGATTGTGAGTGTGTGTTGTCGGAGATACATTGGAAGATCTATATGTGTAATATATTATTCAGCAGACACACACACACACACACACAACATACTTCTTCACTCTCGTAAAGCTGCCTGTGACTCTTAAGCTGAAAATATAAATATGAAGCATATGCTATGAGCATAATGCAGCTTGTAAACCTTGAAAGACTTAGTTCAGATTTCCCATCGTGAAGCTCTGTGTGTGTAGAGTGAAGTGCAGCAGGAAATAGTAAACCTAACACTGCCATTAGCAATAAACCCGAACTTACTACAGCAGATGCCTGTATATAAACAATCATTCGTTTCAGCAATATAGGACACATATGTATACAGTTTTAGTATATGTAAACGCATTAAAATGTAGCATATACACATGGTATTATAACGGTATAATGTCATAATACGAATATATATATATATATATATATATATATATATATATATATATATATATATATATTATATGTATGTATGTATGTATGTATGTATATGTATGTCTGTATGTACACAAACAAACAAGTTTACCTTGTTAAATCTCTGGTCCTTGTTACTGTGGGCAATACCACCCGTGAAGAAAGCACAGCCAAGAACCAGGAGCATATTCGATAGGATCGAGCCCAATAAGGACAGCTGAACAACACGTATCATGTCATTTCGTAACGCAAATATTGAAATGATCATCTCAGTCGCATTCCCAAATGTCGCATTCAGAAGCCCACCAACTGCAAACCACCCCTAATATCTATCCATATATGTATATCCATGTGTGCATGTATTTATATGTGTGTGTGTGTGTGTGTCTATATATATATATATATATATATATATATATATATATATATATAATGATATACAGCGTGCGTGTGAGTGTGTGTGTGTGTGTGTGTGTGTGAGAGAGAGAGAGAGAGAGACGCACACACCTGTAGAACTTGTGTGTAAGGCCAATTGTTCTGTAACAAAACCGAGACGTTCAGCAAGAGGAGCAATGCCTAGTAAACTGAACAGGAAAACCCAACCCTTGCCAAGTATCATAGAATATAGTTAATAAGATACAATACAAAATTCGAAATGCAAAACAATATGATGCGGAAACATTGATATTGTCATATAACCGACACAAGCTATAATATATGAGGAGAAAATGCACGAAGTTGTTTATTTCGCAACATGTCAGTTAAATCACATATATATATATAAACGTTACAAAACATAATAAATAAAATAGAATAATTAAGAGATTATTACTCATTTAATGGAATGATATAATATATTAATACGTGTGTGTGCACACACACAATTATCATGCATGCACATGCATACATAATCGATATATATACACGTTAATGAATATAATATCATCATATGCACGTATATACGAACCTGTCCCACTTTAATATTAGCTAGAATGATCGATAGAGGCACCATTGTCAAAAGACACCATAGTTTACTTCCTAATATAACTTCCTTTGCACCTCTGTACCATTTATTCGGAGCTTTGCGTACACAACTGAGCTCTATTAGCTCGTTATCATTAGTGGAGTCAGATGAACTCTCACCATTCCTGATCAAATGCCTCTTATCATGCTGTAAACACAATGAACAAGTTCAATCGCGTATACATTACCTACATATGTTATACATGCGTATATCCGTACATACGCAGCTTATTTATAAGTGTGCACCACATGATACTTATCATATATATCCACACGCAATATTATAATGTAAAACTAACTAAATCTCTGTCACTCTCTCTCTCTCTCCATAACGATTGCATATATTAGGGAAAAATAATTAAAATAAACACCTATATACCTGTAATATATAAGGCTATGTATGCTCACCTCATCTGTTGCGTAGATCGTTTTCATTTCCAGGTCAGCGTCATTCGACCTGCATGAACTACCATTAATATACTGATGATAAGAAAATTTACTGTGTAAATTAAACTGTGTCTTGAAATACAGTATATACTTACAAAAAGCCATTTTCGCGAACAAAACCATCAAAATCTGTGGAATCCATGAGGATTTAGCTGCTAAAATCCGATTATAGCACATATTAGACTTAAAATCATAGATTATACACAAACGCATAGAATACACACAGATTACACATACATACACATCGAATACACAGAAAGAGCACAGTACCTTGCATCGAGCGCGAAGAGACCTAAACCGCCATAGCCAAGAAGGAAAAAGACGAAGCTCGTGAACTAGGGTTTTTGGCCTGTCCTCAGACCGTTGGATCGTTTTGTCCAATGGTTTATATTTAGACACGTGGCAAAGTAAAGAATGTATTTCTTCATACGTGGAATACACGAACTATGAATATAGTTCGTACTATAATAGCCTGCTAGAAAATCTACGCGTCTACGTGACTTTGATAACTTGTAAAAGCTGAACATTATTATATAGTTTAAAAATATAAATTAAAATATAATTAATTCTTGTAATGATTACTTATATTAAGTTTCCATTTCTTTAGTGCGATTGTGAGAGCGACTGAAGAATATACCATCATACAAGATTCGATAAACATGCATTTTATACGTGTAACGATACACACACACACATATATATAATTATATTAAATATATATTAGCCTCATTTAATTAATAATAATTAATGTTTAAAGTAAGTTGAAAAACTATAAGTTTAATAAAATCGCTCCTCTAGAGATATATTTAGTTAAAATATAATCCAAACACATTATTAAGCCTGGGTTAAAATCTAGGGTTTATTTTGTGTGTGTGTGTGTGCACGCGCGCACGTATGTGTATTCTGAAAATTTTACATTAAAAATAAAAAAGACCCACAAATGATGTCAATACTGTTAGAAGAACAATAAAACAAGTTTACTTTTTCTATGAGGAACCTTGTGTTGGAGCACTCTTTCGTATGCTTGTCTACGTAATCCTGCATATACAAAGGTTTAAAAACATTAATAAACCTTTAATATGTACGCATACAATGCATTACATATTATTGCATCGTATATACATACATATATCACTATAAATCAAATATATTTTATCAATTTTTATAATTATATAATTACGTAACGAACTATATAACTATAAAGGCCAGTTTTTATATAATTCAACCTGGCCCTAGTTTTATATAATTTTCAAATTGGCCTTGAGTCATAATCAGCACACACAAATACACCCACACACATGCAATATTATATATTTTAGCATTAAACATATATTCATTTATTATATATTTTAGTTTTAAACAATAGTAACAAATTTAACTCAAGGCCAATTTGACATTTATATAAAACTAGAGGGTCAGTGTGATAATTAACCTCAAAATAATTTATTCAAAAACAATTATAAGTGAGTGTGTGAGTGAGTCTATCAACGGCGGTAAAGAGTTTGATCTTTACTCATCAACGGCTGTAAAGATTGGTGATTGGTGTCATTTAAGTTCTTAAAATTATGCGGCTAGAGTTTAAACTTATGTTGTATATATAAGTATCGCACAACAAGAGAGTTTTGTGGTAATAAACTGTAAAAATAATTACGATCGGTGTAATAATGATGTGTATCGGTGGCAGTACTGTATAAATATATTATAATATGTATGTGTGTGTGTGTGTGTGTGTGTGTGTATTTATTTATTAATACATACCTGGACAAGCTTGGTAATCTTATCTTTAGAACAAGCCATAAACTTCTCAAGCTTTTCAGAGCCCTTGGGTATCTGTGAACCATGTAAGTTCCCTACGACCTTAGTAACAGCCTTTTGTGCAATAACCTTAAAATCATCCTTGCTTAGTATACCATCCCTCCATTTAGGCGTTAACAATTCCTTAACGAACTCGGCTACCGTGGATTTAACCTGTTTAAGTGCCCTGTTTTTCCTTCTCGTTTCTTTTGTGTGAAACATCGTCCTCGTTGTTTTCCTCTTTCTCCTTGTTCTTCTTGTGTTGTTCACTCTATAATGTGAAACCCATAAACATATGTATACAACTATATAAATATAATACATACACAATGTATGTAAAATTGTATAAAATGTCTCTAATGTATATAAACGATCTCTCTGTGTGTGCGTGCATGATATATACATACATAGATAACAATATATCCAACATTCCTATTATTACCCAATATGGTAATATCATTCTTATACACATATAAAAATATACATACTTTGGTGGCGTTGTCATTATCCTTTGGCGGAGAGTTAACGACGACTTCATTCGGAGAAGCCGGCCGAAGACTCTCTGACGTCTGAAGAATGTCCTGGGATTTATCGGGAAGTATATCCCGAGAATTGTTGGAAAGGATATTCTGAGAATTGTTGGGAGGATATTCTGGGAATTGGGAAGAATATTCTGCAAACCGGGAAAAACATTCTGCGGAGTGAATACTGGGGAAGAACTTGTTGAGGTAATCCGTCCGGAACAGTCTGACAATAAAAGATAATCACTAAATCAAATATGTGTGCATGTCATGCATGTTTATAAATGGGTTTCCTTGATAAATGCAACACACGCACACACACCACACACCTTAGGAAGAAGATGTAAGGTCTGCTGAATCTGTTGTATCTGTGACAATTGCAACATCAACTGCTGCTGTTGTATGGAAATTGGCGGTGGCGGGGGAAGATGCTGAGACTGTACGGTCATTGTCGGATTTTGACCGAAAACCAGCGGGTCAGCAGTTTGTTGACCAAGTCCTGGACGGTCAACGCTTACTGTCGGGAATGGAGGCGGCAACGGCAACTGGTTCTGCTGCTGACGTGGATCAAACTGAGGTGGCAACTGGTTACCCTGCCGGGGATCAACCGCCGGCTGGTTCTGCTGCTGACGTGGATCAAACTGAGGTGGCAACTGATTGCCTTGCCGGGGATCAACCGGGTTCTGCTGCTGACGTGGATCAAACTGAGGCAACTGATTACCTTGTCGGGTGTCAACCGGTGGGAAATGATTGTGTTGGCCGAATCCTGGCGGCTGTTCCTCTCCAAGAGGATTACTTTGTCGGGGGTCAACCGGCAGGAAATGATTGTGTTGACCAAATCCTGGAGGCTCAGTTGTACTCCCCTGTTCCTCTGTCATGTAAGCCTTAGGCAAGTCAACATTCCCTCTAGCCAGCATGGGAACTTCTTGTCCTCTAGCCGGCATATGAACTTCTTGTCTCCTCTATCCGGCATTTGATGAACTTCTTGCCTCCCTCTATCCGACATGTGATGAACATCCTGCCTCCCTCTATCCGACATGTGATGAACTTCCTGTCTCCCTCTATCGAACATATGAGCTTCTGGTCGCCCTCTATCCAACATTGGAAACTCCTCTTCTCTACGCCTTCGTAGAGGCGGAGAGCGGCTGTGAACAAGAAAGACCTGTATCAGAACTCTCTCATGTGTATAAATAACAAAGATAAAAAACCAGGATATTGCATTGAGGAAATAGAAACACAAAATGTCTAGCGGCTCGAACCTGTAAGATTTTCCAGGGGGACGAGGGGACCGACTTCTTCTCGGACTCCGGTTACGGACTCGGTCCGGAGACTGGCTACGACTTCGGTTCCTTCTCCATCCTTCTCTTGGATCGGCGTACCCTCTGCTTGGTTCTTCTTTTTCTACGTATTTTGGACGCTTTCTTTCTCCTGGGAGTGCTATACCAAACTCATATGCGTGCCTTGGCCAGTCGAATTTGCCGTTATCAGGTAAGCCGGCGATTACTTCCAAACAGAAGTCTGTTCATAAACACGGTATTTCAAATGAAGTATTCCTGTGTATTATATATACTCGAATGCACCCTCTCTCCCCGCACGTGTTTGTTTGTAAATACTAAACTAAATGCAGTATTTGCGTTCATATGCTAGTCCGCTTGTGGTTAATCAATATCCCGAGTTGTGTGTGTTTTCTACAATATAACATCAGAACATGCAGTAACATGTATGTCTTTACATACACACACACACAGACATATATATTACATATTCTTAACCATCAGTTACAATAATGAATTTATTTAGTTAAATACGTTGTATATCATGATACAAGAAAATATACGCAATACCCTGTATAATGATATAAAACATGATAAAATTTAGTTAGCATTCACTTCAATACAGCTATATAAGTTATATAGTAATGAATAAAGTGGCTTCATATATCAAGCGGATATACTTTACTATTTGTTAATGAAATTACGAAAGAACATAAAATTTATACATTTAATAATACGAAACTAGAAAGTATTTGAATGTATAATCGTACCTTTGAGGCTTTGCACGCCATTCATATACTGCACGAGCTCCCGCTGCATAGACTTGATTCTATCCGGAGGTATTTTCCCTTCCGAAACAGCGCGCTTAGCCTCCAAAACCTTGAAAGAAACATCCTTCTGCCACTCATAATACTCCATCCCAATGCTACCCTCACTACCAGGAGGACCACCATACAGAAACGCAAACTCCGACCTCCCCCGCTGCTTAGCTCGGACTAAGGCCTCGTTCTCCGTCCCGAACTTGGCAACAAAAGCCGCAAACAGCTTGAGACATCGAAGCATTCTCGGGTCCTTGGGAGCTGGGGGAGGTACCGCAAAGTAGGATCTTTCTTCATCTCTCCTGTTTCTCACCGGTTGTGAGTTGGGGTAAGCCAAGCGAGCGTGGTTCCCGTAATGGGCACCTCCCGCATTTGGTGAAAGCGCTGAATTGCTGAATCCTGAAGGTACATGAGCTCCCGGAACGGCTGTCCTGTGCCATGATGCACCTCCATTACCTGTTCTTTCCATGTATACTGCCTATTCTTCACTAAATAGGAGCCATTTTTACTAACCCCGATGTTTCACTAAACACACATCAAGACTTGAATATTACTAAAATTGCTCGATTTCTTCGCTAAAACACTCGATTTTTCATTAATCCTCCACTAATTACTCATTTCTCAGATATGGCACTAACCTTGCGCACTTCCATGAATGTTGGAGAGGCATCCCAAGTAGCGCTTCTTAAAACCCTAAAGAGCCCTAGCGGAAACATCGACGCTTATATCTCTGCCACGTAATCACCGTACGGCCAATTCTAGGGTTTATGTTGTACATGGCTTAATACAAAAATACATTTGGCTAAATCGGAGGGCTTCACATTTGGTACACGTAGCGAGATTGGACCGTTGTGCGGGGTTCATATAGTTAGATTCTCAAGAGTTAATTAAAAACACAATGTTATTGTATATAGAAATTTACGTCCCCTAAATAAATATACACAGCCTCCTTGCCTTCGTATAATTTTACCCCCAGTCTTATCCTGAAATTATATAATGTATATACACACATTACATACGTAGATATCTGCGTATGTACTTGTAAGAGATATGTGTACACACACAGTGATGCTTACGTTATTATTGCAGTATGTAGAAGTGATGGTTAAGTATATACTATATACACCATATGTGTGCATTATGTACAATATACACACATATTTACATACACACTTACATGTTTAGGAAGGATGTATGCACGCCATATACATACATACTGCAGCCAGATATGTGTACACACGTGTTTTAAGTACTATAATAGTGTAACCTCTAAATACATCTTGGGCCGATGCTACCCATGCATACAACATACATGTTTCATATTTTTTATATACAAATGTGGGTACGTAAATGTCTCTCTCTCTCTCTCTCTCTCCTCTCTCTCTCTCTCTCTCCTCTCTATATATATATATATATATATATATAATATATATAATATATATATAGACACACACACACATATATACATTACCCACGGGCGCACACGTTTACCTCTAAATGGAAGCAGACGTTGTCTATATCTACAGTAGGGACTCCTTTACACCGAAGCTTTATAACCCGACGACGTTTCCAGTGATTATGTATGAGATCCAGCATGTGTGTGTCAACCCATCCCTGCCTAACTAAAAACGCCCACAATTTAAACCAAAACACGCATAGTATGCATATATCTATCATGTATGCATTGCGTACATATGTACATGTGTATATAAAGATAGAGGTTTAGTAAATGCTGTATACATGATATATGACACACATGCACACACACACACATTTTCCCTTACCAAGGTTAACTAGGCGATGCTCCTTATTACACGCAAACAACAAGATCCGCGATTTTCTTCAGGAGTGAGAGGATCACCCAGAACTTCTTCCCTGGTGGTAGCCAACACGGGCCTCTGCCCTTCCAGAAACGGACCTGCACATAAACATGTATGTATAAGTATGTGACGTACATACATGTATAAGATGTACCTGCTGGCTCCACAGGTTTTACTCCTTTCATACCCGGAGGTGGCGGATTGAAGGAATCGATCTCGTGATGCTTCTTCCGGCTTGGTGGCAGTGGCCTCTTACCAGTCCTATAGTAACATCTTGTGTTAAGTATTCACACGTATACACATACATATTCATGTATTCATACGCATACATGCATATAAATGCATGAATAGATGCGCATACCAGGGTCTTGGCATTGAGTCTGGTCCAAAAGGTGAGAACTGTGGGCCTTTCTCTGCAATTGGCTCCTGTTTTCTGAATATGAATATTTGGAACTCGAAAGGCAGCTCGTATGATGGCCTTTCTTCAAGCCGCTGAACTCCTGCAACAAATATGTATCTACATGTGTGTGTATTATGTAAGTAATATGTATATCATATATAACAAACAGAACAAATACAGAAAAAAACACTCAGATAGATGTAAGTACATTCGACATGTACAAAATATTATATGTGTGTGTGTGTGGAGAGAGAGAGAGAGAGAGGTCTCTCTTTAAACAATGGTATACACTTGAGATGTATAAACATGTATACTTAGCCTAAACAATGGAAAACCTAAAGACAGCACACATACATATACCTCTGCCTGATCATCGGCGTGTCTGTGTGTGTGTGTGTTATTTGGGAGTGGTTAAACACAACTCACATACAATACACCTGTATGTCTATATACCTCGGCTTGCAAATCCTTGTTGAAGCCTGTTGGGATACTTAGGAGACGGAAGCTCCAAATGCTGCCTGGGCATTCTGGGAGGTCTCACACGAGGTGCCTGCTCCTGCTCCTCGAGATGCTTCCTAGACCATTGCGAAGAAGAAGAAGAACCCACATCCGCTGCAAATGTAGAGTACTCTCTGGTAGACACATTCTCGTGCTCGTCCCTCCTGGGATGCTTGGAGTGAAGGGCTTTGAAGGAAGAATACATACACGTGTTTGATGTATGCCAATTTTAGCAGCAACAGAATGGTGGGCCTCGTCAAGATAAGTTCCTTCTCCGCTCTGCTCAAGGTATAACGTGTGTGTATATAATATAATAATATATCTCAAGGTATCTTTTTCTTCTTTTACACACACACACACACACACACACATATATAGAACGGTGTTTTGTACATACATGTATATATATTAACATGTGTTTTGACATGTAAAGAGTTGGACAAGTTATGGGAGAATTTCGGAATGGTGGTGAACTTGGAAGATGACCAGTTAGACGCAGACACGGTGAAGACTATAGCTTGGAGGCCCTGTGAAAGTTGTACGACCACTTACAATGGTACTTAAATTTATAGTAATTATATATTCGTTTAGTAGTTAATCTATTATTCACTGTCCTGCTAGACAAAGCGTTTAAATTTTGAGTATGCTGTAAATAGCTTAGTAAACATTATTCAATATAAACAGCATTATAAACCTATCTCCCTCTAGGCCTGCAACTCGTATATGAATGTGAATGTATCTTATATAAATTTGAGATCATTAGCGTGTGTGTGTGTGTTCACCTATGTTTTATGGATGTTTTATAATGCATTTATCTGGCCCAAATCTTATTAAATAAGGTAATTTTTAAAGTGATCATTAACTTAAGCTCCAAGATTAAAGTAATGCTGTAAGAAATATAAAATAAGAATTTATTAATTTAAAATGCACTTCGAACCAGACAATTATTAAATATACTAATTGTATTTGTTAATAGGACAAGGAAGAGGAAGAAAGAACAGAGAAAATACGAAGAATACAAAAGAAATCAAGAAAGGCAAGTATTAGACAAAAAGATTATAAACTGTTATAATTTATAAAAATATAATGAATTTTTAAATATGTAGGGTTTAGGGTAATTGTAATTTTAATTATTTTAAATAATAATACTAAGCATTTTTTATATAATTAAAATAATTAGTCTTCATTACATCAAAATATACTTCAAAAGATGCAATCACCATAAAATTAAGTATATAACTGAGAGTGACTAATGTGTGCTGCATGCCATTTAAAGAAGATTCCTTTTAAAAAATTTTGGTACCAAGGGGAATGAATAAATAGAATACATGTTTCCAAGGGTCCCTCTACTTCACTATTAACTAGCTTGCCCTTTATTAAATTGTCATATAAGATTCTTATTCATTTTGTTTGAGATTCTTAGCTTGCTCTTAATTTACTTGCCCTTTCTTATTAGCCATTGAAAGAGGTGTAATTTGATATGTTTAACCTAGTGCTTACGACAGTCTTTGTAAGTGTTTTAATAAAAAAAAATTTAAACATTCGTACAAATGGAGAATTATACTCTTTTAAAAATTCAAATTTGTACCCTTCGGGGTCAGGTCAGATAAATCTTTAAGAACTTTTGTTATATGTTTTCTAAATTGATACACATAGATGATATTACATACAAAAGAAGCAGGCTTGTATTAAATCGGCCCACACTCACACAATGAATATTACAATAGGCCAACTAGAAAAACATTTATATAGTGCACAACAAAGATAAAATATGGGACTCGTATCCTTGGTGACATTCTTTGAAAACCCTCCTCGACACTAAAATGCTAAATGTTTCAATTGTGTGACATATAATTCTTATAATTATGTATAACCCTCATAATCCAATAATACCAAAGATTTTATACAAACACCTCATTCAACAACCACCATCATACATCTTAAATCCATGTGGCCCCATTCGACTTCTTCGTAAATTTGAACCCATATGATTCTATTTGATGATTATCTTAAATTTTCTTTATAATCTATTATCAAATAGTTATATTTTTTTAAAACCCTTATTGTCGAAGTATTTTAAAATAACCTCGACACTAAGGATCTTGTATAAACTTCTACTCATTCCCCATATAACGCTACTTAAATTTTGAACCCATATGACTCCATGTGACAATTGTCCTAAATTCCCTTTATAATCCGCCATCAAACGTATATTTTTCTCTTAAGAATCCTATATAAACACTTTATCCAACAATCATCCTAAATTTTAAATCCATATGGTCTATCAAATTGTCACTTGGTTTCATCGATGGTTATCTTAAACTCTCTTTATAATCCACTGTCAAATGATGATACACAATAAGTTAGAGGGGTTAATTTATGAAATTTATATAGGTTTTCTTATTCATATGATTTCATATGCTTTGTATACGTGGTGCATAAATCTCATATGGTCAAGATAGGCATTTTATATAGTATTTATGATTAAAATATAGTTTGAGAGTTAAAATATCATTTTTAAAAAATTATTAAAGTATAAAAATTGGTTTTGTATGTGGTTTTTCATATGGTTTTAATTAAAAATTAAGTATATACTTATTATTAATATAATTTTTAATATAAATTAATGAGTCGGAATACCGTCGCTAGCTCATCAAACATTATGTGGAAAACTGTCCTACCTCCTAAGCCGAATTGAATCCCTCTTCGCTAGTTTGGCTAATCACCAATTTTGCGAACTTGATGAATTGTCTAGCTCTCTCGGTGAATCCTGGATTCTCCACTTCTCCTCATGGAAGGTCAAAGAATTCGTCCAGGCGCAACTATTTCCTGACCCGCCGAACATCAATCGGCCGATCAACTCCTTGAACCTGAAATACCTGGGTGACATGAGTTTTGTTGTCCTCTCATGGCCTTAGATGGACACGTGAATCTCGTGGATGACTATTGACCTATTCTGCTTTGTCCAATTTGTCGTCGTGATGGTTGAAGTATTGCACTGTACATCTCCTTTTGGGTATTGCTGATGTGGCAGTCCTTGTGTCCTTTGAGGTGACTGACACAACTATCCATGTGCCTAGATACACAATGATGGCGCCGCCCGACCATCATTGCTTTTGTATTATGTGCCTCACACGTGCAGTCCATCCTCATGGACCATGTGACCCTGTGAGCTGGCCACATGTGTTTGGAAGTCCTCCCGGCCGTGCCATCCTTCATGTTGCGCTTCCTTGGGGTTCCCTATCGTGGTGGCTACCTTTCCCCAGGGTGTCTTGGTTTGAACTCCATCTAGGTGGATGTTGCGGTTACTGTTGGCTGTATGTCGTAGTGCTTATCCATCATTGCTGCTCGTTGTGTCTTGTGAAGCCCACCATGGTCTTAACTATAGGGCCTTTCCAGTTTGTCCCTCCCCACCAAGGCCTTCCGCCACTAGTCCCACACGTCCCACCCCTGGGACTTCGCACCTCACTTCTATCATGGAATATCCTCGTCGGGGCTCTTCCCTACCCCGCTTTTGCAGCTGATCTTTGATTAGATGTGGCTGTGGGTATTCTCGGTTAAAGCCAGGGTTGATATGGGGCTGTCGATCGAGTCCACTACCGGGCTTGAATCGGGCCCACTTAGATGGCGTTGTCATCTGGCTGTGGTGTGTCCAAATGGCTCCTCCGGAGTTGCAAAGGTAGTTGGTGAACCGGTCCTTGTGCTCCCGCCTTGTGTTTTATTGTCTTGAGCTTCAGGCACTCCCCATGTGACCCCTCATCTACAAGTGTTGTGCCTGCCCTAGTGGGGTTCTCCAGCCCTATGCGGCCTGAGCCTGATGGATGGGTGGGAGGCTGCCATTTTGCCGTCATCTAATCCTCTATGCCAACTTGGCACAAAGTGTTTTAGCGCTCTGAATCGCTGCGTAAGTGCCTAGACTTGCCTTGACAATGTTAATCCTTTATCTTTAAAATCAAGATCTAGTCCTTAAGCTATAGTCAGCACCTCATTTCCACTAGACTTTCTTAAATGCAGCTTGTTCTCCCTTAAAGTTTTAAGAACTTTTTCCTTTGTTATTCATTTCATAAGAAACCGACTTATAAAAAATTTCCTGCAACCCCAATTGATTCGGATTGGTACTAATAGTTTTAAGTAAAGTTGTGGTTCCTTTTGGGAGATCTTCCTTTTCTCCTTCACAATGGCATATAAATTAATCTCTGCAAAGGCTTTCATATCAAGATATGTTTTTAAAATTTCTTCCTCCTGCTGATCATCCAAGCCATACATCTAATCATATCCTTCTAATGCAATTGGTTTATTCTTCTTTGTTAGATATCTCTAGTATAGATATCCACCTTCATATCACCTTGTCCTATTGTCATTTTTCTTGAGCCCGACAATCTTAAGCCAAGGTCGGCTCAACAACATGGTATATGTTGTGTCCTGTCCTTCCATTCGTAGGACTATTAAGAATATTTTGAATTTAAGTCCTTTAATAAATATGGTGACTGCTCTTACTATGCCTAGTGGCCTTAGACTTCGTTGATTAGCTATTTTAAGGTGAAATGGGGCAGGTTGGATTGGTCCTAAACCCATCCTTTTACATTCACCCTCTTTAATAAAATTCACACCTGAATCTCCATTTACTAACACTCTCTTTAACTTATCTCTGCCCACATATACTATGATAAAGGAACTTATCCATCATAATCACCTTCATACAATACTTCCTTATTCATTTTACAAATTGTATATTCTTCATTTGAAGGTGATGTTTGTTGAACCAGACTTAATGTATTTAATATTTGAATTCTTATGTAAGGAGCTACATGTATCAATTATCCAAGTGTAGCTTTTACTTCCTAACTTATAGCTTGGTGATACATTGAATTCGTTGTCTTATCCTATAATAGTAAAAATGAAAAACCTTGTTTATCTTTGTATAAAGCACCTATCATGGAATTATCTGATTCATTATCAGTCCGACCTTTTTGGTTAAGATTTTGCTCTTGCTCATTACATTTTCCTGTAACAAGCCCATCTTCTTGTTAGGAATAATATTTATTTCTCCTTCTCCATAACAAGAATTTTTCTTCTCATTCCTTTGAAGAGCTATAACTGCCCTTACAATTGGTGAATACTCATCTTTTCCCTGAATTAGTTGTGTTGTAGACTGCACATTATTCATTCTGGTAGAAGTAGGAGGTTGTTCATTCTGCCTAGGACATTCCCTCAAAAGATGTTATGTTTTACCACATGTATAACAAACTTGAGAAGGAAAATTCCTACCTTGTGGTCCTTGTTTATCACTTGTTTAATTATATTAATCATTTTACCTCTTTGGCCTTGATAAGGTCTTTCTTCTTCTTTATATTGTTTACCATTTCTTTCTCTATAAGATCTATTCTTCTATCATCCATTAATACATGTTCTTTCTGTTTTTGTAAGGAACATCATTCCTTCTCTTATAATATCCATTGTTCCTATTTTGATAAAAAAACCTCATTCCTTCTATCATATGATATATTATTTCTATTCTCATAAGAAATAACATTATCATTTCTATTATTCTCACGATTCCTATTAGATGGGAACCTTTTAGGAGGTGGACGTTCTATTCTCCTTTCTCTCTATACGAGTCACATTTTGATTCAAGAAATGTTTACAATTCTAAGCCACATGTCCTTCCTTACCGCATATTTGGTATGTAGGCAGTTGCAACCTACATTCCTCCAGAATTGTTACATTTAGTACCTTTGCCTTTATCTCCTCCTTAATTGTCATTCCCTTCAAAATTTTTATCATTTAACTAATGCTTTCTCATCTATTGGATATTTACGAACTTTTACTACATCAGCTTCTTTTTCCTCTTTATCAAAGGATTCTTCATTTTTTTTCCATATACTTTTAACTTTTCTTCTAAAATCTTTTCTATCTGCCTTTTATTCTTCTTATATATTTTTAATTGATTAATGAGATCCTCTTTATCATTTTCATTTTCATAGTGAGTGCTAAATTTCTATATGGTTTTAACAACCCTTGTTTATACCATTGCAATAAGGCATCCATTTTTACATATGTCTTAAACTTTTTCTCATGTTTTTTAAAACAATGTGTATATTCATCTATTTTTTTATTTTGCCCTAAAGTATGGTTCTTAACTTCTTTAAATGTTCCTCATGCAATTTCTCCTTTCTAAAATATTCCTTAAAAGCATCAATAATCTTATGATAATCCTTTCTGACTTTCTTTTCAAGATTATAATATTAATCAAAGGCACTTCCTTTCAGTGTATGTGGAAATATAAGCAACTTTTTTGCATCCATCATCTTCAGTTTTACTACCTCTTCAAACTATTATAAATGTCTTTTCTGATTCTCTTTCTTTCCTGTAGAGAATGTGTGATACATCATCGTATCCCTAAACATTCTCGGGAAAAGTGCCTCATTTGAAATAATCCTTTGCTCTAGTGTACTTCCTCTACCTTCCTCTCACAGTCTCCTCTAAACTAGTTGTTTGATACTGCCTCAAATTCTATATATCATCCTCAAATTTTTGTATTGTTTTTGCAATATCCTTTACTATCTTCCCTATTTTGACGTATATTCTCATCAAATTCAAATTGCTGTTGGGCAGCCACTCTATTGGTATGTCTTTGATTCCTCTGATCAGCTAATGCTGGATCAGAACGATGATTTCTCCAACGAAATACCAAATAGTACCTAGAATAGCTCTATATATGTACTCTATACCTTCTAAGCTGTTAGAGGCCAAAAATATAGCATGTAGGAACTGCATACATAAGACTTTCCCATGGTGGAGAAATAACTTGTAGGAAAATACACATCGGACTCTATACCTTCTGAGTTGTTAGAGGCAAAAAATATAGCATGTAGGAACTGCATACATAGGACTTTCCTACGGTGGAGAATAACTTGTAGGAAAGTAGTAAAAAATATCATGTGCATAGGAAAAATCCTACAGGGTAGGAAGGATCCTACGTTGCAGGAAGCAACAGTTATGACGGTTGGAGGAGGACAGGATTCGGTTAGGGCAAGGAGGGAAGAAGGGAGAGAGAGACTATGAAGGCTATGGAGAGCAATGCATGAGAGAGAGAGTATCTTTGGGAGAGAAGTAAGTCTCCACACTTGCTATCTCTTTGTATTCATTATAGTAATGCAAGTGCATGTTTATGGTATATTGTGAATGCTTATACATGGCAATGGCCAAAGCAAAATCCTATCCTTGACCTTAGAGACGAGATAAGTATATATATAGAGCTCTCTATTGAAATCCCTACTTTAACTTGCAAAGCTTTTCCTGCTGTGAACAGTTTTCTGCACACAAAAGTTTTGTATGTTAACACATGGCGACCACGGAGGGATTTCGCCATTGTTGTGGAGGAATTTGTTGAATTCCTAAGTGAGAAGTGATATAGCTCTGAGAGAAGTAGAGCTTAAGTGAAAAAGAAGTGTGTATATATATGATGATGGATGGAGCCTTGGAGGCAACATAATCCTAACTCGTCTCTAGCAAGAGAGAGAGATAATAGGCAGGCCGAGAGAGAGGCTGCCCGAGCTGAGCAAATAGAGCTTGCTAATAGGCAAGAAGCTCTTATAAAACTCATTGATCAGATAGGAGAAAGTGCTGCTAAAGGTGTGGAGGATATACAATACGGTGACTATCAAACTGCAGGAGAAGAGGAGTTGGAAGGAACTCCTCGGAGAACAGGATTTCCTATTAGACCAGGAGGAGTATCTCCTGGAAATTCCCCTCTTGGTGAGGAGGAAGGTGGTAGAGAAAACCCACCGAGTATGTCTAATATGACACTTTTCCCCGGAATGTTGGGAGGCACATTGATGTTCCCAATATTTTCCGCAGGAAAGAAGGAAAATCCTAAAAGACATTTATTGCAGTTTGAGGAAGTTGAAGTTGTATAAAGTAAGCAATGCAGATAAGTTGCTTATATTTCCTCACACATTAAAAGGAAATGCATCTGATTGGTATTATGAGTTGGAGAAAGATGTGAGAGAAGATTATGAGAAAGTTACAGAAGCTTTTAAAGAATACTTTAAAAAGGAAGAGTTGCCTGAAGAGCACTTAGAGAAGCTCAGAAATATCCTACAAGGAAAAACTGAAACTCTAGAGGAATATACACACCGTTTTAAAAAGCATGAAAAGAAATGCTCACTATATGTTAAGGAAGAAGCTTTGCTTCAATGGTATAAGCAAGGATTGCAGAAGCCATATAGGCATTATGCAATGACAATTGAGGAAGTAGACAGGAAAGATCTTGTAAAGCATCTTAAAGATTATGAGAAGAAGAGGAGACAAATAAAAACATAGCAGAAGGAAAGATAAAATCCTCAAGGAGAAAGGAGGATAGTTCAGATGATGAGGATGAACCTATCAAAGTTCGGGATTATAAGGCTGATGAGAGAATGTTATTACAGCTAGTTAAGTCCTTGAAAGGTAATCCTGTGTATAAGGAATTAGATGCCAAAGTATGGTGTGCCAAGTGTAAAAATCCTGGACATACTAAGGATGAGTGTAGACTACAGTTGCCAAAATGTCAAATATGTGATAAAGAAGGACATTCGGCAAAAGACTGTAAGTATTTTATTAATCAAAATGTGGCACGTGTGGAAAAAGAAAGGAGAAAGGAAGGAAGAAAGGAAGGCTGGTATAACAGGCCGTTTCCTGTGAGACAACCACCTGTTACCACATTCCCATCTCG